>WEKY01042339.1:0-110280 GCA_013390045.1 Picathartes gymnocephalus | reverse complement strand
AAAAAAAAAAAAAAGAAGACCCAAAGCACGTGGCTGTGGCAGCCTGCAGCAGCATTTCCATGACTTCAGCGAGCTCCCCAGCACAGCCCTCAGCCCCTCTGCTCTGTGCTGGCTCCTCAGGGTGGCATCAGCCCCTGCTCCTGGAGCATCCCCAGCAGGGACCAGCCAGTGCCACCAGCAGCAGGTTGGCACCACTGTCCCACTGTCCATCCCTGGAGCTGAGTGCCCAGCAAAACCCAGCCCAGCCCAGCCAACAGCACCACCCCACCAGGACATTTTAATGCTGGAAATCCATCACAAATACAGATTTGTCTCTGCAACTGGAAGGCATTTGGGCTGCATGTGTCAAAGAAATTTCTGTCTTTGTCCTTTAAATTTTGTTCTAAGGGGATTGCTCAGCCATTTGAAGAATTAAGTTATACCTGAAATCTTGTGATATGATCAATTTTTGAAAGTCCTTGGATGTCTATAAGTGAAAATGTTATTTTGATAATGAGGAGTACTGGAATAAAGGTGTCCTGCAGTAAAAGCCTACTGAATATATCCTGAATATGTTCACAAGATATTCTGGTGATGTTCATATACTGAATGTTCTGAATATATTCAGACAGCATAAAAAATTACCTCCATAAGGCAAATAATGTCTGCAGAAATAATGTAGTAAATACTGCAGCAAAAAAAGAAGGATAAATAGCAACCTTTTCCTAAAAGTACGGGAAATATTTCAATTTTTATAAATAAGTCAAGCTTGCAAGTTTTTCTCCAGAGTAGCATACTTTGTTGCTGTTTTGTTGTGATTTTTCTTTTTTAACAAATGTATATATATGTATTGGTATTTTCAAGCACTCTGGGGAATGTTGAGGTGTAATTGGCATCCTTCACTGCTTTTTTAAAATTGACACTTCTTCAGACAGAATATATTTAGGTATGGACCCAAGACTACCCTGCTGTGTAAAAGTTATCTGAAAGTCATTAAAATACCATCAATGATCTTTTCAGGCAAGGTCATTGGTTAGGAACCCATCAGAAAGTTTCTCTACACCCTATAAAGCACATCAAAAATAACTGGGTTGCAAAGGCAGCCATCTGAAGTGGAGAAAGGCCAGAATTAGATACCCCTGCAGTATTAATGGTTCTTGCTCTTCCATGATGAAATGTGTTATGACACAGGTTTTGACTCCACAAGCCTCTGTCCCCCCTCCCCCAGCCCACTCCTATTCATAGGAAAAGGGACATTTTTCTTTTCTACTACCTGTATTTTATTTAGAATTCACTGTTCAGAGGCTGAAATGAACATAAAATTATTCATTGTCTCCCTGGAGATTTCCTGGTTCTAACTTAATTTCATGGATGCTGTCAAACGGTGTCCAAGCGTTCCACAAAGATTCCTGAGTTTCTCCTCTCCTCTCCTCTCCTCTCCTCTCCTCTCCTCTCCTCTCCTTTCCCTCTCCTTCTCCTCTCCTTTCCCTCATTTTTTCCCTCCCTTCCCCATTCCAATTCTCCCCCTAGAATCACAGAATCATCAAACCATCAAGGTTGGAAGAGACCTTTAGGCTCATGAAGTCCAACCATCAGCCCAGCACTGACACTGTAACCCCTAAACCACTAAATCACAGCACCCAACACCAGATCCTGGTGCCTCTCAAACACCTCCAGGGATGGTGACTCCACCACCTCCCTGGGCAACTCATTTCCATGCCTGGCTACCCTAACAGTAAATTATTTTATTCTAATATGTGATCTGAATTTCCCCTTTCCCAGCTCAAGGCTTTTTCCTCTGGTCCTCATCCTCATTTTTTAAGCAACTTCTGGCACAGGTTGCCCAGAGAAGCTGTGGCTGCCTCATCCCTGAAGTGTCCAAGGCCAGGCTGATCTTTAAAGTCCCTTCCAACTCCAACCATTCCAAGATCCTGATATTTTTTGATCTACAGCTTCTTTGGGCAACCTGCCACGGGGCTCAGGCTGAGCCAAATCAAGCCCTTTGTGCCAAGCAGTAAAGGCTGAGATCTCGTGGCACCAGAACGACCTTGAGGAAATTATCTGATCCCTGCAGCCTTCCCTTCCACCACGGTGCTGTGGGGGCCTGTAAAGCCCTCAGGCTCCTGAGTTGTTGGTTATGCTCCTGATAATGCCTTGTAGAAGTGCCAACAGAGATTTTACCTGCAGTTTTCCCCTCTGAGGTCTGCAGCTCCTGAGCCTTTAGCACAGGAAATGTTGGTGTACCTATACAGAGGGGAGTACCATCTTTTCCAGTGCAAATAAGACCAAATTAAAAGCTCAGAGACACCTGACTGCAGTGCTCTGCTACCTTTGAGGCTGCCTTGTATCACTCTCAGGGTCACAATAACATTTAGCACTGCCCCTGTTACTAAATGCTGAAATTTTCGATTTTGCTTACAACTGCGAAAGATAGAAGCTGTATTGTCAAGCACCATCCTGAAACAGACCTCAGCTGTGCACACCTTGGTGAATTTAAAGTTGTGGTGAATTTTGCCTGCGTCCTAACTCCTGCTCTCTGCCACTTTTCTTCCCCAAGTGGGCCACTTTCTCTCTTTATTACCCTCTTATCTGCCTGCTCCTCTTGTCGTAAACCCCTACTAAAGACTTTGGGACTTCAGTGACTGTAAAAACAAGATGGATTTTGCCCTGCCAGAGCTAGATGTGTGTTTTACTGGGAAGTAAAACTGGAAGTATGATGGCTTTGGAGATGAGTTTCCATTATGGAACCATGTAAGAAACAAGTCAATATATTGCTAGGGAATGGGCAAGGCTTGCTCTTTTCTTACATGATCCGTGCTAATGCTCTTTATTGAGCTGCAAGGACTGCTCCAGATCTCCTGGCTTGGAAATGGTTTCATTCTCATGCACATCACGTGCTGTTGTCCTCCAGGAACTCTGCTTTTTGTTGGTGTGTTTGGAAGTTGCCCCTGGGGCTGGGATATCTACCCCCCTGAGCTCTGTGGATCTCAATTTCCCTGCTAAGTTCAAACATGTCAGCACCAGCTCCAGCTCTGCTGGTTCAGCTGCCTGGTCATTTGGGCAAGTGCTAATTTGCATGGCAAAATTTCAAGCCTCTTTCAGGCCCAGCTCAAAAAGTGCTGCTTGGGAGCCCTCGCTGAGCCCCAGGAAAGCTCTTGGTACCCTGGGCTCATGAAGGGCAGATTTCCCCAAGCCTGCTGAGCCCCAGGAAAGCTCTTGGTACCCTGGGCTCAGGAAGGGCAGATTTCACCAAGCCTGCTGAGCCCCAGGCCTTGTCCAGCCCTGTCCTGGCTGCTCTGGTTTCCAGACAAAGCCGCACAGAGAAAATCTGCCAATGTGATCCTCACTGGATGTGGCCAAAACCACTTTCTGTTCTTAATGTGAATGCTGGAAATCCTTTGTTTGCCTCTCAGGGAAAAGAGATCTGCAGCTTCCCAGGAGAATGGAAATCCTGAAATTTGCTTTAGTTCATTTTATAGGGAAAAACCCTGCAAAACCATAAATGCAAATGTTTATTTTTCTGATCCCAGCCTGTTGTGGCTGTAGATGGTGGCTTGGGCTGCTTCCTGGAAACCGAGGGAAGTTGCCAAGGTCACCCAAAGTGTGGAAATTTGCCCTGGTAGTGGGAAAGGACTCTCAAAGGCCCCCCCCTAGAAGCTGAATCCCCACAAGCCTCTGCTAGACCCCAAATCCAGGAGAAAGAAGCAGATTCCCTGGAATGCCAGGAGATGGTTTGTTGGCCTCAGAGCCTCAGATGCAGATAACTCTCATTTATCTTGGCCCTGCTGATTGAGCTGGCAGGAGACCAGGTTGGTTTTAAGCTGGGTGTTACTGAAAATGAGAGACTGGCAAGAAGATTTTGGGTCCACTGTGTGGACTTTTCCAGTGAGATCCTTAAACATCAGGCTAGGCTGGAACAAATCTACTGAGAATAATCATAATTAGTAAGAATAATCCTCGGAACAAACCTGTTCTTCCTGACATTTTCAGCTTGGCATAAAGCTTTCTGCATGTTCCTGGGGTGGAAAACACTGGCCATCCCCATCTGCCACCTGTGGAAATGGCTCTGGGATGTTGAGATGGGATGGGACAGCTCTGAATGCAGCTCCCAGAGACCTGCTGGGTGCATTTGTGCCTGAAAAATGGTTCACAGCTGTGAGGGGAGATCATGGGCTTGCTATACATTTAAGGTTTGATGCAGAGACTTTGTAGCACTCAGACTTCATCCCATTCTTTTTCTTCTCTTCCTGTTCTACTCAGTGTAAATTACTCCCTTCACCTTGCCCTGAGCTTCTGGCTCTAAAAGTCTGACTTGTGATCTGCAGCTGAATGGATTAAGGAACTCAACTTTTTGCTGTGAGAGGGAAAGAATAGAATAAAAATTTATAAAGATAACCAGGGGACATTGTCTCCTGGATAGGGCAATACTGGCTAAAGGGTGGGCCAGAAAAATTCAGATTGTTGTCCCACACAGGGCTGAGACAAACCCTGTAGAGGGATGTGTCTGGAGGGAGCTGATGCTGTGGTTTCAGCATCTTTCCCTGCTCCCTTCCCCCACGTGCCAAGCAGTGAGAGGGCTGCGAGGGTCCCTCTCACAGGGTCTTGGCCAGGAGCAGCAGCGCTGTGGGGATGTGCCCACACAGAGTCACAGATTGCACAGGTGACACTTGGCTCTGTAATACCAGGCTGACCACAAAGAACCCACAATTCCACCCTTCCCAGTGTGCTCCAGCTTCCCCTGTTTGCCCTGGAAACCACATCCAGCTGTGCTGGAGTGCAGCCCCAGGCCAGGGGAGAGCAGCCTAAATCCCACCCCCACCCCACGTGTTGCAAGCTGCCCTTGCACCATCGGGGGGGGGGGTCTCATCAACTCTTTTCCAGCTGCTCAATCCCAAATCCTCCTCAAACAAAATCTGAAATGAGCTTCACCCTCTCTCTGGAGTGTTGTCTTGGCTCTCTTTGAAGTGACAGGAAAGCTGCAGAGTTATTTTTAGCAGCACCTCATCAATTCTGTGTTCCCGAGCGCGTTGGCTCCTCCACCTGAGGTGGTTCTGCTTACAAATACTGGAGAGGGTTCACCTTCAGAGATGATATTTTAATTAGAAGTGCAAAGAGCTATGGCCCAACGTGTCAGAGACTAATGAAGGAGCTGTTGTGGTTGGTGGAGAGCAGCTTGCCAAGGTATCCATTCCCTCCTGTACTGTGTGAGATGAAATGCAACTGAAGCTGTTGCCATTTTAAAAGGAAAATCTTATTAGAGCCCAGGCAAGGATATCAGAATAAAATAAATGGCTCCTGGTGCTTCTTCATCTATTTGTATGTAGGTTCAGGTGTGATTATGTAGTCTGCTATCAACTTTAATTAAGCTTTCCCTTTGCTGCTGACCTTGGGGCTTAAATATAATTTGTTCTATAGGAAGAACAGGTGGTAGAAGCTCAGTGTTTTAATGTTTAAATTGATTTAGGTTACATTTAATTTAAATTTCCTTATGGAAGCATATAATTTTACTATTACTAATGTTGGAGCAATTACACAGAAGTGAAGAATCTGGTACAGAGCAGAGCCTTAGAGCTCTCTAATGCTTCTCTTCACCAGCAGAAGTGTTCCTGCCTTGTGCTTTTGGTATAATTTTATTTAAATCCATCAGAGTCCCAGTGAGCTCCCACTTTTCCTGCACATCTCTGGAGGTGACAGTGGGACACTGGTGTGCAAAGGCTCCAACAGACCTGTTCCCACCTGGGAATAGAGGTGAGGTCTTTAATGTTGCCAGGCTATTTGTGCTCTCCAATATAACAGAAGTGCTTTCCTTAGGAGGGCTGGGAGCTGCTGGGCAAGGCAGGCACTGCAGGCGGGGTGGCTGCTTGATTCCCGGCCTCTGGAATGACCCTTATCCATCAGAGCTGAGCTGTTTGTGCTTCAGTCTCCAGGGTTTTTGGGAATGGTCTGCAGCGAGACTTGTCCTGGACACAGGGGAGCCCCTGGCCCCACTCTTCTGGTTTTACAGAAGCAGGGAGGTGGGCACCAGAGGAAGGGCCACCAAGGGTGCAAAGGGTCAGCCTGGGGCATGAGAGGGACTGGGAGATGCTGGAAATGCCAGCAGAGATGAAGGAAGAAGATGTTCCCTGAAATCCAAAGGGACCTGCACTGAGTTTCTTCAACCCTCCAAAAACTGAGGGCAGGATGGGATGGGGAGAAAGGATGAGACCTGGGAAGGTGTGGGAGGAGAGGTGATTGTCGAGCTTTTTGTGTGTTTTCTTCAGGGAAAACCTGCAGGATCAGCCATAGGCAATGGAAAATTTATGACAATACGTGTTTCAATATGTGTTTGTTATTTCTGAGCCCCTGCTGCAAAGCTGCCTTCCCTCCCCACACCATCCAAAGCATCCATTGCACTGCAAATAGCCCTGAAGCATCTGCTTTCTCTATTAAAGTGTTGAATCAGGGGATTTTGCTATCCCACTGAGACTGGAACCCCTAAAGAAAGCCTACTGGAAAAACTTCAGGTGCAAAGAAAAGGTGCAAAGATGTAGCTTGACTGAGCTTGGGCAATATTCCAAAACCATATTACTGCTGTGATGACAAGGTGCCTTAATGACAGCATTTCTTCAGGTTTTCCACCTTTTCTTGCCATTGTGTTGTGGATTTCTCTCACCATTATGTGCTATCCTTTTATGAAACACCTATCTTTCTCACTTCCAATTAAATAAAAGTCCGAAAGTTTGAGCTCTGGAGGGGGTGGGTTATTCTTTCTGACAGGTTCAGAGGATGAAAACTTGGTGGTTCCAATGTAAAAACAGTGACTTTGCCAGTTTCTCTCAAAGGAAGTTTTAGTTTAGGTGCTGTGAGAAATTGGTGTTGGCATTACTGTCCCATGGGCAAGGGCAGGGATCAGTTTCTCTCACGCTTAGCCCCAAAGATTTCTAAACCTTTTATGTCCATATATTTCCCGTTAATAAAAATATAATTAAAATCATCACTGGCTAGAAATTCTCTGTATGAGTGCCCAGCAGCACCAGAACAAAACAGCTGCAGCAGCTTTCCCCCTGACAAACACTTTGCAGGGAGACAGGCTGCATTTTATGCTCAGATGGCTGCTCCAACAGGAGGGAAATCTGTCCCCTCTCACCATGGCTGTGTTTGGTCAGCTCTGTCTCAGGGTCATCCCTGTCACTTGTCCCCTTGCCCACCATCTGGCCTGAAAGTCAGGAGCCTGTGAAGGGGAAAATCCTTCACCTGGGAGGGCAGAGCCAGGAGGGAGGATGCTGCAAGGTGTGGAGCCCCTGTGCCAAACTCTCCCACGCTGAATTCCCTTGTCAACCCTGAAAATAGTTACAGAATCTTTTTTTTTTTTTGGTGTCCATTCTAGCACCTTCTGCCCTGAAATCCTGAAGCAAATAAGCACAACAATCGCTGTGGCAAAAGGAGGAGTAGTTCAGCAGGTACAACCCCCTCCCCAGGGAGGTGCTCTGCACCACCCCCCAGCAGTGTGAGCAGCGTCTGCTGGGCTCCTGCACTTCCTACAAAAAGGCATTTTCCTTCTGGGGAGGGAGGGGAGCTTTCCCTTGGGAGGCTCAGGCAAGCTCAGAGAAAATTAATGGTGAAAAGCACTCTCTTTTCCCTGCTGGAATGCTTCATAGTCAACCAAGAGAGCCCATTAAGCAACTGCTGTGACCTAAAATAACCTGACTAGCACTAAAACTATGAACAGGCTGTATGTTTTTTTTTCCTTCTTTTTACCTTTCCTTCCTTTTAAAATAAAGCTTCCTTCCCTGGGAGAGTTTTTCAGCCTGCTCAGGAAAATGTGCTGGCACAGAGTTTGCCTGTCCAGCTGCCCCCTTCATCCCACATCTAGGCTGTTCACATCTTCAGAATAAAAAAGACACCCCCCAAAATAAAAGCCCAACCAAAACCTCCTCTTCATACACACCTGGCTGTGCTGCCAAAGTGTTTTGGGTGTCAAAGTCTGGAGACTTTTACCCCTCATCACTGAATTAATGGATTCAGGAAGAGACCTATTGCCCACCTGCAAGCCAGGGATGGGTATCACCCCTCCAGCTACGTGGGAAAATGGGAAATCTGGTTGCACAAAGCTCCTCTGGACTTTCTTTCATCCCAAATAGCAGCCCAGGGTTGTTTTGTTTGTTTTTCAACTGCATTATGTGGCGTAAGAATATTTCACCTTGCTCATAACTCCTAACTCTTCTCAGCTATGGTATCACTGCCATGGAGCTCACCTGGGTAAAAAACAAATGATCAAAAAATAAACATTTAAACAGTCAAAATTTCTTTGGTTCTGGATAGGAAAAGCAAGTCTCAACCTGAAAACAAGGAGAGGGAAAAACTCTACTGAGTTAAACCGCAACTGCGTTAATCAGACGATTTAAATGAAGCAGTAATGGAGTAAAGGATAAAAGGGTTCTTAGAAAAGGCAGGAGTGAGGGAGTTGCTAACTCATTTGAGACAGAAAGGGAGACTTAATTGCTATCCGTGAGTCATTAAAGGGTTAGCTGAGGTTG
This sequence comes from Picathartes gymnocephalus, assembly GCA_013390045.1. NCBI lineage: Eukaryota > Metazoa > Chordata > Aves > Passeriformes > Picathartidae > Picathartes > Picathartes gymnocephalus. Next base: position 101,785 of record WEKY01042339.1, on the reverse strand, counting down.
GGGTATGAGGAAAAGTGTAATGTGAAAAAGAGTGAGTCTCTCTCAGGAGGTATGACTTCTAGGAGATAGAAGACAGGGAAGAATTTTAGCTTTGAAATTCATCTTTTGAAGTAAAGTCTCCTATCGCCCTCAGGACCAAGATGGAGTCACAGTTTTGTGCAAGATGAGCTAGCACTGATACCTTGATGTTCTGATACCTTCAGGGTTTTTCTTTGGAGAGCTCATACTGATGCCAGCTGCTGTTTTCACTTGTATGAATATTTTCCAAGAGAGCATTTGGTGCAATGGGGGAAGTGGTGAGCCCAGCAGTGTGCCCAGGTGGGCAAGAGGCCCCTGGCAGCTGGGCTGGGTGAGGAATTGTGTGTCCAGCAGGAGCAGGGCAGGGATTGTCCCTCTGTGCTGGGCACTGAGAGGCCCCTGGAGGGCTGTGTCCAGTTCTGGCTCTTGCAGGAGAGACCTGGAGGGGCTGGAGCGTGTCCAGGGCAGGGAAGGGAGCTGGGGAAGGGGCTGGAGCCCCAGGAGGGGCTGAGGGAGCTGGGAAAGGGGCTCAGGCTGCAGAAAAGGAGGCTCAGGGGGGACCTTGTGGCTCTGCACAACTCCCTGCCAGGAGGGGCACTGAGGGGGGGTCGGGCTCTGCTGCCAGGGAACAGGGACAGGAGGAGAGGGAACGGCCTCAGGCTGGGCCAGAGGAGGCTCAGCTTGGACAGCAGCAGGAATTTGCCCATGGAAAGGGTGCTCAGGCCTTGGCAGGGGCTGCCCAGGGAGCTTTGGAGTGCCCATCCCTGGAGGAGTCCCAGGAAGGGCTGGAGGTGGCACTGAGTGCTCTGGGCTGGGGACAAGGTGGGCATCGGGCACAGCCGGGAGGTCTTTCCCATCTTAATGATTCCACGATTCTATGCATATCACATGCCAGGATGCAGGCATGCAGGATCCATGGATTTTGATGGTTCTCCTCCAGCGTTTCAACTGGTGCTGGCAGAGACACATCAGCTCTTTTCCTGTCACCTTGTGCATCCAGCAGGGGCTCGGCTGCTCCCGGCTGCACTGATCCGAGAAAAAAAAATTCCTCCACCTGCACTGGATGGGAGTAGAACAGGCAGCCCCTCCGAGCCCCTGTTCCATGTTTACCTAGTACTGCTGGGAGGATGAAAAGCCAATAAAAGCCCCAAGCCAAGGTGCTGGTGTTTGCAGCTGCAGGCGCGGGGCCAGGCTCCCCGCAGCTCCCGCTTCCCTCTGGGAAGCAGCAGCCTGGTTCCACTCTGATTTCAGCCAGCAGGAGACTTGCAGTGAATTTATTTGAATATGGGCCCCCCAAAGGCATCCTCGGTTCCTAAGGAGGATGGATATTAGCAGGCACGTTGAATACAGATGAGGAGGAAGTCTCGTTAAGTCAAGGACGGTTGACACTGTTCCAGATCATCAGCCAAATGTAGATGTAAGGAGATGTTGGAATATTTCCACTATCAGCAGGCGCCAGGAGTTTAAAATGGGGCTATTTCCTGCCTCCATTGCTGGTTCATTCCTGCCTGTCACTGAAGTTTTGATAGGCAGCCACAGGACCCACCACTCCTGTGCTTGAGGGAAGCCAAGAACCACAGGAACAAACGCATCAAACCTCAGTTTTGTCCAAAATCTTTTCACCTTTTTACAGAGGACAAAGAGGAAGCTTTGAATATAGAATATGAAAGTGTTTGGAGACTCAAAAGTCCTGAATGCTACTGAGTAAATCAGTTTTTATTTCTACATGCAGTGCTAATGCCCCATCCACCTTAAGCTGAGCACAGCAGAAAGACTTTCGAGGGAACAAAAAAAGCACTGAATTGCCCCAAAATCTCCTATAAAAGTTTCATTTTCAGTGCTTTTTCAATGGGAAATAGTAAAAATTTCTTTCTGCATGTTTTAATTAGGTTCTTATTAACACAATTTTTCTCTACGGAGAAAAGAAATAACACATCAAACCAAAGCAAATGAATAGCTTAATCTTCTCTTTCATGGAAACATTAAGCTTGGGAAAGACCTCCAAGATCATCGAGCCCAACCTTGGACCAAACACCCCCATATCAACTAAACCATAGTGCTAACAGATAGTTCATTCTGTTTGGAAGTACTTCATGGGTAATTCTTAATGTTTTATTTTTAAGTTTTGGTTTGGAGGCAAAAGGTTGGGTATTGGTTCTTGTGTTTGGGTTTTTTTGGGGGGGTGTTGGTTTGTTAATTTTTTTGGTGTGCCTTTTAAAAAGTTTGTAATGTTTTATGACCATGTTGGTCAGACATGCAGACTAGGTGGGAAATGATTCCTTAACTGAGTGGCACCTCAGCAATCTGCAGGGCTAGAAGAAGTACATACCTTGAGGATGTCTTCACTTGGTCTCTTCTGTTGGACTCCCCAGAACTTTACCCCTTGGGCTTGGCAAAGCTATGGATGCAAGTGCAACCTGATTCATTTCAAGACACTTTGCTCACTTAGTGCCCTTTCAACAGCACAATCCCATTGAAACCAGCGGCGAAACAACCATGCATTGCTGCACTTTTCTATTTTAGCACAATTTGAGCTGAGCAGGGTGCAGAAATGCTTGCATTAGCGGTGCCCACAGCTGGGGAAATCGCAGGGAGCTCCCACCCTGCCCAGGCACTCCGAGCTCTGCTGCTGTCAGAGCACAGCTGGCACCTCCAGCCAGGTGTTGGCACCAATTTGGGATGCTCTGCCCCGTGTTCCCTGGGTCAGGGCACACAGATGTGGCCAGGACACACACAAGGAGGCACTTAGCGAGGTGGCTGCAGGGCTGGTGTGTTAAAAGCCCCCACCTGTGGTATTCAATCATTTATGCTTTGCATAAAACAAGCAATATCTCTTCTCACGGAATCAGAAGATGCAACAGAGTAATACAAGCTGACAGCTCCCACGTAACAAGCCTTTTTTTTCCTCTAGAGAAAGACCTGGAATAACTTTTTCCTCCCATTTTTCCTATTATGGGAAAAGTTGTGGGGTTTTTTTCCACCCCAGTCCTTACGTAAGCAACGAATTTCCGTAAGAGCTGCTCCCAAATGGACTAAAGATCCATTCCTAAGGAGGAAGTAAAGTAACATCAACGCATTTCTTCTGATCCAAAAAATTTTTGAAGCTGAACCAAAGCCTCCTGGTGTGAGATGGCCCAAATGCTGAGAGTCCTGGATGGGTTTGGTTCAGAGCACTCAGGGCTTGCGCCCTTCTGACTCTTTTCCACATGGTAGCAAAAAAAAGGTGAGTGAACCCGAATTTTTTTTCCAAAAATGTGACCCCAGAATTCCTTTTCTTTTTTCCCAAGGCACAAGAAGACATTGCTCAGAGGATGGCACTGGCATGATTATCACACTCAGGGAAAACCACAGCAAAAGGTGATGGAAGCAGACATCACAGATAAAGGCAGAAGACCCTTTTATTTCGCATAGACAAAATGCAAAGAGTGTCTCATTAAATTAATATTAAAAAAAAAACCCAAATCAATCTCCTCACTCCACTGACATCACTCATCCTAATTAACAACAAAAAAAGAACAATCAAGGACCCATTTTCTAATTAAAAAAAAAAAAGTGCAAACATGACAAAAGACTTTTTGTTTTTCCAAATCAACGTTCCTGTTGAATTCACAAAGAGAGTGATTTTTTTTTTTTTTTTTTTTTGTGATTTTTTTCCCTTTTAAATCTTGTCTGATGGAACTTCCAGTTAAAATGTTTTTGTTAAGTCTCCATGCACTTTGTAGAAAATCAGTAAAAACACAAACGCTTGTGAAGATCAGAAAACTGGACTCTTTTACCCAAAAATTCAGATGTCCAGTCAGATGAAGCTCACACTCAGACAGAAAAAAAGCAAGAGAGTCTTTGCACTGTCCGTCGTTCATATTATTTTTTTTTTTTGTCAAATATTTTGGCAATCTTCTTCTTTAATTATAAATATTGGAATTCAATAAAAAAAAGGTAGCTTTCATTTGGTTTGTTTTGTTTAGTTTTGTTGTGTTTTTCAGTGTAAATATTTACAGCCACTGTCCAGCCACGCTCTCTTCGTTATACCAGGGTGTAGGATTTTGCGTAGGGATTGTTTCCTTTCAAGTGGCCCCGCGAGTCCAGCAGGGATTCTTGGGAGCTGCTCATTTTTGCTTGAGCCTGTCCTAGCTCAGCTCCTTCTCGCTGAGGTAACGTTGCCACAGCCCCAGGCTGCCATGACTGGACGTCTCTCGTGGAGGATGTCTCCATGGGGATCGGCTCCAGCACGGTGGGACGCTTCAAGGTCCGGCTTTTCTGGGGCTCCAAGCAGGCTTGCCCCAAACCCAGGTCTCTGCTCGTGCCCTGCACGCCACGGTTCAATAAAAAGTCCATCCTCAGGTAGGGTGGCAAATGCATGAGATCACCTGGGGAGGCAAAAGGGACAAATGAGTCTTTCTTTTGGGTTGTGCGTTTTGTGGCGCTTGCCCGGCGGGAGTGGCTTGAGCTGGTTTGGCCACCAAAGGGGAGGATCTGTGGTCAGAATTTATAATTGATATATGTCAGCCATTTAATACACTCTGACCTTGCAGAATCGTGCAGCAAACTCCTTGTGGGCAGATCCACAAGAATTCTCTGTTAATATTTGTTTTCACAATAGAATGAGGACTGAAATGTGCTTTAAACACAGTCACGGACAAAGGAGATAAAATGAAAAGATCAGGAGCTTTTTCTCAAAATTCTAAGAGAAAAGGCCTTGGTTTTCCTTTGTCAAAAACTTGGAAAATGTGGAGAATCAGTAAATTTCCAATTTTTATTTTACATTTTAAATGGAAGCCTTTACCACTCCAATTAATGAGCAGATCTTGAGCAGAATGACTAAACTATTTAAAATGGATGCAAGAGTGTTAAAGCTGTAGTCTTAAAGAGGTTTCTGAATAAAACAGAAACATTCTTGTCCTGATACAACAAAATTTGACTCTCAACCATCATCACTGTGTTTAATTAACTAATAATTTTTCACCACTGTGGCCACCACGATGCTGCTGGTTTTGTGGTAACAGAATGCACTGGGACTGGCACCTGAGCTCTTGTATCAACTTTCTGCTTTGTATTGTCAAGAAATCCTCTAATTCATTATTTCCCTTTATTCCTGGGCCTGTCAGGCATTCATGACGTTCCTTCAAGGAAATGAGAGGCAATCAGGCACAAAATAACATTCCCTTCTAAAAATATTGGATGGTGTAACCTCACCTATGTATGAAGAAAAAAGAAGCACAGTTACAGGAGCATTCAGAACAGTATCTTCCCTTCTTTACAGATCTCTGCAGGTATGGAGCTTCTTTTTTTTAATGGTTGATATCAAACCCAGAGTCTCATCTACAGATGGGATGCATCCTGAATGTTTAAAGTAGGAGACTCTTGGCACCACACCACCTGTGTAGCTCTACATGAGCTATTTACAGCAAGAGAAATTAAGACTGACCTGTGCCAGTGGCATAAACAACAGACCAGGAAAGCAGTTCTTCATAATAAAACAGTGTATAACAATTTTGTTCTTTCTAACCCAGCTAAAAGCTGTCCAATGACCTCAAATAAAACAGGTCCTCTGCTTTCCCACGTAAGTCAAGGCACTGCAAGTCTTACCTAAAAGACCAACAGCATCTGCTCTATCCATAATTCCAGGTCAGAGACAGAGAATTGCTGAGGAGTTGCATTTGGCCAGAATCTGTGTTTATTCCTATAGAAATCCCTCAGGCACAGTCTAACACCATATGTTTTATTCTGGATGCATCTCCAGCACGGGCTCACGTGGTGTTTCAGCCCCGTGGAGTAAGATGGGAGTGTCTCAAGATGAGGCTGACACACACTGTGGAGTTGGAGGGAGAGGGGGAGGTTTGTGATGATAATCACACTGATTGCCTCTTGAAAAAAGGAGTTGTGTTAACTTCAATTGGTTTCACTCCTTGGTTTGCCTGATTCTCCTCCAGTACCTCTCATGCTAAGCACATTCTGCATGTCAGACCTGTTTCAGCTGAGACAGCAATGTTGCTGCTGCTGGAGTGAAGGACATCAGGATGTGGACACAGGAGCAGGGAGGCACCAACTCACTGCACTTCTCCACAGGCATTGAGCCAAACTGCCCGTGGGTACAGCTGTCCTGTCCAATACCTGCCCTGTCCCCTTGGCACCCAGAGCCCGACCCCCTGGTCACCTCAGTTCTTCTGCTTCTGCATCCCCTTGTAGCCCAAGTCCTTCCAGAATGCAGTTGTGGGGTTGGTTTGCTCCAAAGAGCATTCCCAGTGTGGGGAGGAGACAGCCAGGATGGGAAACGCTTGTGTCGCTCCCTGTGGCTGTGTCTTGTGCAGCACTGCAGCATCCTGGAGAAGGAGCCCTCTTCCTACCCCACTCCTCCCCGGTGGGAGAGAGGCAGGAGTGTAGGAGTGAGTGTGATCCCCCCTCATACCTCTCTCTGCTCACTAATGAAGGGTTTGAGGAGCTTGGTTTGGCTGTCTCAGGTGTGGGGGTTTCACTGCCAGGGCCAGCAAAATGCACCTCGGAGATGGCAACAGCAGATGTGAGGACTTTAGGACTAATAATGCCAAAGTGATGACTTCCCTCTTGCCAGGGATATTTAGAGACTGCTGGGGTCAGAAAGGGGGGGTTTTCTCCCACTCCCATGCTCCATAGAGGTCCCTTAGCCCCAGCAGAAGAGGAAAAATTTTCTATGTTGAACCCAGTCCTGGAGCACCTCTGCTGTGGAAGACAGGATGGGAGAGCTGGGGTTGTTCTGCCTGGAGAAGAGAAGGGTACAGGGAGACCTCAGAGCCCCTTCCAGTGCCTAAAGGGGCTCCTAGAGAGCTGGAGAGGGACTTTTCATGAGGACATGGGGTGATAGGGTAAGGAGTAATGGCTTTAAACTGCCAGAGGGCAGGGCTGGATGGGATATTGGGCAGGAATTGTTCCCTGGGAAGGTGGGGAGGCCCTGGCACAGGGTGCCCAGATTTGCTGTGGCTGCCCCTGGATCCCTGGCAGTGCCCAAGGCCAGGCTGGATGGGGTTTGGATAGTGGAAGCTGTCCCTGCCCAGAGCAGGAGGATTGGAACAAGATGATCTTTACCATCCCTTCCAACCCAAACCACTGCACATTTCCATTCCCCACAACAACCAGCCCTTTCCCAAGGGAGCTGTCACCCAGCACTGCCGGTGAGGGGCTGCCACTGCTGTGTTAACACCAGCCAGGCCATTTCAGGGGCTGCCACTGCTGTGTTAACACCAGCCAGGCCATTTCACACTCACTCCCCCTTTCCACTGCATTTTGTGCTTTTTGGTTGACTTTCCAGGAAGGAGCTGGTGCAGAGCAGCAGCTGGAGCGTGGCTCATGGGCAGCTCCCCATGGGTACCTCGTGGAGCCTTGGCACATTTTCTGCTTCCTGAGAGCCACGGGTACGAGTGGACTATAAAAGAAATGAGCATTGAACCTTACAGAGATGGAGGTTGGTTTTCAAGCTGCTGTCTAGACATTTCTCAAGTGTATTTAGGAGCTTTGGGCTATGTAAAAAAGACCTTTTCTTCCCCTCCTTAAATCTACATAAGAAAGCATAGTCAATAATCTGTGTAAACAATATGCAGTCATTTTACTGCAATTTTCTAAATGTCTGCGGGCAAAGTTCCAGCAGGATTTCAGTAATGAGAAACCACAGAGTGTAACTTGTTCTCCAAAGCTGGGTACTCAAAGCACAATCTCTGACATGGCTTACGCAGAGCCCTCATTATTTGGTGTCATGTACACATTTTCCCATCATAAAAAGCTCCAGTGCTCCTTCTCATCTGCGAGGAGCATCTCTCCCTGCAACTGCTTATACAACAGGGCACATTATTAAAATCACTGGCAAAGAAAGATTTTGAGAATGGAACTTTTTCTTCTGTGCTGCGGTTGAAACGGTCTCGCAGGACGAAAAAAAAAAAAAGTCTTTGATTTAGAAGAACTAATGGGTTTCTGACTGGAAAACACAATCTTTGAAATATAACCACAGGGGTTCACCTTTGCCATTCCTACATCAATTCTGAAGGTACTTTTGAGCAGAAAAAAGGCTTCTCGCTGTATCTCTGGAGCTGCTTGGGAAGACTTTGGTTCTTATCCTCTAGACACAACAGCACAGGGATTTTTTTTGGTTTCTTGCTATTCAGCTGAATGATGTTTTTTTCAGCCAAAGCATCATGAAGTTTCAGGATGGTTCATTGCCTTTGATGCTCTAATTACCTCTTTTCAGCTGTGTTTGTGCCTTATTAGTAATGAAAGCAAACCTTTCAAGTGCATGAGCACTGCAAATGAGCATGTTTAATAATTCATGCATTTTGGCTTAATTAGTACAAAAGACATTCTAAAACTATAGTTTTCTGATGCATTTTTAAAAATGGGGTTTGAACTGGATGATGTTCAGAGGTCCCTTCCCACCCTGACCTTTCAGTGATTCTGCAATTTTTAAGAAATGAGAACTTGCTGTATAAGAAGCTTGAGTTTGTACAGAAATAATAAACATCCAGTCAAATCTGAATGCTGCAATTTAAGCCAAAGCTACTTCAGTCTCTTTTTTTTTCTTCATGGCCAACCCTCTAATGAATTATTTAGTACAGTACATTTCAGAAAATGTTAGTTCAAATAAATATTTGTAAACAAATGCTAACAATCACTTACTATGATATTTACCACATTCTACCAAAAAGGGAGTATTTTCTGAGTTAATGCAGCACTGAATAAAAACAATTTACCGTTATTTCAGGACAACTAAGCTGATATAAAACACTTTGCAAAAAAACAACAGACATTTTTATCTGTATTCCAGAGGTCAGCTTCAGGTGTGGGAAGGGTTGGGATGAATTTGACAGGCTACATGCAGGGAAAAACATTACTGCTGAATTTTTTTCTTGGATTTTATTCAAGATTGCTGTCTCATCTGCAGAACTAAACCAAGCTGAGATGCATTCCTTTCTCCCAAAAGATTTACCTCATTCCTCTTTCAAATGCCAGAGAGCTTGCATGGGTTTGGTTTGTTTTTTTTTTTTCTTTGCTTTCATCTACTCCAGATAAAAAATAATTCTAAGGATTTGTGCTATTTTCAATACAAGTATCATCACAGACTGCAAAAAAGATGCTCTTACCAAGTTTTTACATGAGAGCTCTGTGCATTTTCTCATGAATCAGAGCCTCCACTAAAGCAAAAGCAATTTCTTCACAACAGTCCAACAGAGATACCATCAGTGAGGGTGACAGCCTGAGGGTTTTCAAGTTTTGGTTGCCATGTGGAGGAAATTCCGAGCTATTTGGGAGATTATCTCAGAAAATTCTGCGAAGTAGGGCTGGTGACTATGGCAGGGTGTTTTTATTTAACAAAGGTAAGGATGAGACTGCTTGAGTAGGACATTCACACCTCTTGCTTCAAGAGGCAAGTGGGTAAAAAAAAAACTCTCAGAGGTATCTCTGGGATGATCCCATGGGATCAGAAACCATGCCAGGGCTGAGACCATACAGCCCTGCTAGCTCAGGAAAGGTGCTGATGTAATTATGTTGATTTAGGAGCAAATTATGACCTTGTGCAGTGCTGGGGGTGTGCAAGTGCTGGAGTCCCACTCTGTTGGGCATCTTTTGGCTCGTGCTGACTCTGGAAGGGGAAGCACTGATGGGATATTGCGTTTTCCTTTGAAAGGAAATAAAGGAGACAGAGCTGCTGATGTAGTTCTAAGCTCAGGTTTATGCTGATTAAAAAATTTAGTGGGTTTTCCCAGCTCACTAGCACAGTAAATAAATCAGTGAAGCCTTTGCTGCTACTCACAGGCTGTTTTTCAGGACAAAGACTGCCTGTGAGGAAAAACTTGCATCAGAAACGAGGAAACAGTGGAGGCTTTGCAAGGACAAGGTGAGAGGTTTGCTGAAAAAAAAAAGAGTGTAAGTGATGCTCAGAGGCCTTTGTCACATCCAGAACGGACACACCATTAACAATTTAGCAGGCAAAGCTTTCTTGGACAGCAGCAGCTTGGTCTGAAGCCAGGCTGATAGCAGCAGCAGCAGCATTTCTCACAATTGCTGCTGTCAGTGTTGGGAACCTGCTGCTTCTCCCTCGCTGTCCATCTCGTGTCCGCACTGCGCCGAGCCCATCCCCTCACCTGCAGGGCTCACAGCTCTGCCGCCCCAGGGACAAACACACTTAATCAGCAATAAAACCAATTATTCGGTTAGCTTGGTCCTGTGCCCTGCTCAGCCAAGCAGTGGGGGTGAAGAGGATCAATCCTGCCCCTCCTTGCTCGGCTGATGCAGACCCCAGGATCTGCTCAGGGTGGAACTGCCTGCCCAACTCGTTTGGTAGTTGTTGTTTTCTTGCAGTAAAATGCCACAAGTGGAGAGCAAAAATTTCTGCAGCGTGCTTGGAATGCCAGGGCTCCACTTTCTAGAGCCAGTATTGATGATGATGGAAATGCAGGTGAAATTTCCACGTGCAAATTACTGACTGGCCAAATGAATGAGAATCTCAGCTCGCTCTCCATGGACAGGAACACACCATTATCAGCACACTCAGGAGCTCACAGGCTCCTTCTGAGGACACTTTTTCAAGACAAAAAGTGGATTTAATAATTCTCTAAGGTGATCTAGAATAAACAGCAGAAGGTCCAAGAACTAAAATTACACTCAGGAGCAGCCAGGCAGTGAAAGGGGAAAGGAAGGAGGCAGGAGACAGGACACAGCTTCCTCACTAGTGAAAAAGCTGCTGTGAGAGCAGGCACGTGTCCTTCCCTTCCCCAGAGCAGCTTCAACCTCTGCTCAGGTGCCCAGGAAAAATGATGGAAGTGCTCAGCATTCGTTGGACAAGGCCAAGGTGTCTGGATGAGCTTCAGCTGCCAACCTGCCCCTCCTGGCTCTCTGACCCACAGCACCACATGCTCTGGGCTGCTCGTTTGTTGTGTTTCAGCAGCAGAAAAACACCCCACCCTGAGGCTGTTTATATATTTCACCTAAATAGGTGAAAAACGTCAGAGAAATAGCCAAGTTTCCCATTTCTAGATGGAGAAATCAGAATTACCTCTCACCTCTGCAGGGCTGTACTTTATAACTGGCATCCTTCTGCACAAAAACTGCACCTTCATAGATGGTTTGGAGATCCCTAACACCTAGTTAAATGTTTCACACTGCAGCCTGCTAAAACCAGCATTTTCATAAAAATACTGCAAATACCAGCTGTGATTCACAGAGCAAAATAAAAACAACAGTTGCTGTTGACTAGAATCGTTGGAGTTATCTCTTAAGGAACACCAGGGTATCAGTAAATCTTCAGTTCAGGAGGCAAATTTGCTACTCCTATAAATCACTGACTCTATTGATTTCAGCAAGACTATAAATTGATTTCTACTTACTGGAGATTAGGTTTAAGTGACTGAAAATGAGGATCCCGACTAATGTGGATTTTTTGTCTTTTTTTTTAAAGGTGATTCATTTTGTTATTTAGATTTAAGCTTTCTGATTCCAAGAAAAAGCCTTTGATCAAGATGTCTTAAAGCAAAAACACGACTGCTGTAGCTGAACTGAGATCATCTATCTGAACTCCATTGACATAACAGACTGTGCAGCTGCCTGAAAGGATGGCAGGAGCCTTGATTATCACATTGTTACCTCTTCCTGGAAGATTTAATGGAACAGGAATTGAAGCACATTTTTGCTTTGCATTTCTCTAAGCAGAACTTGGGTCTCTAATGCACTGCTGCACTTCCAAAAGAACTGCCAGATGCTTTGTCCCTTCCAGAAGTAACTTTAAGGAGAACTGACATATTTTTAAGGGCTTCTCTGACACTGGGCTGAGTAAGGAAGGAAAAATTTATTAACTCCAGGGGTCAAATGGATTTAGACCCTATGGATATGCCATGTGGATGTCCAGCCTCAGAGGGCTGGTGCACCTGCACAACTGATGCCCTCCTGTTTGGATTTAATGAGGTGTCTAAGTTATAAAAACATGTAAAAGGGGCCTCAGCGTGTAAATCAATACCCACTCCAGGACTAAAGTCAGCAAATTTGTCAATAAATAATGAAATGGTGACAGAAAAGGTAAGTCCAGGAGCGCTCCCCTTCCGTCTGAACCTTGTCACGCAAGCGGCTTCATGCATTTTTTAGGATGTTCTGAGACAGCACTCTCCTGCCCAGTGGCTGGAAAAACTTGGGAAACTGTGCTGAAAACCTCGGTGAGGTGCCCCTGGTTAGCAAGGCTGGAGTTTTAAACTCATTTGCTGGTCCTGGGTGCAGCGAACAGAAACTGTTCAATTATACATCACTTCAGCTGGGGGTTCAATCGATGGTGACTCCATGGAAACAGGTTGATTCCTGAGATATGTTGGGAGCCTGCATCCAGCACAGAGGCTGGAGAGGTGAGGAATATTCAGGGTTCACTGGAATCAGCAGGAGCTGCTCTGTTGACCTCTCCAGGCTCTGAGCCATTCCTGTGAATTCAGGGATAGACCTGACCATGCCACGGCAACGGGAAAGCAAAACATGCTCCTCACAGAGCTGGGCGGGTCAGGCTGCAGCAGGAAAACCAAGATCAGCACTGCCCTGCTCTCTGCTGAGTTAGGGGGGAATTTCTGGAACCCAGTCTCCCCGTGTCCATCAGTCTGAATCCCCTGAGTGATGCTGACGAGGTGCATCATTGCATTTTTGTTAATTAATGCCCCGGGACCAGGGGTTCTCACAGCTCTCACATTTAAATTAGAGATGCTGAATATCACAGCACTGAAATACATCTGCAGAGCTGAGCTTTAAAGGCCAGCACATAAAGCTCTTCCATGGTTGGCACAGACCATCACTACAGATTAGGACTCTTAAAAGAAAAGCTTGTTTCTCTAGTGATATGATTTCCTACTTTAATTTCCAAGAAGAGCCCAAGCATGACCTTTCCTGCAGGTAAGATCTGGTTTCCATTTTCAGGTGTCCTAGTGCCAGCTCTCCTCTAAAGCTCAGATTACACTCAGGTCCTCTTGGCACGGGGGAAATAACAGAGCCTGAAGTCAGTTAAATCAGGAATGGCTGTAAATGTCTACAAGGACCCTAAAGCAAGGCTGGATCTGCTCTTGTCTGTATAAAAACCTCTGCTTCTGGTTACCTTGGGCTGGCTGACAGCAAAAAATCACACACACTGTGTCTCAACACTGTGAAGGTGAAATTATTTGGCATTTTCAAAATAAAAAATCTAGATTTTGTAGAAGCGAGGTTCAAGTTAGGGACATTTAACAGAACTACTCTCAATACCTGTTGTGTTAATTGAAGGGGACAGAGCATCTCTTGTTTGATTTGGAAGCTTTGCTGGTAGTTTTAACAATTTAATATTGAAGTTATGACTGTAAGAACATAAACATAGCTGAAAATTTACTGATAAATGTAATCCTTGCTTTAGGCATAAAACTCTTCAGTAACATCAGCTCAATCAAATGTGTCCAAAGTTACAGAAAACATGGGTAAGTCTAATAGCTACAGCTTTTATATATATACATATATATATATATATATATATATATATATATATATATATGGGCCTCAAAGCAAATAATCCGCTTTAGAGAACCAAAATTAAATTAAAATTTAAAATAAATCACTTTTAGTAAGAAAGATCTTGTTGCTAATCAAAAGATAGGAAATGGACATTCTTGGGGGGAGGGAAGGGGTTTCCTTAACGTGCAAATTTTAGTCTAAAAGAAATAGAAAAAAAACCCCCAAGAGTATCCTGAACCAGCACAGTTTGAGATGCTGTGTATTTCCAAAGTCAGTGTTAATTTTCAAATAAAAATAAAGAATAAATTAGGAAGCAACAGGAAAAGGTAATTCTGCTGCTATGCACTCCTCACAGTCTTTGAGGAATTGGTACCACTTGTTTCTCTCCTCTAATTAAAACGTATCTTCCTCACACCAGTATCACTGATTCATAGGTGAAAATTATAAAAATAATTTAGATTACTTTAATCATAGACTCACAGAAGGGTTTGGGTTGCATGTTATAGATCATTTAGTTTCAAATCCTTCCACTCTCCCAGGTTACTCCAAGCCCAGTCCAACCCGGCCCTAAACACTTCCAGGGATGAGGCAGCCACAGCTTCTCTGGAAAACCTGTTCCAGAGCCATCAATGACTTGAATTTAGCTTGCAGACATCTTCTATAGTACCTAAAATGGAACTTTCACATCACAATTGCACAGAAACCTTGGAACCGAACAGCTGCCCCATTTAAACTCAAGAAGCAATAGCATTTTCCTTTCTGATCTCAGAATATTCCAGCTTCTGATCTGAACCTGTTTAAGTTCATTTTTATTGTACTGGCAAGGTTAAAACACTTGCAGTGTGAGCCTTCCTGTCTGTAAATCCACTGGAATAAAAAAGGAAGCCAATGATATCAGGTATGTAGTCAAGTCAAATTAAATGCAGAATTAAATGGTTTTCATCCCTGCAGAACATTCAGCTTTTCTCAGCTGAAGGAGAAAATGCTTCTGATACTCCACAGAAATAAAACCTGAGACAAGATAAAGGCAATTTCCTCTCATCACTGATGTGCCATTTCTAGGATGAGCAGCAAATGGCACAGTCTGTCTCTTTGTGACATGCTCCTGCTTTTCCAATGGTAGAAAATAAAAAGAAGGTGTTCCATACACAGAAGGATTTCTATGGAAACATTAGAGATGCTCATCTAGGGGAGTAATTTCAGGACACATCATGTGTAAGTAAATATACAAGTTAACAGTCACGAGTATTTACTACAGTTAAAAATCTAGGCAAGAAGGGTTTTTCCACTCTATGCCTGTCCTTCTGTTTTTCCACCTGCTTATTTTGATTTATCTCCTTATGTACTTCTCTCAAAACTGGATCTTGGTCTACCACTGTGGAGTCAGGACAGTGATTTCTTTGTTCTGTATACACATTATATACAGTGTGTGTACACACATTCATATTTTTAATATATATTCTATTGTATTTGAAACCAGACAGTGCAAATATAAAACCAAACCAGAAAACAACCCATATCTCAGCCTTTGTGTACTCTGCTGTGGGATTTCTGAACAACAACAACATAAAAAGATACACAGATTACTCTGTATCTTCAAGAAATTCAGTTTTGGGTCTGAAAACTGTGGAACTATGGAATTAATGGAATTATTCCCCATTTTCAGTCACGGCAGGGTAATACAATAGGCATGGAAAAAGGAGGCTAAAGGTGAGCTGTCAAGAGTCCCAGCCTTTGCTGAATCCCCAGTGGCCGAATTTGTATCGGATTCAGTCACGGCCACTGCTGGTGGAGCTCTGTCAGCAGCTTCCCAGCAGAAATCCAGTCCCTAAATAGACTCCAGTCTCTGGGTCAGAGGGAAACAACCCCTTCACCCTTGAACTCACAGGGCAGTGGAAAAGAGTTCACATCTTGGGTTACGGGGCTGACACTGGAAAAATACTGTGCCTTCCATTGCAGCGTGGTTCTTATTTTTCTCATTATGCTAAGCAGCTTATTTTTAGCTGCAGCGACTGAATTCTGGAAAAGAAGATTTGTTTCTTGACTTGGGTGTTTAAAACAACATTTAGGCACTGCAGGTGATATCCAGACTGCATTTAAGGGACCCTTGTAAGTCATTTAATAAAGTACTTGCATTCTGTAGCTCAAGGCTTGTCTACATGTTAAGGCTTTGCTGTTCAATCATCAGGATTAGTCAAAGCAGCGAGAAACTTCTAAATTGGGTTGAGAATGCTAATTAAGGCATTTCAAATACTGAGAGAACCTGATCATTAGCAAGGCTGGAGAGGTTAAATCAGTATTTTTTCCTTGTTAATATGCAGTAGATTTAAGGGCTAGACTTGGGCTGCTGGACTGAGGTGCTGAGCTGTAAAAACCTAAAAAGTGTCCAGATTTGGATGGTGAGGGCTTGGCTGAGAGCAGGCCTGGCCTGGCCTTGGGCTGCTGTTAAAAGGCAATGCCAGCTGGCCAAATCTCCTCTGGGACATGGGGGCCAAGGAGAAGGGCTGGAAGATGGAGGGGTAGAGCTCTGCCCCTGCCCGCCAGCCAAGAACAAAAGGACAGCACTGATGCCTTATGAGTTTGACCTGGAGCAGAGGGCAGACAAAATGAGAGGAATAAAGCAGGGATTTCTGGCAAGGCCTTCCAAGGGCACAGCCTGGCAATGGCAGAGCCCGGCTGCAGCCCTGCCAGGATGGGCCTCGAGATGGGCACAGAAAAGGGGCCTGGGCACGGGGTTTCACACTTGGAGAAGTTCTGCTCCATTTGCATCTGGAGCTGAACTGGCCAATCAATAACTTTGAATTATGAAGTTCCATCCTCCTTGCTTGGCCTCCTCTTTTTGACGTTGTTTGTGCTTTTGGGCCTGAGGTGGGGAAGGATTGTCCTTGGATCTTGAGCTGGAGAGAATTGTTGTGTCTGACTGCCCTGTGAAGAGAACTTAGTAACACTTGATATGAAGCTGAGAGCTACACACTAAAGCAGAACAGAAAAAGAGGAAAAAACTTAAAACTTAAGGCACCAGCAGGAGGAAAGTTCTTCCAGGAGAGCAGGGGCTTGGAGAAGGGGCGATCCTGCTTTGTGCAGGTGGAAGGACCCAGGAAAGCACTCAGGTACCCTTGATATCTTCATGGATGTAAAATCAGTCCCTGGAAAATCTTTTTTTTCAGAGTCTGCCTCTCCAAAAATGCCATTTCTCCCCACTCATGAGCAGGTTTCTTTCCAAACTGGTTCCTTTCAGCTGGAAGTTTGTGGAGGAAGTTCTGAGATATAAAATCTCGTGATGCTTTAAATGGATTTCCAAATTCTCTAGTCGGATACACACCCTAAGTGACAATTCTTCTCTGGAATCATACTTGGGATGCTTTAGTCCGTCAGGGGTTTTATATTCATCTCTCCCCACTTTTGAGTAGGTGGGATGGTCAAAAATGACCTTGAACTTGTTTTGTGACATGAGGTAGAGAAATTCCTGGTCCAAGTCAAACTAACCCTCAAGGATAATGTTATATATTAGCAAAGGTTCTTTTTACTGCTGATTAGCAAAATTAGAAAAATATAATTAGGGGTCAGAGTTTTGCAGCACCCCTGTGGAAAGGAGGTTTCTGCAAATTGCAAGAAATTAAAATTTTCTAGATATTTCCCATTCAAGCCCTCGTCAGATGTTATTTCTTCCAAGCATGAACTCCATTGCCAGGGGATGCAAGTAAGTGGTCTGTCCACAAAAAAAACCCAGACATAAACAGCACTTTGGATGCAAAGAATATCAAAATATTTCCCAGTTAATAGCTGCTCTTTTCTCCAGCACAATAATTTAGGAATAAAGAGAAGGAAAAAACCCAACAGGCTTCTTGGCTGAGGCTATTACTGAGATTTAAAATTATAATAACGGGAATCTATTTTTAATAAACTGCTCCAGCAATGTTTATTGCAGCGAAGAATAATTGTTATGATAACTCAATTTGTGATTATTATCCTTAAAACAGAAAAAAGGAACATTATTATAAAACTCTTTGAACCTCTACAATTATCTTCCATTTTTCTACATTACAGACTCTTTGATGGCACAGTGGGAGGTAGGAAGAGAGAGCATTTCTTTCCAATTTGTGTCCTTTTTTGGAGGATGAGGGACTGACTCATTTGTCAACCTCACAGGTAAACTTGGGGTTACAACTGTTGAAATTTATGAATATTTATATTAAAAATTGCCTCAGTTTTGCTCTGCTTAAATGATTCCTTGAGGATCTGATCTTACTAACCAAACTTGTGGTTAATGACAGCTGTGGGGAGGAGAACAATAATCCCAGTCCCAAACTTCTGTGAGTTTTGATGCTGAGGGAGATGCAATGAAAACAATGTGTTGCCATCATTTTTACAGCATGAAGGATTTTAACATTGCACAGGAGTTAAGAAGACCCACTTTTGTAAAGGATGTGATTTTTATCCCACAGCTTTAAAATCCTGCTGTGCTGTTTTTACTGCCTCAATTTTCTCTTTTAAGGTGCCTCCTGGGAGACATGACTATTCTGATGGCTCCCTAGAAAGTGTCACCATCTACAGTGGGTCACCTTCAAGGCCTGGGCAGATGAGGTGTGACAGCTCTGTGCAGTCCACAGAACCTCATGGGCAGGTCTGCATCCAGCCCTTCCCTTTTTGGAAGCTGTGCAGAGGCTGTTGTTAAGCAGCAATTCCAGTTTGCTTGGTGGTTTGCAATGTGATACTATAAAAGGGAAAATAATGGTGGTGTTGTTAATGATGAAGCATGAACTACAAATAATCACAGAATCACAGGATGGTTTAGGCTGGAAGGGATCTTAAAAATCATCAAGTTCCACCCCTGCCATGGGCAGGGACATCTTCCACTGTCCCAGGCTGCTCCAAGCCCCAGTGTCCAACCTGGCCTTGGGCTCTGCCAGGGATCCAGGGGCAGCCACAGCAAATCTGGACAATCTGTTCTAATGTTATCTTTTTCCAAAAATCTGCTTGGGGTGTTGTAAGAATCAGAACATCCTTTTAAAACATCAAATGTAATAATTAATTTTAAAAAAAAAATCTTACTTCCATGTTCCATTTCCTGCAGCTATGACTTTTGAAAACTTTGGAGAAACTTCTGAGTTGTTTTCTTTTTTTAATTGAAGACCGTTTAATACCACCTTCCTTACATACTTGAAAGTTTTGGGCTGGTGCGAGGGCAATGATGCAGAAAACAGCTACAGCTGCTTGTACCATCAGCTAAAGCATCCTCCTATCTAGGAAAGCTGGTTGATATCCAAGGATCACCTTCTCCAAGCTCAGTGAGCAGAAACTCAGGCAAAAATTCCAGGAGGCCTCTATGGATGAACAAAAAGCTCCTGGCAAAACTCGGACACAGAGAGGCAGTACCCAAGAGGGTGGAAGCAGGCAAGAATAACCCAGAGGGAACACAAAGACATTGTCCAAGCATTCAGAAATGTGGTTAGGAAAGCCCAAGACCAGCAGAAGTTGGATCTGTCCAGGGATGTCAAAGACAACAGGAAAGTCTCCTGGAAGTTTACAGGTGACACCAGAAGGCCAAGGAAAATGTGGTGACACAGGATATGGGAAAGGCTGAGACCCTGAAGGCCTTATTTGCCTCAGTCTTCAGTAGCCAGACCAAACTTCAGGAATCCTGGATCCAAGAGATCAGTGGAACAGTCTGGAGCAAGAGACTCACCCCTGGTGTACATGGGATCTGGATGTTTGTACATCCATGGACCTTGATGGAATGTGCCTGCAAGCGCTGAGGGAACTGGCAGATGCCACTGGGGACACAGTCAATACTTTTTGATTGATCATGGTGATTGGGAGACATGCCTGAAGACTGGAAAAAAGCAAATATTACTCCTGTCATCAAGAAGGACAAAAAAAGAGGGTGCAAGAACCAAGAAGCCTCTCAGCCTCATCTCCATCTCTGGGAATTCACCAGCAAACTCCATTGTTACCTTCTGTGAGTTAATACCTTTGTGAGTTAAGTTTCAGCTTTGCCATTGGGTGGATTCATTTCCAAATGTCTCATTTATCAAAATAACCTTTTCTAAAAGTCTTTCTTCAGACTGTCTTATAATTGCTGGGAATTATTTTGAAAAACAAGTAGTATTTATTGCAAACTCTCGAACTGTTACTGCAACCATAAGTTGCAACAGGCAGCAGTTTGAAAAGGGAGGTCAGAAATTAGGAACAAGGAGGCAGAAGTGATTGAAAGTGACATTTTCCCAGAAAGATTGAATTGGCTGAGAGGAAAAGCAAAGCACCATGAAAACAGGTAAAAGCTCTCTCGAAAGAAAAGATTTCCTTCAAGGAAGAATAAAGGTGTGCTGAAGCAGCACAGTGATTTATCTCAAATGTTCTCTTCCATTGAAACCAAACACCTCAAGTTTTTTTATTTCTTCTCCACGTCCTCAAATGGAGAATGACTTTGATTAATTGTACTTGAATTACTAATTACCTATGGCAAATTTCTGAAGTGGTGGGTAAAAGAAGAAAGATGCCCAGTGTTTCCTCACCGACTTGAAAATGAAAATATTGGTCTGTCTGCTACTGCTGAAAGTTCTTTCTATCCATATGTTTTGTTTAAAACCCTTCAAAAAGTGACCTTTAATAACTCATTATTCAATATTTATGGGCCAGCATTCAAATTGCCCCACTGGAACACTCAATTATGTTTTCAAGGTAATGAAGCTAATTATTAATTTTATATTATATTTCATTTCCTTGCTGCAAAGGAAAGCTAAAGCTAATCAAGAAAAGTAGGGAAAAAAAATAAAGCCATTAAAACTAACAGAGCTAAACAAGACTACAAGTCTGTAAATCACTGGAGGGGCTCTAAGTTTGTTCCAACCCTGGAAGATTTTAAGCACAGGGACCAAATTTTGATTCTATCTGCCCTCAAGAAAATCAGCTTTATATGGAACATATTAGAATATTTCCAAATACTAAATATGCATAAATAATGTATTTGGAACATGAAAGGAAAGAGACCAAGATATTTGTTAAAGAAATGATAAAAAATATCTGTTGACTGCTTGGAAGGAAAGAGTTCAGTTTTGACTTAGCTGTGAATGCAGATGCTCCCCTTTAGCAGAGCAGGGACAAATATTTATCTTACTTCTCTGGAGTTAGAAATGAAAGTATTTCTATCTTTATCTATTTCTACAGCTCCTGGGTTTGTGGTTCTACCCTGTGACTACACAAAAATCAGTTATTTCTCCCACTGTTTTATTTCCTACTTATTTTCCCTCTTATCTATCTGTGTGACACACTAATTTCCTGCCTTGAGTATTGTAAGTCTCTACCTTCTGCTTGGGCTTTTTCTTCCCACATTTTTCTTTTAGTTTTCTCCAGCCAAATTCTTGATGCTTTCTTTTCAGTATTCCTGCTTTTGAATGACCCTTCCTGATCCCACTGTCTACCTTCCATTCCTCTGTCCTCACAACCACTGCTGGTTATGGTGAATATTAAACAAAAGACCCTACATAGATTATCCATTACACTTTTTCACATAAATGAGCAGAACTGATTACTTCCTGTGGGTCTGAGTAGCAGCACTCACACTGGCAAATGTATATCCTAAAAAAAATAAAATAAAATGAAATAAAATAAAATAAATCATGTTTTCAGAAAGCAAACAAATATAATTATGCCTTTTTCCCATTTGAATTCTGCTCTGCTGTGTCACATCCTGTATCCTATTACAAAGACTGACAAATCTTCTGAGATTTTATAACCTGCTTGATCTCAGAGTATCACAAATAACCTGCCTGTGCTGTTGGGCACTAAGGTATCAGCAGAAACAGCATCTTTGTGATCTGGAAATTTGATTGAGCCCAAGAGTTTGTTACGAGTCTGCCAAGCCACAAGGCAGAAGGGACAAGCACATCTCCTGCAATCTGTCTTTATGAACTGTTAATGAGAGCCAACTTTTGCTCCCAAGCACGAAGCACCACAGTGAGATGTGGTTTATTAGAGGCTGGTTTGAGCAGGAGACGGGCAGATGCACCCACATATGGTCTTATTTATCCCAGAAGGGTCAGTGGCCTGATGGCTGCGAGTGTGAGGAGTGGATTTGATGGCTCAGCCAGCCTCTTTCTGCTCCTAAATTCACATGTTTTCTGTACATGGGAGAATATACTTACATGTTTCATTAGCTGGGACTGATGCCTTAGGATTTTAGCTTTTATATTTTTCACATATTTACAATCCTGCAATTCTTTAGTGTATAACTCTAAACTCCATACAGAGTGTTAGCTACTGCTTTCCCATTTTGGTCAGACACAATTCCTCTCCAGGCCTGGGAATCAGGGACACCTCACTGTCCCAGGCCCCGAGAAATGTAAACAAAAGTGAATTGGGGGGAGCAAACTTGGGGTAAATGACTTCACTAGTGAAGCTGTAATTGGAAGATTAACCCCCAATATGCAAATGGACCAAACTTATAAAAGTGTGAAAACCCATGACCCGTCACCTGTTTTTGGGTGTAGCCCCTGGGGTGGGTGGGGGCTTCATCTGCCCTAAATGTACCTGAAGGCCTTTTGATAAATATAACCCTTAATTTTGCCTGGTCTCTGTTTTTAGGTAGCCCCAAAAGGCATCGTAAGAACAAACCCCAGTTATGCCTGTGTGTATTTCCAGGAGATGTTGCGCCCTTCCACCCTGTCCTGCCTCCCATCATGGGTGTGGGGTGAAACCCTCCCCAGAGCGCCCAAAACCTTCCTTCTGCTGCCTCACCTGGGCGATGAGCCTTGGGAACTGCCATGTTGGTCACCCTCCCTCCGTCCTGAGGCTTGGGCGGGGAGGCGGTGAACCTGCAGATGCCCGACTCGGACGGCGTGCTCGAGGTCAGGCTGTCCGTGTAGTCGTTGGTCCCTGCCGTCAGCTGCTCCGAGGAGGTGTCTGATATGAAGCACTCCGTGATGGTGAACTTGGCGTGCCTCAGCTGCTCTTCCATCTTGGCGTGCTCGTAGGCCCTGGCCAGCTCTTCGTACGTGGAGGAGGCACTTTCTGTGGAGACCATGCTGCTCCTCGCCCGATCTAAGCGCCGGGGAGGGGGACAACGGGAGAGAGAAAACAGCTGCACAGTCCTTCTTGGGAGAAAAGCCTCGAGCATTCTATTTCAGAGTAAAGCAGAGAGCCCTTGCAATGATCGAGGTGATTTAAATGGATCTGCCTCGCTGTAAATGCCTGCACAAGTGTTAGTTTAGTCATAAGTCAACAATTACAGATAATCTAAAGTGAAGCCTTATCCTGCGAGCAGCATTCGGTGCCTTAGCATTAAATTCACGTTTCTTTTATAAAAAGTAACCTTTACTACATGAAAAATATTACTTTTTCAATAAAAAAAATTTCTCTAAATCTTAAATGCCTTCAAAAGGCTTCAAACCCACAAACCAGATTTAGCAAAATAAGAAGCAGCTTCTTTACATTATCTTTTTAATGCATCTCAGAAATATTTAACTGGGGTTAGAAAGGACAGTCTTTTTGTCCTGTTTCCATCATATACACACAAACACACACACACACACATATATATATATATATATATATATATATATAATTTTTTTGTTGTTGTTTTTTAAGTTCTGAGAACAAAGGTGAAACAGAAAGGCAGTAGTAGCTCTCGGGTATCGTCTCTCTAGACACCAGGTAAAACACTAACTCATTTCATTCGGAACAAAGGTCTTCAGAAAGCAATATTTGGCAACTACAGCCTGCAGTCATTCAGTTGCCTTTTTTCAGTGCTGCTGAAGCTCATGGGGGAATTCACATTTGACACACAGGTTATTATGACCTACAAGCTGTTCTTTTCTGCTGATGAGTTTCTGAGAATATCAATATTTCTTAAACAACACTGTTATTGAAGATGTAAATGGCTACTGATACATTAAAAAGCACTCTGGAAAAGGAGGGCTCATTTCTACAGGGATGGAATTGCTGGGCTGTTGCACCCACTGTGTTTCTACTCCAGCGGGCTGGAAGAGCAGAGGACTCTGAAAAGTTCCTTGGGCAGAAGTCATGTTTCATCACAAGATCTGTGCAATTTCAGACATTGTTGGTGATGTTCAATAAACAGGCACAGTGTAATAGCTAATTCATAAAAATGGACCTCCTGTAGCAGCCAGAGGCAAGTGTGTCGTTATTGCAAATCTTTATCTTTTTTATTGTGTGCCTGCACCCACCCCTGCATCAGTTTTCATTGTGCACAAAGAATGACACTCCTGCCACTTTTAAACACAACCATCCATTATTTAAAATGACAAGTACTTCTGCAACATGCTGTAACTTGCTTAGGATTTGGAGCTGACCAGAACTTAACAGGGTTTCTTTGGATTGTTTTTTTTTTTTTTTTCCTTTCCACCCACAGGAAACATCATTCTGTTTTTCACATTTGATTTGTAAATCAGACCTCAGTGATGTCTTTCCAAATTTCTGGTCAGCTGGAAACTCCCAGGAGGCAGCAGTTGACCAGTATCATGGAGCAGTGTGTGTGAGTATGATCATGCAAAGGTCACAGCTTGGTCCATGCAGCCCAGGACCTGCAGCTTCCCATATCCCATGCCAAGAGGGAGAATATTCCAGAAGCTCTCTGCCTGAACACCTACTTTAGATTTCAAGAAAGTTTATCCAAGCCCAGGGTGAACTTTGTGAAACTTCTTGAACTTCATGAATATAGATTGATCAGGAAATTTTCTAATGGCTTCTTGTTTGAACGTTTGAACTTGGTCACAGCTATGAATTGCTGCCAGGCATTTCTCCTAAACTCCAAAGCTGCTGCTTTGTAAGCCTGGAATTGTTTTGATAAGTGCTAAATTCTGCCAAATATCAACTGCATCAACCAGCTCCCGAAATCTGAACTCTAGACTGGAGAAGTGATCAAATGTGCACATTAGCTCAATTGATTCTTGAACACATAATTTGGCTACATATGTTTATTTGAAAGTTTTAAACTTCTGAAGCACTTAAATTAAATGGACCCTACTCTTTTCCCAGAAACCAGGTGGTGTAATAGAGCTGCTTTTTGGCACAAGAAAACCTTTCTTGAGCATGATCTAAAGCTTGCTATCCCTTACATAAATCACCATGAGCTCAAAGGTAGACACAGAGTAGAAAAGTAGGCTTGTTAAAATATAGATTGTGAAGTCTGTTTACATAATTGGATGCAGTTTATCTACTAAACCACACAGTAAATTTAATTTCTCCCCTTTGCCACACACATTGGAAAATATCCTTGGGTGACAACAGGTTGGAACACATCCAAATGCACGTGATAACTGGAGAGGCTACAGAAAGGGTTTCTGAGAGGAGATTTGCTATTTATATTTAGATTTCTATATCTATTAATCTTAAAAATTTATGATAATTTTTCCTGAAGGTTGTCAGCTGGCTGGAGGTATCTATTGACTGCCAGTATCCCATGGAGAAAACTTTGGGGTCTACAAGTTTAAGAGGGTGAATTATGGAACGTTGAGAACTCCAGGCTGTAAATTACTAAATATGAGTGAAGTCAGATACTTATACAGAGAACAAAACCAGTCATACTGGTTTTCATTGTGAAAGGCCACTCACATCCACTGCTTTGTAGCTCTAACACATCGTGAACACCTTTCTCCTAAAATCAGCACAGAGAGTAGGCAATTGCTGCTGAGGAAGCCACAGCAAGCCTGGATTCACTTTGGCCAGGCTCCCTTTGAGAGATATTTTACCTTTCTTCTTTTATAATCTTTATTAGATTTACTTCTGACTGTTCTTCTAGTCAATAATTTACTCATTTATTTGTCTTTTCTGTTGCTTTTTCAGCATAGGACAGTGGAGAAAGCTTTTCTTTTTCCCAGTTATGGTTGCATTTATGATGTGAAGGCATCAAGAAGAGATGAGCAATGCCGGCAGAATATGTATTGTCTCCCCACTTGTCATCCAGAGAAATAATCCCGATGGTATTTCTCAGGAAAATCCTGGCCAGCTGTTGCAGAATTCAGTGCTATGAATGGATTTTTACTTGGACTCTAATTCCACAGTTTTCCCTTTTTTTTTGGGTTTTTTTTTCCCACTGAGAATGAACATATTACACAAATGGGAAAATAAAAACATTTACCTGAATGTTGTTCAAATCCTAAAAGCATTCCATATACGACTCAGGGATATTCTGGTTACTAACACTGTCCCTTCCTAGCCAAATTCTCCTACTTTTGCTTTTTGGTTCGGGAAACTTCAGGAAAATTTACCACCTTGTCTTTTAGAGGAAGGATGTCTTTCAAAGGATGTGCGTGGAATGAGGAACCAGAGGCACAATATGTGTTACCATTATCACTACAAGCACTTGTGGCACGCCTCATAAATAACGTACAGAAAAAAACCACTCTGGCGAGGGAAGAACAATGACACCCGAGCTCCAAGCAAGGCACAGCCAGGAGCAGGAAGGTTCCTGCAGCTGCTGCTGTCCCGCTGTCCCTGCGGGGAGCCCTGTCCGTACCTGTGTCCTGCGAGGGGCTGACGCTGTAGCTGTCACTTTCCTTGTCCACTGACCCTGCTGGCCTGGGCGTGGGGAGCCTCCAGTCTGTGGTGAGGGTGTGGGCTGATATGGTGGGGTGGGGTCTGTTGAGGGTCCACTGGCTGGCGTAGCGGTTGCGCGCGGTGGGTCCGGTTTTGGCACTCCTCCTCGTGGTGGGATCTGTGAGGGATCACAGAGAGGCTGTGAGAGACGGTCCGAAGATCCCTCACTTTTGCCTCACGACCGTCGTCGAGGACAAAGACTGAGAACCCTAAAAACCCTGAAAAAACTTCGCAACAGGGCCCTGGCCTGGCTAAGGTGGGATGTCTGCCAAATGTCACCTGCAGGTGTGCTCGTTGGACCAAAGAACTGGTATGCATTCCCAGGGGAACCAGTGCAGGAAACAATGGGCAGGTTATGGTGGACTGAGTTGTGAGAGCGGAGAGAACTCCGCTGTGCCGCTGCAGAGGCAAGCAGAAAATGAACTGACCTGTACCTGTTCCATAACCATGGCTACAGATTTCCAGCACCTCTTAGCCAGCTGGCCTCCCCGCTTTTGGAGAGACTATAAAGACACGTCCTAAGATAACCGAGATGAGATCTCCCCATGGAAGGAAGACAGATCTATTGGCTGAAGACCACGAGGATTCGCCTCATCTCGGAAGAAGACGTATCTATCGGCTGCAGACCACGAGGATTTTTGTCTCCTCCACTGGTAGCTATTCCCCTCTCTATCTCTTCCTTTCTATTCTTTATTCCTCTCTCTCTCTCTCTCCTCTATCACATTACTGAGTTGTGGGCACTTAATAAAGGTGCATTGGTTTTGATTAAAGCTGAAATCCCTTGTGTCTTTTGCACTCTGAGATCACCATCACGACCCTCGCTTGTGTTAGCGGATCGTGACAGAGGGGTTGGGAAGGAAGCCAGCCCTGTCAGAATCACAGAGTCCTAGAATGCCCTGAGCTGGAAAGAATCTACAGGGATCATCCAGTCCAAGCCCTGGCCCTGCACAGACCCCCAGCAATCCCACCCTGGGCATCCCTGGGAGTGGTGTTCAAATGCTCCTGGAGCTCTGGCAGCCTCGGGGCTGTGACTATCCATCCAACCACCTCTGGATGAAGAACCTTTTCTTGATATCCGACCCAACCCTTCCCTGACACAGCTCCAGCCATTTCCTCGTGTCCTGTCTCTGGTCATCAGACAGATCAGTGCCTGGGCCTTCACATCCCCCTTCCAGAAGGGGATGGCCACTGAAATCACCTTGGTTAAAAAAACCCCAAACTCAACACATTCTTTTTGGGGAAAAAAAAATGAACAGTGTTAATGCTGATCATTACCAAACTGCTGATGCTTTTCTAGAACTACTCTCTTTCTAATGAAACTCTGCATTTTATCAAGGGTGGAACTGAAGAGCTGAAGGCCCCATCAGTCTCTCATTGACACATTCATTATCCCTTTACCCCAAGAAAAGCAGTTCCTCAGTATCAAAACCACTCTGAGAACTGAAAGAGCACAAGGCAAGTAGATCTGGTCAGGGATTTCACACCACACCTCAAGTGAAGTGCAAGGTAAATTTTCAGCATAAATGTGCCCTCAGAAACACCCTGCACCAAGTAGCTGCTCTAATTTTTTAAACAGATATCCTCAGAAGTGTGGGGTTATAATTCCCTATTCTGGACATGCTGTTACTGTATTACAATATTGATCAGCTACAGATTCCCTATTTTAACAAGTGGCCAAGACATAAAACATAAGCTGTAATAGTGCCATTATTCAGTAGGAACAGGTTCATAAAGATGTGACTGCTTTGAAACAATTAGTAAATTAATACAATTGCTTAAACTTTAAAAATCACCTGCTACTGGTTTAAGGTCAGCAATGTTCTACTTTTAAAATTAACTTAGAGATAATATAGTGACCAAGATTGTAAAAGCAAACTATGTGCCAAAACTGACCTCCTTGAACATATTACTAAAGAGTTCTTCCCTAAAGGTGAGTCTAACAAAACAAGTGCAAGAGAAAAAATCATTATGAGGCACAGAGTGACTACATCAGCACTGAAGGATTTCTCTTTGCAGCTTGTGAAAGGATATTACTAACAATAGAAAGGGTATTAGAAATGAAAAATTCAAATCTATTCAAAATGTTCTTTGACATTCAAATGGTGAAGTTGTCAGTCTTTGAGGTAAGAGACTTTAGCAGAAGAAATTGAAAGAAAAAAGCAATACCCAGATAATGACTCTGAGCACTGCTTCTGCCTGAGCATTCCCAGTGAGAATTTGTATTCTGCTGCTTCAAAGAAACAAGGCACTTATTTACAAATAATGGTCTGATCCTTCTCCTTTTTTTCCCCTACAGCAGTGGAAAAATTAGAGCCCGGTGCCGTTGATAACTGATCGTCCTGGTAGTGCAGCACAGAGCTCACATGGACAACACTCAAATCTGTGCTCAGTGTGGTACAAACCACTTGGGAATGTGGCACGGGGCTGTGGTGTGGCCAGGAATGAGCCTCGTTCAAGGGAAAACATGGAGAGCAGAAGGAAACTGCTGGTGGGAAGAGCTCCTGGCACAGAGCTGGGGCTGCCTGGGCTGGAGAAGAGAGGGACTGGGGGAATGCCATCAGTGTACAGAAATACCTGAAGGGCAAGAGCCAAGTTTTTTGTCCGTGGTGCCCAGTGAGAAGAACAGGGGCAATGGCCATGAGGAGAAACTTGGGAGCTTCATCCTGAACATCAGGGAACACTTTAAAATGAGGGAGACTGAGCACTGCCCCAGGCTGCCCACACAGCTGGTGGAGTCTCCATCCTTGGGGACACCTGGGGGTGTTCCTGAGCAACCAGCCCTTGCTGACCCTGCTTTAGGCAGAGGGGCTGGACTAACCAGTGCCCAGGTGTCCCTTTGGACTTCAACTTCTGATCCTGTGACTCAGTAGGATATTGCCAGCAATAGGAATGAACTGGGAGAGCCTCTGCCAGCACACAGGAGTTCAATCCTTGTCCTCCTGAGCAGGAGCTCTGCTCCAGCTGTGCTGTGCCCCTGTAGGGGGCTGTGCTGCACAGGCACAGCAATTCCAGAGCTGGCAGTGGGATGGAAACACAGCTGGTGCCCTGGTTATGCCAGCTCTGCTGTCAAACACAACTGGAGAGAGCTGAGGTCAGCAAGGCAAAGGTTCACAGAGCATCTCTTTCATAAATAAATAAATAAGGACAAGAGAACAGCTTAAAAAATGCTGCAAAGGAATATTTGTCACTCAGTGAATGTGAATGGGCTCAGACAGGAGGGTCCATAACCTCTGGGCTCCACCCAGCTGGGCTCTGCTCTCCTCTTCACAGCACAAGTGGTGCCTCTAGACAAAATCCCATCACCCAACCTGCAGCAAAGCTGGATTAGTGCCTTAAATCCAGAGAACATTACCTGGAAGTCTTTGACCCAGTCCTGAGCACTGCTGCAATCAGATTTGTACTGCTTAATAAAAGTGCTGGTGGATTTTTATTTCCAGAGCAGAGCTGGACATAGATCATATTCTTACACATGACTTAAATCCACCTTTAATTTGAAGGAATTCTCTCTCTGGCTGCAGAAGAATGAAGCACAGAACTGCACACAAAGAGGCATTAGTAAGCAATGTGCTGTAAAAGTTCTGTGGTGTGACACAGGCATGAGGTTTTGGGGTGGTGCCTCTTTCCTTATTAGGAAATCTAGCCCTGAAATGACCTGAAAAAAGCTAGAAGAGCAAAAGAAGCACCAAGGCCAGGACTAGAACACCTATTATTTATAAAGACTGTGGTGAAAATGGATTTTTCCACTAATCTGCATTCTAGCAACGGAGTTTTCAGCATTTATATTCACCAAACTCAACAAGTAAGCAAGTTCTGAAGTGATCAGGGGACAGAAATAATCCAAGAGATTTCAAAAATTGCACACTGCAGTGAACTACACTTTGGTAAAATTTCTAACTCATAAGTAATCATTCAAACTACTTTTTTTTTTTTTTTTTTTACCCCATTTACATAGATATGGAACATATTCATGAGAGGAACAAGAAGAATGGATTGCATCAGTATATTAATTTATGATAGTATTTTAATCACTAGAAGAATAACTTGGCATGGATATATCTGGGAAAAGTAATTTACCACAATAACTAAACCCAGAAATGTAACTTTTTCAGAAAAAGTAATAATGAGAATTGCTTCTTCTTCCTGATGGAAAGGTAGGGAGGAAAGTTGTTTTTGAAATACAATAAAGATTGATCACAGAGAAAAAAAAAAGTATATTAGACACTAAAAGCCATTAAGGTAATTTACCCAATAAATTCTGGAAATTAAAATCTAGCATGCATTTGGTTTAATGAAGGCCAGGTATGAATTATTTCAAATTACACCTCCATTTCAGATGCATATGCAATTTTCCCCATATTGAATCACTAAGTGCAACAGTTTAAGAAATGTCTTCTGCTGACCTAAACAGATTTCTCTCCACTCTCAGACAGAAGGATGAGGATACAAATGCAGGAGCAGAGTATTTATTTTGTTATAACTTTCTCCTCTCCAGAAAAAAACCCCTGTTTTGTGGTGTGCTTACTTGTTCCTGGCCGGGCATCAGAGACATCCACCAGTGGCCCTGTGGCTTGTGACACGGACTGGTAATGGACTGTGTGGGTGACAGTCAGGGACTTCTGCTTGGATGTCTCTCCAAAGTCAGCATCAGTGAGCAGAACCGTTGATCTGTCATCTGCAAGTGGAGAAATAATCAGATAATGAGTACAGAGTGTTGGCTTTGCCTTCACCAGAGCTTTGCAGGAGTGCCCAGGTGTTCACAGCCCGGTGACACCACGGGCAGCTCCCTGCTCCCTGCTCCCTGCAGGTGGCTTTGAAGGGAGGGAGCCTCTGGGTTTTAACTCAAAGCCCATATAAAACTAAAGAGTAACTTTCATTTTTTCTGCTGATTTCACCTTAGAGACATGCAACTGAGGCACTGTTAAACATTCCCCCAAAAAGCTGATTTGTGTGCAATCATTTGAGGCCCTAATTCCTTCATCCCCATCTTTTGAACATTGCCCTCTTCCCTTTCACTTTCAGAAAACTCAGATGAGCTTTTCATCAACATATTCCATTTATTTCTTTTTGTTAGCATGATTAGCAATGTCCTCAGTGAAACCACCCCTACCTTCCCAAACGGAAGTCACTAGGTGGTGTTGCTAACCAGCCCTCTCTCCCCTTTTTCTGCAGAGACAGAATATTGCAGAAGGGATGACCCTGACCCAGAACTGTTTTTTCTGCAGTTTCAAAGAAAGGTATGAGGTTAAGCTTGACCTTGGGAAGGAAGGAAAAGGTGAGCACTAACCTTTACTGCTGTGTGGTTCTGCTTCTATTTCTTCCATGTGGGGTAGGATATATTCACCAAATTTCTACACAGACCTTGATCATTACAGGAAACCAGTGCTATACAGAACTTGCTTCCTTTTTTTTTATATATAATTATTATTTTTTTCAGTTGTGATCTCTGTATCTTTTTTTTTTTTTTTTTTTTTTCCCAAAGGAGGGATCTGGGCCATTTGTTCTTGGTNTCTTTTTTTTTTTTTTTTTTTTTTTTTTTTTGCTCCAAGGAAGGATCTGGTCCAGTTGATCATGGATGGTTTAATAGCAATACATCTTTCACTTCTTTTGTGCTTGCAGAACAACAGTTTGGTGTGCTATCAGACTTTCTTTTGCGTTCTTTACAGACTTTTTATCCATTCAGAATTGCAATAAAAGCCTTAAGGATTTCCTGCTCTGCTTTGCTATATAGTTTTGCAATGTGTTCTAAGGGACTGGCAGCAGCAGGACTTCTGAGCATTTACTAGTCAGCATAGGTTGATCCACTTCTTTTAAGCATTCCAGGTTTTTGTTTTGGATTTTTTTTTTAAGTTGACAAGACACCATTAGGGTGAACAGTTCTGCACAATAACATAACTCACATTTTTTACCCAAAGAAGGCTATAAATAGAATAACATTAGGAATCAAATCACTCTGTCTCTGGCAAAAGATGAGCTCTTATTCAGGTTGGGAATAAAGCTTCTTGGCAGCAAACTCTGACAAACCCTGCCAAAATCCCTGCTTATTCTGGGTGGAGAGCTGCCTCTTAGCAAGGCCCTGATGGCATTGCTGCTGTTCAGGCTCTGAGAGTATTCTCACTGTAACCCCCCCACTGCTCAGCAGCTGCCACTCAAAAGTTAAATCTGTCTTTAGGATGAAGCCTGGCGCAAAGGGCAGGCTTTGGGAAGCTCAAATCATGATTTAAAAAGTCCAAATTTAGGTGTAGGTCCCCTTTTCAGACCTGGAACCTGCAAGGACAGGAGATGCTGCTCTCAGCTTGCTGACTTTCCTCTCTGGCCACACCATCCCTTACATTGTCAGCCGCTTTTATACAGATTTTTTATCCAAGAAAAGTAAAGTTAGAAGTCTAACAAGGTCAGTCAGGAGTGTCTTGCCACAGTGTGTGCCCATACAGTCACAACATCAGGCTGCATTTCTATTCTGGGTTTCCAGATATCTTTAAATTATTTGGGGGAAAAAACCAAAAAAAAACCAACATCAAACAATTCTATTTCTCGTGACAGTTCAGTTAAGTGCCAGCCCCATAAGAATTCTTGTTTTCTGTTGCATCAAACAGTTTAGATTTGAAGTTTGCACGGGTACACAGCAGCTGAAAACTGATCAAAATGTTGAAATATCATGTGCTATGAGCAGGTGGATACAATATGCAACATGCAAGTTTTAAAAGTTGGCTGTAGCAAATCTTCAAATACTGAGAGTGCTGTTTCAGAATTTCATTTTCCTTTTAAGTAATGTCAGTGATCCAACTGCCTAGTCAGAGCCAAATGAGAAATCAGAATGAAAATCATAAAACTGCCAGTCCTCAATTACATTTTCTTCAAGAAACTCTTTCCAGCAGTTTCATTTTCCTAATGTCCTGCATTATTTTAGATCCTATACTGAGATTACTTTTAGTGGGAAATGACTCAAAGGGGAGAAGAAAAATCAGTTCAGTTTTGAAATTACTTTGTAGCTCTTTTCTCTTGATGTGTACAGCAGGGAAAAGGAGTGGAGTAAAGGAATTCCACCTAAAAAAACCCCTGCTACATTAACCAGGGGGAAAAAAGCTCAAATTTACCAATGGTCTCCATGGTGTCCCTCTCCTCAATCAGCAGCTGTGCTCTGGGAATGTCTATGTGCATCCTCAGTGTTTGCTGCTGCTTATTAAGGGTGTCTGACGTCCTGGTGTTCTTGCTGAAAACAAAAGAGAAGTGAACACATTAACATTCAGCCTAAATGAAAAGATATTTGCAAACTTCCTCACTTTCAATCTGTCCAGCTCAAGAGAAACCAATGTAACCTTAATCAGCAAAAAACCACTCATACATCTGATTCTGCCCTCTTCAGAACAAGTGCATGGTGCTAATTTATGGCACGTGGCAAGGCATTAGAGGAATGCACATGGTCTGTCCTCTATCAGCAGGAATCTGAAAATTTCATGTAGCTTTCTTCAAGTGTTGTCATAATGAAATTAATAAAAACACTTTGGAAGATGGACCTTTTCTTTGTCTCCTCATGAATCTGAGTAAAGCAACACACAGCTGATCAAATAGGTTGGTAGGAAAATGATGTCTCGAGTAATTTCTAATTGTTTTTTTATATTTTCATTATTTTTAATTAGCAAAGTTCCAAATATCACTTCAACTGATAAATGAAAAAGCAAATTAATAACTAGGTGTACTATTAATAGATTGCAAAAATAAATAAAGGCTTTAGTCCCATTGATGTTCCAAGACAAAAATTGCAAATCTTGTTTACATTCGTGGATTATGTCTAATTGATTGATGCAATAATCTAAAAAGGAACATAAGCCAATTATTCTATCATCATGCAAATTGAAACGATTTCATTTTGAAGTTTGTGTACCAGAAAATGACTTCTTAAATGAGCTGTCTACCAAAAGCAAATGAAAATGGATGGTAAAACCGAGTGCCACAGTCATTTCTAGCACAGAGCTTGCACCAAGAAACCTTCAGATTGCACTAAAAACCCAGGAACGTTTTGCCCTTTTAGATGTAATTACTCTTTGGATTAAATGAAATATTTGCAAATACTTCATGCAGGGAGGCTGAGGAGAGTTGAGACAAATCAGCCAGCAGTGTGATCCAAGTGCTCAGGCTTCAAAGAGCTGTAAGATCCAAGTGGAGGCTCATTTTCTAGTGTAAAATAGCTGCAGATCACTCAGTTTAATTCTGCTTTGGCAGTGAATTATTGCTGTTAATGGATTCAGCAGAGCACTGTTAAAGTGATAAGCTTAGTTCTTCAGCAAGCACTGGAGATGAATCCACATGTGATGAGCCCACATCGCCAGGAAATTGGTGTGAACTTCCTGCTGTGTCTCCATGTCAGCAAGACCTGATCACCTCAGGTTTGGAGGTTCTCTTGGAGACCTTTTCTGGAGGAATTTTCCTGCTTCATGGTCAGGGATTCTGCTCCAAATCCAAGGGTGAGATCCACACAGCACACGGGAGCACCTCTCTGATTTTCACCTCCTGGCTTTCCCTGCTCTTGTGGTTCCCAGCATTAACACCACCTGTACATCCCAAATTTAATGCCTGTCTTTTCCTGGGTGATTAGGTGGTGCTGTTCCCATCACATACACATGGATAGTTGAAATGCATTCAAGCAGGCCACAACTGGTGCCTCATTTGATCATCATGGAAGCAAAACATCAGGAGAGCCTCCCAAGGGCTTCCAGAAATTTCTCCATATACAATCAGTGGAGAATGGTCATCACAGGGTCTTAGTAAGCACAGAAATTTTCAAAGACATTTAGTATTGTCAAATTCAGATAAATTCCACACTGGTGTTCTCCAAGTCTCTGCATGGAGTGGATGCCACTCAAGTTGCTGAAATGTTAAGAGAATCAGAGAGTAATATTTTATCTGCACGGCAAATCTGCTTGAATACAGGCCCTTGAAAAGCTGGACTGCTCTGGGTTTGCCCGAGGTCATAGAGCAAATGTAGAGCATCTGTTCCAGTGCCTCACTGCCCTCTGAGTAAAGATTTTTTTCCTAATATTTAATCTAAACCTGCCCTTTTTCAGTTTAAAGTAGGAAACTGATTTTTTTTAATGTCCAATTTCAATAATCCAATAGTTCTAGGATACACAGAGCTATATACATCTAGAATCTGTGCAGTACATAAGTGAGTCTGGTAATTGCATCACTGCACCCCTCTGCACTCCCTAGGGATGCAGGAGACAAAGGGATGGAGTCAGACTCCTGCTCAGAGAATGCAGATCCCAGAATCCCAGAGCTAGAGCCTCTTCAGCAGCATGAATGCTTTGTATTTCCATTATTAGAAAATATTCAACCAACACAGGAACCATTGTTTGGACTTCAGGGAGCAGGAGGGGGGTTTTTCCCAGATTTTCAGTTATACTGCTTATCTGACGAGAGAGAATTCCCAATCCCAACCTTGACTCCAGGGACAGCCTCATGCAAAATACATGGGAGGTCTTTCAAGCCAGAACTGGAACCCAGGCCTCTCTATATTCAGGAATATTCCTTGCTATTCTTAAGAGTTATTCCTTGGTTTGTGGGCTGTCTCTCCTCCTCCTTGCTGATCTAATTAATTCCCCTGCATGCAGCAGTGACATGGGGTGTGCAAACACAGCACAGGCAGTTGGCAGAATCAAGGGGGTTGTTGCTGATTAGGATGCTATCTCACTCTGGCTCAGGGAATTTTGAATTCTTTTTTGCAGACCACAACATCTCAGCTATCAAGTTATAAAAACCTAAAGTGCCAATAGCAATGAAGTGCCTCTAGGGCTTGGAAACAGGGCAAAGAGTTTTAAAGTTTCAGTTTAGAAGTTTGGTTAGAAGTATTTCCTAACCTAAATTCAGACAAAAATATTTTAATGGTCTGGTGGATGAGGAGTCCAATGATTAATTCTTTAAAGGGATAAAATGTATCTGTCTTTATTTTTCTGTATTTACAGACATAAAATTCCCAAACATAAGCAAGTGCTTTTCTTTACTTGTCAGACCTTGTAAGGATCTGTGTATAATAGAATTAATTCTCTCTAGTTCAGAGAATCTCTGAGCTCCAAATTGTTAGGAACTGGGAGACTGTCAGGAGACTGAGCCACAGAATCACAGAATCACATCTTGGGTTGAAAAAGGCCTTAAATCATCTCATTCCAACCCCCTGCCATGGGCAGGGACATCTCCCACTATCCCAGGTTGCTCCAAGCCCTGTCCTACCTGGCCCTGGACACTTCCAGGGATGAGGAGTCCACAACTCCTCTGGACAACCTGTTCCAGTGCCTCACTGCCCTCTGAGTAATGAATTTCTTCCTAATATTTAATCTAAACCTGCCTTCTTTCAGTTTAAAACCACTGCCCCTTATCCTGTCACTGTCTGCCCATATTAAAAGTCCCTCTAATTTTCTAAGCCTTTCAAGGTACTGGAACCCCTCAATGAGATCTCCCCAAAGATTTCTCCATTCTGAAGCATCCCAGCTCCCTCAGTATTTTGCTGTATTCTTTTACTCTACTGAAGTTTCTGCATTTGTCACTATTTAAAACAGGTACTTGGGCAGGTGGCCTTTTGGTCTGAGTACAGTTTTTATGTTGAGTCTGTGGATAAAAGGGCCTTTTCCAGAGCAAGTACATTGTAAAAGGCATTTTGAAAGAACGCATAGTTTGTTGTAAAAACATACGGGAAATGAATCCAGAATATTTGGGGATAAAAGATTCTTCACCTTGTGTTCAAAATTTAAAAATTCAGTGAGTTGCTAAACTGATTCACGGTGAACTGTTACAAAGAGCGTGGCTGGACTGATGCTTTCACCCAAAAGAAACATTAAAAAGCTGTGCTTATCCAGCAGCAGGAATTTTTACTTGTGTGTTTAAGGAATCAACAATGAGTTGTGCAGCTCCCACTAAACTGCTGACTTATCCTGCTCCACAGACATTTGACTTACACAGCCAAAGCCAGAGACTCTCAAAGCACAGACTAAATCTCGATTTTTAATCTGCTTTACACACACTCATGAAAATCTCCTCAAAGGGACAGATACACAAAGCTCTCTCCAGGCCTCATACCTTCCTACCAAGCAGGGAATCATCTTTTCTGCCCTCCCCCCAAATATCCCCTTTCTTGATATTTTTATCCTAGCAGATTTTGGTAAAATCTAAAAGATAAAAAGGGCTTTATCATACACGACTGTTGCTTTGGAGAGGGCTAATATAATAATCCTTTGATTATTCACATGCTACATCTTCAGGAACATCTGGTGTTTGTGGGTAGCTCAGGTTTTGCTTGAAGGTATTTCACATATTTGTCACAAATCAGAGTTCCAAGTTCTGACATGTCTGCAAATATGAGCCTATATCCCCTACTTCCCCTGAAGTTCTGATTTAACAGTGATTTGCCTTTGTTCAAACTTTTAGAAAAGAAATATAAACTATGCCTATGCAATAAAACTGAGATTATTTGTTAATAAATGAGATGAGAGGAACAGATCATGTTTCAATGCTGGTGAAAGGCAAAGCCAAATGAAATGGTGACAGATGAGTTACCTGGAAAAACAGCTCTGAATTAAAGATTGAGAGGGGACCTGGCTGCTCTGTGAGTACATCAGATAGGGAGGACAAAAGTTCTTTCATTTGATAATGATCAGCAAAGGAGAAAATGGGTAGAACCTGGGCACTTCTGGAAGTTTGGTGAAGTTTTTTAAGTGTCAGAGGAGTGAGAGTCTGAAATGGCCCTGCAGAATTGGTGACAAGGCTCGTGAAACCACCCAGGGCTAGGGCAGAGCATTTCCAGTTTTGCAGAGGGGTTCTGAGTGGTTATCACTGGGACTGAACATCTCCATCCAGGGGTTTCAGCTGGTCCCTGCTGGGTTTCTCAAGGGAACAGACTTGCTGTGTGTGCTAATCTGTGCTGTCTTCTGTGGCACCAAAACCCACCAGGGCAAACGTTCCTGAAGCTGCTGAATCCCACAGTTTTCTGCCGGGGGCAGCCAGGGAGGGAATGACCTGGCCTGCATGACCAGTCCTGTTAACATCACTGGGCTTATTCAGATACGATGGCACAGAGCTGAATTTACACCAAACCCATCTGTCACTATGCCTCTGCTGAGTTTATTCTTACAATAGAAGTGAAGTTTAACACAGGTGAGGAAGTTTGGAGTGTGGTTCGTGCAGTGAAATATCTACGACATTCTCAAATTTGTTGCTTGAATATAAAAAATATTTTCTAGCAACCCAAAATTCATTTGAACTCAAAAATAATCCCTTGGCGATCCCAGTTTCAAATATATGCAGCAGTTCTAAAGTTCACTATTTTCCCTAGACAAAACAATAAACATTGAAGATATGAAATTTCCATCTTTGAAAGAATTGTGGTGCCAGAATAGTCGTTATGATGCAATTCAACAACGGAATTAGATTTCTGAATGCTGAGCTGATGGAACAGAAGTGAAAAATAATAAATGGATTTACCTGCTCTTTTATACCTTTGGGTATAAGAAACTAACAACAGTGAATTACATAAACAGAGCTGCAAAGTTTAGAGATATTCACAGCCAGAAATTTACTGCCTTTAATCAGATGTTCTCTGAAGAGCAATTACTTTGATACATATTATGAAAATGCCTTTCAGAGTAGGAAAAATGTCCAAATGGACCTACATAGCTTCTATGATTTAATCTACTAACACAAGTTATCAGGTTTTTTTATCATTGTAGCCCCTCACACTGTCCACAAAGTGTCTTCCTTCTCCCATGCCTGACCATCAGTGCATCACAGTTCTTAACACACAGACAATTTATGTGTTTTGGAAAAGGGTTTAGAAATAAAAAGTTTACTTCTCCATTTGTCCCTACAACAAGTCTTAAATAGGATGCTATAGTTGACAGACATTTTTCAATTAAAAAAACCCAATAAAATTCAATCTGTTCTTACCTCATAAGCATTTCGGCCAAACTCTTTGCATCTACAAGAAAGTAGAAGAAATATCATCACAAATGAAAATCTATTTGACAGATGCATTATTAGCAAGTGATTTGAATCAGCCATGTGTAAGACCACTGTTGTTTCTAGATCAGTGGAAAGAATCAGAGTGTCTAAAAGTCCCTAGTTTTGCTGATTTGCATTTTTGCCCTAAACAGCCCAGCTTAGTTCCTATGTAGCACCAAAGATAATTAGAGAAATACAAGTTAGCATTGGCTTAACTAGAAAAAAACTACATAAAATTATTAGAAATATGAACAGTTAAACAAATAACGAAGATCTCAGTTCCTTCGTGCCATGGGTAGCAAACAAACAGGTGAGGGAAGAAGAAAAGGCAAAAAAAATAATTGATATTCATCTCTGGACAGGAACCAAAGCCAGGCTGGATGAGCAGTTGTCAAGCTGTCATTTCCAAAGCAAATGTAATTGCACAAGATCTGAGCAAGGGTGGTCTCCAAGGAGTCAGTGTAGAATCACAGAATCCCTGAGGCTGGAAAAGACCACAAAGAGTCTGACCTGTGCCCGATGCCCACCTTGTCCCCAGCCCAGAGCACTGAGTGCCACCTCCAGCCCTTCCTTGGACACGTCGAGGGATGGGCACTCCAAACCTCCCTGGGCAGCCCCTGCCAATGTTTGACAACCCTTTCCATGAAGGAATTCTTCCTGATATCCAACCTGAACCTCTGCTGGCACAAACTTGCTTGGTTGCTCTCAAATATGAATATTTTTCCACTAGCAATAATTCAAAACTACTGCTGGGTCTTCAGAGTATGGTCTACACATGAAATAAAGGGTGATTTATTCCCACATGGATCAGCCTTGAAGGAAAAATATGCCACCCATTATTGTCATTGCTGCTATTATTAGCAGAAAATCATTTGGGGCTATAATTTTTGCAGTATTAATCAGTTCAAAAGCCACAGTTGAAGTTTGGTTTTTCAGGTGGGTTTCTGTAAAACTTTATCAACATAATACACTCATTTCTGTGGTATCATCCAGCAAAACCAGGCAGCTCTGCTTTGTTCTCCTGCAGTCTGCTGCTAAACAAACACACTTAAAATGCTGATTCCCGAGTCCTTAAGTTTATCACACAGCAACAAAGCAGCCTTTTGTGCAACCAAGTGAAGCAAATCTGAGAAGAAAACAATTCCAAGTTCTAAGTCTTCAAACAGCTCTTATATGGAACTTTACATTTCTTCTTTTATCTGCTGCTTGTAAATCTACCAGCACCTGCCAAGACATTTACTGAATTTGTCCTTGTTTTCTCCATCCCACCTTTTTTATTCCTCAATCAACTCTTGGACCTCCAACACCTACAGCAATTTCCTTTCTTGTGATCCTATTAAGTATCCTGCCTTTAAAATTCCAAGGATGCAGGCAGAAACAAGCCACTATCTTAACACATCTCTATAGCTTTTGTTGTAGAAATTTTTAAAAGGAATGGACAGAGAGCTCTTTTTATTTATTATAAAAACTCAGCAAAACCCTTTTTACCCACTTTTCTGCATTATATTTATCTGACACAGTGCCAGCTTGCCTCTCTTAGGCTTTATTCCTCATCTACCACTGGAGAAGCTCGAATTCTGTGCTCCCTCTAGGTCTGTTTGCCTCACTCCTTCATTTTTAACCCTCCTCTACCCCTTTCCAGCACAAAGCATGGAAGATTCCTGGTGGAGGGAAGGATGGTTCATCTGAGATGTCTCATATAAACCTAACAGTGCTCCATTTGGGCACTCAGAATTCCGATTTTTCACTTGGAATGAGATTGTCTTTGCTATTACCTCTTGTAAGTGGTGGTGCCTAGTAGATGACAATACCATCAGTCATAAACCAAAAGACCAACAATGCTGCTCCCAAATTTTTGTTACTGACTTCCAAAAACCCAGGAAGGGACACATTTCTTTGGAAGAATATAAAAAAGCCAAACAAACCCAACACAATAATAATAATAATGACACCGGTTGTGAGTAATGGCGGGTTTTTTCAGCAAATTTTATGATGCTTCTTGCTATTCTAGCAGCACCAGGATCATGAAGACACTGTGCACACATTCTCCCTCTGGCACACATAATCAGGGTGGTTTAATATGCAAATATTGTTTTCATTCAGCCAGCAGCTTTTTGAAGAAATTGCTGCCTCCCTAAGTGAAGTCTGTGGGTATTTGTGCAAGGAATTCACAACTCAAGAAAAGCAGAAAGGACAAAGTTGAAAATTATTACAATGTACTTCAGTTTGCTTTTCATAATTTTTTATCACATTTAAATGGCAAACAACCTCCTTCACACGTTCTCAGGTGCTGCCCAGCACACAGATGATTTCCATGCTGCATCTAGAAAAAAATTCACACCATTTAATGTATGTGGCACATAAGTGCTCATTAACATATTTTGATTCTTGGTTAAAAAATGAACAGGAGATTGTGCACCTTCAGTCAAAAGTAAGATGAGGCATCAGCAAGACCATGTTATGTGTCAAAAGCTGAATGAAGGAGTACTGAAGGGAAAAAACTCCATCAGCTGAGTTTAAATTTGCTAATTATCCAAGCAGATTGTTCAAATGGTGAGCAGAACTGCTGGAGTTAATGATGGGCACACAGATGGTGTGGGATGGGACAAAACCAAAGGTGGCAGAAATATAAAGGGCTCTCATGTGTCCATCAAAATAAAACCCAGAAGCCTAAAAGTAACTGAATATCACAGAATCATGGAATGGTTTGGGTTGGAAGGCACCTTAAAGACCATTCAGTTCCAACTCTTCTGCCATGGGCAGGGACACCTCCCACTGTCCCAGGCTGCCCCAAGCCCCAGTGTCCAACCTGCCCTTGGGCACTGCCAGGGATCCAGGGGCAGCCACAGCAAATCTGGGCACCCTGTGCCAGGGCCTCCCCACCCTCACAAGGAACAATTCCTGCCCAAAATCCCATCCATCCCTGCCCTCTGGCAGTGGGAAGCCATTCCCTGTGTCCTGTCCCTCCAGCCTTTGGGAATTGTCTCTCTCCAGCTTTCCTGGGGCTCCTTCAGGCCCTGCAAGGCCACCCTGAGCTCACCCCAAAGCTTCTCCTCTGCAGGCTGAACAATGCCAGCTGTGCCAGCCTTTCCTCCCAGCAGAGCTGCTCCATCCCTCTGCTCATCCTGGTGCCTCCTCCGGGCTCTCTGCAGCAGCTCCAGGTCCCTCCCTGTGCTGGGCCTCACTATGACAACCTCATGTGTCCAAAACATCAGCTCCAAGAGAAATGTTATTGTCACAAACCAAGGACCAGAGATTTTAATGTGCATTTCCTGCAGCACCCTTTTGATCAGCACATTGATAATGCTTCCTAAAAGAAGCCAGCATCCCTGGCTGTGTCCTGTCACCTCCCAGTTTTCAGATGGTAAAAGCAGGGCTTGGGAAGGGGGCAGGGATGGCAGAGGGAAGGGGATGATCTCTGCTCCAGCCAAGCAACACGTCAGTGAGAAGCCACAGCCATCAGTCTCCTTTGCTGGGACAGTCACCTTTAAAATTCTTAACACACTTGGGTTTGCCCCCTGGGAAATCAGGGACAGTGATAGAGTTTTAAATTGCATCCTGCCACTCCTGAGCTATCATGCTGCGCTGATCCTTTCTGCTTGTGTTCAGCTGAATTGGATTTAAAAACAAAGGTAAAACTATTACAGGAGTAGCAGAGCTGGGTTAATAGCAAGGAGAAGGAGCATTAAACCATCAGGCTTCTCTTTGAGAATATCTGCTGACCTCCTGAATGGCTGCAGGAACTCCAGCAGCCAAGCGACCTTTTTTTGTGACCTGGCTGGTGAAAGTAAACTGGGCAAAAATCAGGACTTTGCTGAGGACTCTGCTTTCTTCATAAAGGAGGAGGAAAAATGTTTAACTGTCCCTATATCCAGACAAGTGGTAAAATGATCAAGAATGGAGAGGCCGCAGTTCTTCAATAGAAATGGGAACTCAAACCCATTGTTCATAAGCAGGGATACAAATGTTTGCATGCAGAGCACACTGCAAATAAACCTGCAATTCCCACTCCTCTTTGTCAAGCAGGTTAAAAAAAACCCCCACACATCTGCAGCCACAAAAGCAGGACTTATATCTGTAACTTGCACAAATTATTTTAGAGGCTCCCACTGTGGAGATTATTCTTTCTGATGTAGACTAGAGGAAAGTTGGTAGGAGAATCGTGATTTAGGAAAAATTAATATTGTGCCTCAAAGAAACCACACCAGGTCACACAAACCAGGTGATAATATGGTACTTCACTGTCAAAAATTATATGAAAGCTAATCACAACAATTACTAGAGCAAACCAATTATTTTTTAGTTAGGAGATCAGAAAAACTTGCACACATTTGTTTTAGAAAACATAGTAAGGAGTTCTCTGGAACAGCAATACTTATTGTCAGGAAAACTTTTAGAACATGAAATAACTTCCAGAAGAGCAGAAAATGTCAAACATGAGATCACTCTTCAAAAAGAATGAGCAAAAAAAATTCTGAATTACTGAAGTCCAATCAGTCTGATCTTGGCAATGCACAAAATAAGTAAAAAAATTGAATGAAGCTTAATGAAATGAATTAAAAGGATAACTGAGGCCAATCAATACAGACTTGTGGTCAAGCATTCATGTCAAACAAAGTGGATTTTTAAAAATGAGATTAAAATTTGCTGAGAATTAATGACATTGAAAAAAACCTCTTACTGTGATATGATTAAATAACAGTAAAATATCACATTTCTATTTCTCTAAAACAAAGTTTTGGTAACTCAAAGCATTTTAACAGAAAGTAGCATGATGCAAAAATTAAAAC
Organism: Picathartes gymnocephalus; assembly: GCA_013390045.1. Lineage (NCBI taxonomy): Eukaryota > Metazoa > Chordata > Aves > Passeriformes > Picathartidae > Picathartes > Picathartes gymnocephalus. The sequence goes on along the minus strand of WEKY01042339.1, from coordinate 57,974 downwards.
AGCAGCCATTTTACATGGATTTCAATATATTCAGACCCCAATTTTAAGCAGAGACTCATTGTTTAGTACTTTTTGTCATCATGCACTGTGGGGTATTAATCAATGACTTGGAGTAAATGAAATAATATCTGATAGAAGTTTGGAAATGACACAAGAATTTGGTAGCTAAAATATAAGGAAAATGCCAGATCACTAAGAAAATAATCTGGATCATAAGGTCATACATCAAGAACAGAAACCAGGGCTGTACGACGAGGAACATTTCCTGTTGCAGAGCAATCAGAGAACTGGCAAACGATCTCAATGGATAAAATGTTAAGGATCTAAATGATGGGAAAACTACTGAGGAAAATTAAAATATATTAATCTGTTCCATTTACCAATTAAAATATTGAGAAATGACTTTGTTACCACCATGTGGAAAGAATATCCTTGGAGACTGAAAATGACACAAAAAAGAACTTCTGTACTGCAGAGAGGTAAAACAGGACCAGATGGGATGTTGAGCTGCAGCTTGACAAATTCAAATAAGTGAGACACAACTTTTACAGAAATGGTAGTTAAATACCGATTACTTTTATCAAAAGTATTGATGACATCTTTTCCACTGCCTATATTTAAGTGGAGCTCTGCTGTTTTCCTAAATTCCTCATTTCTGAGAGGAAATAGTTCAGAGAAATTTTATGTTATGCAAAACCATCCTGGTCAGTGATCATCAGCCTTCCTCAAGGGACTGTAACTCAAGACTCTATGAATACTTGTAAATTAACCATGAAAAAATAATGTGCACAGACATCATTTACTAGAGCCAAAGGGCTCGAGATGTCCTGCTCATCACTGGATGGAATTCCACAGTATTTCTAAGAAGATAAGATAACACTTTTTCTCTACCCCATTTTTTTTTTAATGACAAAAATCCAAAACTGAGGTGGTAAATGGCTTATAAGGTTTTGAAGAAAAAGTGATTATACAGGCTAAAGCATCCAGATGTCCTGATTTCCAGGGCTGTGTATGAACCATAAGGTTGGTTGTCCTCTTTAATATATGAATTGGCCCATGCCCTCTGTCTTTTTTTTTTTTTTTTAACCTCCAAAATATTGTTACAAAGGACAACATTACACCCAAAAGATGAGTAGGAAGGTCAGAAGGATAACATAGGATTGGCTCAGGTTTTACTAGAGACCATGATCACATTTTGGTTAAAATACAAATAACTGATCAATTTGGTGGCTCCTGGAAAAGATTAGAGTTATTTTTTGCAGATGATACATTGTTTTATTATTAATTCAGGTTTGGATTTGAAAGGTTTTTTCCAAATACCTTCCCAAAATACCTTTTGCCAGTGCAAAAGCTATAGGGCAGCAGTGTCAGACTGCTAGGGTCAAAAACTTGGCTGTGGCTCAGCCAGAGTTTTTTTGCTCGAAAAATGATGAAGCTGAATGAATTCACAGATCTAAATCTTATTCACATAACAAACAACTGAATTTGAATACGGATTAGAGGAAAATACAGACCAGTGACAATGAAATGTCAGTGAACAATGAAGTATTGTATAAGTTCTATAATAAAATGTCATGGGAAAAATGTGGTAACAAATCTGAGAATATCTTCTTGTTTTTTCTAGCCTACTAACATCTGGCTACTTTCATTTTATAATTTGGAAATCATGGTTAGCATCTGCTGGAAAACTGAGATTCCCTCCTCTTCAGAACATCTGACTTCATCCTTCAAAAAAAATCCAGTTTGAGGTGGTTGAGAGAAACAAACAAACAACAAAAAAAAGGAAAGCAAACCAATGAGAAATATTTTCCTTTCCCCCATGCAAAATAATAACAATAGATATATTAATCTTTCTTTTTTCAGAAACTTATGACCAAATGGAAAAGAAGGAATTTCTATAGAAAACACACACACTTTGTTCTGTATCACAGGAAAATGATCCCAGCTGGGGATTGCAGTTTGGTCACGTGCAGCCCCACTCCTGTTTTCGTGTTCAGGTAGAGAGAAGCTCCACAGACATCATCTTACCTCGCAGCCTCTTCAGCCTCTGCTCCCTCCTCCTCCTCCTCACGATCAGCAGCATCACAAAGAGCAGCAAGACCCCAACCAAGATACAGGAGATGGTCACCAGCATCTTTAGCCCTTCGTTGGTTCCCAGCCCTTCCTCACTTTGCACAACCGACTTGATGAGAGGAGGGATTGTACCTGGAAACAGGGTCATGGCATTAGAGGCCAATTAACGAGGACAAAATACTGAGTTCTCAGGGAATAAGGCACGTTCTTGCTTCAGCTACAGGCAGAACTCTCACAGGGATTTTTCTGTTTGGGGTGGATGCTACATTTGTGTGTCTAATGGCTGTGAACACATAACCAGGCTCATGGTAATGAGGGACTGACTGCAGAGACTCAGAGATTATCAGAAATCCAGAACTGCATCCATTCATTAAGGAAAACCATGTCTGATATGCAGTCAAATACTATGATTAATTTTGAGTCCTATTAAATTATTAAAAAGCTGTAAGAGACCTCAGAATTCCTTCCTATGTCTATTATTTCTTATTATGGGGAAATAGCACTGCCGTGACATTTCTGCCAGGCTTTTCTGTGCAAGGAAGGCATTTGACAAAGCTCATTTTGTGCCACATACATCAGATTAAGCCTCTGCACAGAAACATTCTGCCATCAGTTCTGAGGGTGCAGCAGTGATAGTGATCTGAAATTCAGACAGCCAACCTGATACTAATCTGCTAAAGACCGTCTGACATTATACTCATCAGTAAAACAGGAGAGTAATGCTGGATAGAAACAATCAAATTTTGAGAGGGAAACGAGGGAAATGAATCTACCAACTACTGGCAGGCAGCTCACTTTTTCATTCTGGGACATATTTGCATTTTGAATATACCTGGCTTCCTGGTGATATATAATACTTGAACTTTTCAATTCTTTTCTTCTTTACTTCTAAGGGACGTGAGAAGAATGCAGCTCCTTCTGTGGAAGGCTGTTTAGTCATGGAAGACTTCTCACTCATTTCCTGATTACTATTAAACTGCTGAATGCAACCACAAATGAGACTATAAAATGCAGATTTGCTTGAAATGTGTAGAAACACATAAGTATTGTGAACTGTGATGACTTTGGATGGAAGCTATTAAATTTTAACCAGCTATTGAAACATAAAAGTGGCTACTTACTTGCTAAAAGGAAAGGAGGGTGAGAGAGAAAAACAGGCACATCCTTTTTTACATTTTAATTGCTACATTAAGTGATATAGTTATATCTCATTATGTGCTATACAGTATCAGAATAAAAAACCTGAGATCTGATGCAGTACAGTGTGAGTGCCATAATCACAGTGAAAATGTAGAATCCTGAGTCCTGGTTTTTTTCAGAAGAGCTATTTCAGCTGCATATAAAGAGAAGAGCAGTTCCCTAAAGGGACAAAGATAAAAAGAAAATCTACAACCATCCAAACCTATATTAGTACTTTGGAAAATTTGTTTTCTTACAATTGCATTTGGAATATTTTTGTAATGTTCCATTGCAGTTCTTCCCCATAATTTTCTTTTTTTTTTTTCCTAATTTTCTATTTCTTGAACACACAGCAGGATATTTTCATCTTGCCCTGAGACACAGATTTTGCACTACTCTAAAGGAAAATAAAATTATTAGATGAAGAAATTGAAAGAACTTGAAGCTTCTAGAGGTAATACTAATAACTGTCTCCAAATCCTCCTAAACCCTCCTGGATACTAAAGGGCCAAAGTTTTCTCTGAATTACAGTCACAGAGACCATTACATTCAAGATTGCCTAAAATTATATCTTGCTTTCCTTAATACTTGGATGAAAATCAAGTGATGAGTGACCCTTATTTCACTTAAACCTGAAGTGTTTAGATATGTGATTATCATTATCCATGCCTCTCTCTAGGCAAATGTGAACCTCATAACATTATATACAGGCAGTTAGAGCTTAATTAAAAAAATCGTACTGCACGTTTTCACATCACCCATTTGCTGCTTTTCAGCAATTGCATTAGAAATTACCAAAAATTAATCCTGCTATCCATGGAGAAAAGACCATTGCAACATTTGTTGTCCTTCTAGGTGCTGGCTGGGAGCAGAACAGTCAAAGCGTTTTTCAGGACTATGTCCCAGACAAATGGGGAGGGTTTGTTTTGTTTTCCAGGTCGGTTCCCCATCACCCTTTGTTAGCCTGATGAGTGCCTCACAGAAGTTGTAATTTGAATGTCTCTGACCCCCTTTTCCCCGTGGTCGCAGCATCTCCCACTGCACCCTGTGAATTCAGGAGTGTTTTCCTGTGTCCTTCGCGGCAGGGGGTGCCTGGGTGGGTCAGAATCAATTAGCAGAGTTTAGAGCTGATCTGATTTAATGCCAGGGCTACTGAGTAGCTGATCCCTGAGCCGGGAAGCTCCTTTGCAGGGCTCCACAACTGCAGCTGCACCGGGCTAAAAATACCTCCTTACGGATTGTGTGCTTCTGAAAAACAAGGGGCAGACAGGTCAGCAAACCTGTAAGCTGAAAATCATTCCTGAAATGCCCATGAACAGAGAGCAAAAGGCTGCACGTAGGTTTGTCATTAACCTTCTGACCTAATTCAGCACAGAGAGATGTGAGGGGAAGGATGCTGAGCCATGATATTCTTCAGGAGCTCTCCCCGACACAGCAATCAGGCTGCTGCAGCCCAAAGTGACCCAAAACCACGTTAACTCTGGGATTTCTGCAAACTTTCCAAAGGCTTTATCTTAAGGCTGCTAAAGCTCCCTAAGCTTGTTCTTAGCATGTAGTATCCTAGAACTTTCATACGCTGTATTATCTAATCTTCAAAGTACTGCTCTTGTTTTTGCTTTATCCAAAGGGCAGCTGTGACTCCTGGAAGCTTGAAGGGGCTAATCTCACATCACAGAGTGAATCAAAGGTAGAGGCAGCACTCAAAAGTGGAGCTGGCCAAGAAGTTTCCACTGGCATGTTTTCTGCAAACAAAAAATTCCCTATCTATGGAAGCAAAAATTTCTGCATCAAATACTGGTAAGAATCATCATCATCATCATCATCATCATCAGTTTATAACTTCAATTGAGTCAAACATAACAGATCTAGAAAATCTGAAATCTGAAATTTGCTTTTCTATCCATGTTTTCCTCTCATAACCTCAGGGTCAGTATTTGAGCTTGCTCTGCCTCTCTAAGGCACAATACAGTCCTGGCAAAGCATGCCTGGCAAACAAAACCAGCAATATCACAAATGGGAAATTTTCTAGCTGACCAGAAGCAGTGGCCCAGGAAATTTAATGCTACAAATAATTTTTACTGTTTCATTTTCTCCCTTTTAAAGATGCCATACAACAATATAAAAAATCAAAGGGTGTGCAGGTCACAATGTGTGAAACCAGGGTAAATATCATCACCCCATCAAAGAGCAGAGCCTGACAACATTTCAGATCAGATCACTGTAAGAATAGTTTTTTGATTTGAGTGCTACAAGTGGAAATTTAAGGCTCTGGACCTGCATTTGATATAATCTCATTTTAAGGTATGGCTTAAGACTGTTTGACCCAATCAAATAAATGCAATGATAATGGAACAACAGAAAGTTGGGTGCTGCCTGTGGAAAGATACTGGAAAACAAAACCAAAACAGGGTAGGTAAAGTAAAATCACAAGAAATTAACTCATAAGACTTGAAAGAGTTATTATTGACAACAGTGCGCTTCTCAGTAAAACAAGATCTTCATCTGCCTGGAAAGACCTGGAACATTTTAGTAACTGCTTAGATCCTGATTTCTTGTGGGGCTCTGGAGTGCTGAGGCAAGACCTTTCTCTTAATTTTCCAGACTGTCTTAAATAACTCGAGGACTGTGTGGCAGCTTACCAAAATTGATATTTTTTCCAAAGGGTGAGGGCATATGTGATTAATCATCTGGAACTACTGCTGAGTACCCAGAACAAAGGCTGATATAGCAGTAGAGGATGTGTCAGGTGCTGAAGTTTAAACCCTGCCTAAGTCATATCCCACATTTCTGCCTGGGAATGACCCCTGAGCTGTACATGAGTGGTGATGTTTGTGTGGAGGCGTTACCAACACAGAGTTACAAGCAATTACCAATGTGATGCTGTCACAACCATCAGCTCTTGACCGAACTTGCTCACCAGTCCTGTAGCTTAATTTAACAGTACGGATGTTGCCAAGTGGTTGCACAATACAGCACAACATCCCTGGCAACACAGCAAGATTTTACACTGGCTGTCTCCAGAAAAGCTCTGGCATTTCCCAGTGGAGCCGTTCAAGATCCTGCCATCTGGAGCCATCTGTGCAGCCTCTGCCAGGAACAGAGCCGTTCCCCAGCACGGAGCCACCGCGAGCACACACGTGCCACCATCCCTCTCCACCAGCCTGGCAGGACCTGAGCTGCAGTGAGTGACAAACTGGCACCTTTGCTCCTGCCCTCGTGCCCTGGGTTTTGCAGGGTGGGCGGTAATCCCTGGCAGAAGGGCAGGATGTAACATGGTCTGTGCCCTGCTGCTGGGCATGACAGAGCCATCTGTCACGGCCATTAGTTTCACTGTCCCCTGTCTGTGAACAGGCACGATTGCACTGCCATTGCTCTGCCCTTGGAGGATGTTATCCAGAGGCTTTCCCAGAGGACAACCTGCTTGGCTGCTCTGAAGTGTCCCATAATGGGTTTTGGGCTGTGTCACAGGGAATAGCAACGAGGCCAGACACCCCCATGAATAGCTGCAGGAACCAATTCCATGGGAGACAAAAATTTCACGGAAAAGATGCGTGAAATATTAGGAAAGGCCCCTGTAACCACTGGAACTAATGACTCTTAATGTTCTGTGGTTATGTGTCTTATGGCTGATCGACTTTAGTGCTGGAGTTTTTCCGAAGTGAGGACAAATAAACAATTCCTCTTTTCTGCCTGGCAGCCTACTGTCAGGAAATCAGGAGCTATTTTACATCTTTGACACTTTAACCTCTCTGACAGCATGGCTGGCAGATTCAAAATGGGAGTTTTGAGGGGAAAAAATGGAAGATGAGCAAAAAGAAAAAAAATCACACCTGAAACTCGAGCAAAACAGTATCTGAGGCGTAAATTAAAGGAAATACTTACTGCCATCATAATTGAGCGTGGCAAATTTGGCTTGTTTCTCTGCACAGCCAGCACTGTTGCACACTCTCATTTGCAGCTCGTACCAAGTGGCCTCCTGGAGGTCATAGAGGATGTAGGACTTGGACAGGGATGTCCTCTGGGCCGTTGTCCAGACCGTGGTCCCAAAGGGCCGGTACTCCAGGGTGAAGGAGGTGATGGGGCAGCCGCCGTCGTTCCAGCCGATCAGGTTCAGCCTCACCCGCGTGGTGTTGATGCTGGCAAAGAGCTCTTGCTCCTTGGAAAACTGTGGCTCTAGAGGCAGTGGGATATTCCAGGCAAAATGCTTAAATATTGCAGGTAAAAGGCTCTCAAAATATAAAATTAGGAAAATAATTTTCAGGGCAATCTTAACGTTAGCTTTAACTCAGTATGTATATATTCAACTTCTCCCCCTCCTCCTTCTTAAATGTTTTTTTCCCAATTTGTGCCAGACTCACAAACCCAAATTTTCAAATCAGTATGTGGAAAAAAATATCCATACATCCATTCAAAAAAATTGTTTTGTTTTGCCTTGCAGAACTTTACACAGACTTTTCCTTTATTTTTGACACTTATCCTGTTCAGAGAATGCTGCTTGCACAGCTCCTGCAATACTGGCTTGGAGCTGAAATGAAACATTGGTTCCATTTCCTTTATACATAAATATACTCCCTGTCTTCCTTCAACATCCAGACAAATAAACCCCTGAATTTTTATAAGAAGAGAAGAGACAATTTCCTCATGGCAATGAAATAGTTGGAATTGCTATAGTCTGTGACAGTGGAGACACCCTCTTACCAAATATCTGCCGACCCATCTTAGAAAAAAGTTATTAGAGAAATTAGGACAAAACATCAGCCTGTGTGGGCTTCAAGTCCCACAGCCACAGACTTTTTCTGCCACAGCATGGGCAGAACTGGAAGTGTTTCCAAAGCCAGTAATATTAAAATATCCAAGCCTGTTTTCTGATCAGAGCAAGATCTACAGGAGCATGCAGGAGCTTTAGGAGGGTGAAGGGGATGGAACCAACAAACCTTTGCCGAGCGTCTTGGCCTCGATGATCTCGCTGATGCGTCCTGGCCCCACCCCATTCTGAGCTGTCAGGGTGAACTTGTACCAGGTGCCACATTTCAGGGTTTCCAGCCTGTAGGATCTCTCACTGGGGCTGATGGGGAAACTGCCCCACTGCTCACTGTTATCCTCTGAGTACTGCAGAATATAACCTGCAGGGAAAGCGCAGAAGGCAACAGAATCACAAATCCTTCAGGTAACCCATTTAAAGACCTAATAAAACTGGAAAAAAATGCCATGTGCAGGGAAACATACAGCTCTCCCCTGACTGAAAGATACCAGGCAATGCATTTTGCCTACCCTGACAACAGCTTAAAGACAATTTTTTATGATTGCTTCCAGGGGAAAAGAAAAGGATGGATATTTCTAAGGATCCTTCAATCAGCAACAACCAGATGATGAACCTGGACCCTCCAAAATGAGTTGACAGAGATTACACGTCTGGGAAATCAGCTAGAGCAACTGTCGTAACAGCTGAGGAGAAAGTGATTAAATGTGTGAATAAACCACCACGAAGACAAACTGCAATTTACTGAAAACTGTTATCACCATGATAGTGCATGTTAAGGGTTGACAGCAATACAGATTGGGTTGTTTTTCTTTTTTCTTTTTTCTTTTGTTTTGTTTTGTTTGTTTGGGGTTTTTTTGGAGCCATTCATAACTGTATACTAATCCTATCAACATATGATAATTTAGTAAGAAGCAGCAATTAACCTGAATTATATTACCTCGGATAGAACTGCCACCATTGTCTCCAGGTATCCAGGAAAGAGTGATAGAGGAAGATGTAGTTTTGGATACAGTGAGTCTTGGCTGGTCTGGTGGAACTAGATGGGAAATAGTTAAAAATAGAAAATGCAATCAAATGGTTTGACACGATCTTAATCACTTCTAACAGTCATTTATCAAATAGCTGTTTTTAGTTGCAAAAAATGCAAATTATTTCTGTCAAAGTGTCTGTTTAGCTGACATCCTTGATTAAGACAAGAACAGACAAGCTCTCATTTTTTAAAATTTAATTTTATGCCCAGCTTTGTCTTTCAATTCTTAACCTTTGTTTCTCTCTGACTTTCTTTGTATCTGTCCTGTTAGACCTCAATGGCACATGAGCTACCCAGTCATTAATTTTCATTAATTTTGATATCTGTTTTAGGGAGAAGATGAAATTTTAGTGGCAGGAAACAGATGTGTGGTTGCAAATGATGCCCTGCTCATTCCTGTGTTTGCAGGCTATGATGGCAAACATGAAAAAAAGTTGCATATCAAGGGCTTCTGCCAGTGCCACTGTGGGAGTTAATCAGGTAGAACAGGTAGATCTGTGGCTGGCGGCAGATCCATGACCTCTTCCAGATGACTGAGGATATTGGTATAAAGAATTCCCAACTCTGTCAGCAAAGACTGGAAACACTTCAGTTCTGCTGCCTACCATAAACATTATGGTTGTGTCTTATCTGTGGATAGAAGACCAAGGTTCCAAGGACCAGCTGCTGACTGAGTGCAGGAATAAAACAGAGGTTTCAGCTCTCATCCACTTCCCAATTCCCAGTTTCCTTTGGAGGAAAATCACAGAATGGTTTGGGTTGGAAAAGATGCTAAAGATCATCTCATTCCAATCCACTGCCATGGGCAGGGACACCTTCCACCAGACCAGATTGCTCTGTGTCCCATCCAGCCTGGCCTTGGACACTTCCAGGGATGGAGCATTCATAACTTCTGTGGGCAACCTCACCAGGGCCTCACCACCCTCACTGGAGGAATTTCCTCCAGCATGAAAGGGCAGAGAAGGAGCCATGCCACAACCCAACAAGTGGCACAGGATAGGGCAAACTGAGACTGGGAACTGACACAGGGAACTGGGAAATGGACTGGGAACTGTCAGAAATGTAGACAAAATTGAGCTCTGATGCCTCACGAACAAGGAGTGAGATGTGGACAGTGTCCATGCTGGGAAAGAATCAAGAAATGGGAGCAAAGATGGGATGGAAATCTGGAGAGGAGAGACAACAAGAGGGTTTCATCTCCTCTGGTCACTGCCAGGAAAAGAAGAGGGTGGTGGTGTCAGTGACCAGTGCAGGCAGGAGCTGCCTTTGTCCTGACACAGTCCCATGACCAGGCAGGACAGAAGTCCCAGAAGCTCTTCTATGTCCTACACTCTGCTGCCAGAGAACACTGCCTGCTTTCCCTCTGTTTAAGGGGCAGCTCTTCCTGCAGAGTGAAACTCCAGGGAAAGCTCCCCACTGCAGTTCATGTTCGAGTCATCAGATTACAGAATAATGGGTGCTGATACAAGGCAGAGTCTGCTCGTTTGCAGCTATGGATTAGTTCAAAAGAAGTTGATTTTTCTGCCCTCACAGGGCCCAACAATGCTGAAGAAAACAAAAGAGACAGTTTATACTCTAAAGGAAAACTCTGTATTGTGAGATGGATTTGTTCTGTTATTCTGTGTGACTTGGCCAATACCATGGAGAGAGAACGCACACACTACACCGGGAAAGATTTATTGTAAAAGCTTTCATCACAGCTTCACCCTATCTACAAAAAATGGTGGTCCCACATATTAAAAGCCACTCTTTGTCTGTCCTTCAGGGAAGTAATATTGATTTGCTTTTAGTTGCTGCCGTTCAATAACAGCAAATATATGCAATTACAGAAGTACTTAGTGAAATATAAATATAAGGTTTCCATTTGCTGGTGTTTTCTCTCTCTACTTCCTGTTGTGGTCATGCTTCAAACATTGCAGAAGAGCATCTTTAGTTTCTGTTGGATTGTAGGGAAGCTGATATATGCCAGTATCTGCCATGATGTTTGTTCCAAGGCTTAGTGGAATGGTTTATGCAGGGAGAGGGGGACTGCAGTGGAAACAATCTCCCTCTCTGTTCTCTCATATGTTTGCACTGGAAGTTCAGATTCCACATCCAGGAGAGTGATGGACCACTCTGGTACAAATATTTGCAGTCAATTGAAGCATTTGTAGTATTGCTTTATTGTAAGCAAGGAATTCTGCATAAAGAGTTCTTGGTGTGTGAATACACTGACTTCACATTACTCTCAGTTTATATTCTTATATTGTCCCTGCTTTTGTACACCTCAACACCATCCTGGATGCACTTTGTGCTTTTCAACATAAATACAAAGTGTAGCTGGAGAAATGGATTAGCTGAAGGGGTACTGATGTTTCATTTCCAATGCTTCCTCATATTCACCTCATAATAAAACTCTGTGTCTGCATAATGAAGGTTTTGTGCAAGTCTCAGTATGGAGGCAAATTTCTGCTGATAGCTTTTCAGGAGCTAAATTAAAGGCCTTCAGGTCTTTCTGAATTTTGTAATACTGAAATGATACATGTGATATTTGTTAGGAGAAGGCAGAAGCTGATACTTTCTGTGTGAAGAATGAGAAGATAACATGCAAACAGACGGTTGTCAATGTTATAAAAACTCACATAGAGACTTAACTGGGAGTGTGTGAATTGTTTCACCAAAAGCATCATTTTCCAGATCACAAAATGCCCACGGTTGAGTCAGAATGACTTATTTATTAATTTGGAACAATTAGATTTGCACTAATACACATAAATACTAATATTTTACATTTCAAACAGACACCACCTCTGCGTTACCAGTAGCACTTTAAAGCCGTGGTAACAATTCTGAGGGTGATCCAACATCCTTACCTTGTACCTGCAAATTCAGAGTGATTTCATCTGATCCCCAGTTGTTGCTGGCCACACAGCTGTAGTACCCAGAGTCTTCTGCTTTCACAGTCCTGATGACGAAGCTGCCGTTGCTGAAGATGCTCCTGCGCCCATCAATCATCACTAGACTGGGTGTCCCGTTACTGCCTCACAGGAAACAAAGTGCATACATTAAAGAAGTTACAATCAAAATTACTCACAAGTGGATTTTTTTTTGAAGAAGCTAAGAATGGAAAGAGAGGAAAAGGTGCAGGGTGAGGTGTGTCCATTTAATAAGGCAGTAAAGGAGTATTTTCTGTTGGGAAACACCTATCATTTCCTTAAAAATGCATTTTTCCTGGATCCAGTGTGCGTGAAAACAGAAATTCACTCCTTCCTTAACTTGTAGTTCATAAAAATGCTGAAATAAGGGTATAGGCAGTTCCTGGCTATGAAGTTCATCCTTATAAAATCATAGGTACTTATAGCAATGCACAAGATGGTTTCATAGGACTGTAGTTTCCCTGCTTACACTGTGCTTGGATGAAAATTATTGTCCATGTGTGTTTCCAAGTGGCTCTGTCAGACTGTGAAACTAAAGTTGAAAACAGAATAATGGAAAATTAAATATGTGCAAGACCTTTACTGCCCACCTCAGCACGAATCACTGTATCAGGCACTTGGCTTTCTCAGAATAAAACCTTCCTGTCTGCCTGAGGATCAAACAAAACAGACTCCTGAGTCTTACATTTCAAATATTTACCTTTACCCCTTCTTCTCTATTTTTTCTCCCTTTGATGCCCTGTAATCACCACAGCCAATTAGTTTAAGGAATTTCTAAACTCCTCATCTACTGTGACCATGTGGAAACCACCACGAACAGTACTTCCCCTTCCTGCCAAGGATCACCCTCCCCACAGATTTTCAGGATTTTAAGCCAATGGGCTGTATTTGAGCTGTACATTTAGTTGCTGGTTACCTATCCTTCATCCATTTGACTGTTGGAGCCGGGTCCCCCACAGCTTTGCAGGGGAGGACAATGTCCTTCATCCAGGGGGTTGTCACCGTCCCGCTGAACGTCAGGATCCTGGCAGGAGCTGGGCAGGGGAGAGCAAGAGAGACTCAGGTAAGGTGTCTGTTCATACAGACCTTGGAAGGGAAATAGAGGCACCCACGATTAAAGGGGGAAAACCAAACCAATCTAAAAACAGTGGTTTTAGGATATTAATTCCTTTTAACTTGTAATATTAACTATTTATTCAAGCACAACTCTCAGCTTCAGTTCCTGGAAGACAAGTGACTAAAAGAGAGATGAGGCACAGGATTGGAAGAGTCTTTGTAGAGAAAAAGGGCAAACCCAGTTATTTATCATCTTTACTGACTTTAATATATTTTGGAGTAGAAATTATGGATGACAATTACATCCTAGAGATGCTTCTCTCTGAAATTCCAGCAGGAAGTGTGTCCACAGTAGACGGGTGTCTTATAAAACTAAATTATTGATACATCTCTTCTACAACAATTTTGGTATTAAGCAAAATAAACATTCATGTATGTATGTACTAGTGCATTGCAGAATCTATCTGAAATCCCTAAATGTGAAAAAATTAAGATCCGATTGTGTCAGCTCTCAGATCACCTAAATACATCAACAGAAGTATCGCTCCCATAGTTTCAGTTTATAGGTTGTGCTAGAGCTTCATTTTTTATTCCTCGAGAATGACCCTTGATAGAAATAGACTTGCTGTTGGCCTCTAAATACACATTTTAAAGGCACATACTGAATACAGATAGACAAAATACTCTATTTTTAGTCTTGATCTACTTCAGTCGCGCACACCGATCAGAATTTATACTTAATAATCCATTTTGCACCAATTAGGAAAACATGAAAATGAGAGCCAGCATCAAATATAACTGGGACAGTTAATCTGGAAAAAGATTCATGCATAAAAGAACAGGCCTTGAAAAATTAAGCAAAATTACTTGAGTAGGCTGCAATGGGACTTGAGATATGTGTAAAAAGAAAAGATTTCACAGATTATACAATCAGTTTGAACTGTGTTGCCTATGTTCTCTTCAAGCACTATTGGAGGGCAAGCTTCTCAAGAGGTTTTTTTCCTCTGGTCAAAATTTTAACTAAAACAAAAGTAGCTGCTTAAAGATTTAGGTAACAGATGAAGTGAAGGTTGGGTAATAGGACAGCATTACTTTCCTAGCATCAACATGTCCTGTCCTGGCTGGAGATCCCTGGAAAGGCTCCCTCCTTCCAGAGCTCTGAGGTTTAACCCTGCCAGGAGAGAGCCAGGGTTTGTGCTGCCCTGGGGAGGTCGGACACCAGAGTGATTCAAAGGCTCTGGGCAGTCAGAAGCTCTCATGGATCAGGCTGGTTTTCCACCAGGACACTCCTAAGATCACATTTTCTAGGAAGGATTTTCACAGGGCTGCACTGACACAAGCTGTCTGTGTTGGGTCTGCATGGCTGGGTTTTGGTAGTGGGGCGGTTACAGGTTGCCAGGAGCTTCCCCCATGTCCAGCAGAGGTGATGAACTGATTGTAACCCCTATTCCCATCTTCTTGTGCTGCTGGGGAGGAGGAGGTAGAGCTGGGAAGGAGGGAGGGGTGTGGGGAAGGTGTTTTTAAGATTTAAGATTTTAAGATTTATTCTTCTTCTCATTACCATGCTCTGATTTTGTTGGTTATAAATTCAGCTAATATCTCTAATTCAAGTCTGTTTTGCCTGTGCTGGTATTTGGTGAGTGATCTCTCTCTGTCCTCATCTCATGAACCTTTGTTGTGTTTTCTTTCCCCTGTCCAGCTGCAGAGGGGAGTGACAGCCAGGCTCTGGTGGGTGTCTGGCAGCCAGCCTGGGTCAAGCCACCAGACCATGGGCTAATTAACCAAAGTAACTCAAACAGAAAATGCTCAGAGCACCCAGAGACACAGGATGAAATGCTGACTCCACTGAAGTTGGTGTCACATTTATCTTCTGTGCTGCCAGGTTTTGCTGCAGGAGGTGCCTCGTGGCTCTCATGCTATCTTTGAAAAGCAGCAGGAGATGCTGTCAGCTCTGACTATCTACAAAACACACCTGTGAGCACCTGGACTGCTCAAATTCCTGTCCCATGCAAAATTCCCTCTGCACCATGAAGTCTGAGAGCTCATTTAAAATTGCCTATTAATCATTTTCTCCATGGTCTTCCCGCATTTTCAGTGTTTCTTGAAATATCCAGCTACTTCCAACTGTTGCGAGTTCCTGTAGGACGAAATGTGGAATACAGGAATCCTGCAGAAGCCTTCAGCATGGCATGGCACCACTCTCAGCAAACTTTCTGTGTTATCCCTTTGTTTTTTAATAGCTATTTCAAAGTGAATTCTTCCTTAAGAAGTTATAGGCTGGACATCTGCTGTTGAAAGTGCAACATTTATGTTGTAGCTCCTGGTTTCCAATATCCTGTATCCCTCATTTTAACGAGATGTGTGGAAGCAACATAAACCTCACAGGAGCCTAAGCCAGTGGTAAGATGATAAACCATGACTCAGAAAATTATCAGAAAAGCACAGTGCACTATTTTTGTGAAAGTATCTACAGCTTTTTATGGATTTTCTTATTCCTTCCATGCACTGAGTGCTTTTAAAAGAAATGGTAAAACAGCAGGAAATCTTTCAAGCCCAATTTTCTTTACAGCTGAATTTCTAACTATGTCCTGAGACTGCTAAAAGGTGCACAAAGAAAACTAGAAACAAAATAAATGTCAAGTGAAATCGACCTCAGAGCAACAGGTTTGAAATTCTAGCAGGCGTTCATGAGGTAAAAAAGCCTGGAATCTCACAGACCTCTTCCTTTTGAGCCAAGGGAATTTTTGGAAACACATGGGTAAGCTGCAGGGTTTACTTCCTTGTTATCAAAGCTACCCACATGCCTACACACTTCCCTCTAGCCTTACATTTGATGGCAAGGCACTGCATTAGGGCTGTGTACGTTCCTATTTTTTTTACAAATTACCCAATTATTAACTGAAGATAAAGAGGTTCCTTCACAGAACAGTGCACTCCTATGCTAATGCAGTTTTCTGCATGTTTGTTTGTTTAAATTACAAACCCTCTAACCTACATTTACTGCCATAGAGGTAGAAATGGGCAGAAATTCTTTCCAAGAGACTGTAACACGTGGTTTTCTCATCTAAAGGACACAATGGTGTTTTAAGGGTGAGCTTTAGAAGGAAACTGAACAAGAGCTATGACAGTTCACTCCAGTTCAGCTTAAAACAAATAAAAGATCCAACATTCCCTGGGTCAGGAATTACTCTGTTTTACTTTCTCACAGAAGAGGGTGGGGAGGCCCTGGCATAGGGTGCCCAGATTTGCTGTGGCTGCCCCTGGATCCCTGGCAGTGCCCAAGGCCAGGTTGGACACTGGGGCTTGGAGCAGCCTGGGACACTGGGAGGTGTCCTGCCCATGGAAGGGGTGGCACTGGATGATTTTTAAGGTCCCTTCCAACCCAATTCATTCCATGATTCTGTTTCTAAAATCCCATATATTCCAGTCTGATGAACCATCAAAGAAACAGACCAATGTTACATGTTATTTAAAAACATTAAGCACACAAAGCAACATAGATTGGGGTGGAGGGCAGGGGGGGAAATCTGTTCAAAATTAATGCTCAGGTAGTTTAAAAAAAGCAGAGAACACTCAAAAGTGAGAGAGCTGTCCCCAGAGGATCAGATTGCCAGGGGTCTGGATCTGTTATCGTCACACTGCCAGCAAATGCCATTCCCCATCAGTCATGGTCAGTAAATCAGAGGAACAAGTGCATGCAAGGCTTTTTGTCTTCTGAATATACTTGATAGGCTAAATCCACATCTTTCAAGTCAGCAGTGAAGAGTAATTTGAGGGGCAGGAGCACAGCTTGCTTACGTGGAGGCTGAACTTTCTTGCCATGATTATTTCTGTTTGTTGGGGATTTTTTTTATTATTTCTGTCAGTTAATTACAGAGAATAACAATCTGTTCTGAAAAATGAAGACACTAAAGAAAGAAAGAAATGTTAACTTGAATTAAGCTTTCATTTAAATTGGACTATCCATTTCACATCAAACCCCTATCTAGACATGCTCATTGTTCTCAAAGGAGTTCTTAAAGGGGTTATAATTAAGTTGACATAATTCAATTCAAAGTTAACTCTCATTAGCTGTCATGATGGTATCATTACTTGGACAGTTACTGTGCAGTAAGAGAAGCAAAAAAAGGAAGAAAACATCTACAAAATAATGGCCCACAGGATGATTTTGCATTGGGAACTTATGGCAAAATCAGGCTATAACTGCTTCTAACCCCGGGATGTGATGTTTGCTACAGATATAGTGGGGGGTGAGAAAGGTCTTCGAGGCTTTGAGCTCTGCCCATCCTTCCTCATTGTGCAGCCACTGCCCTCAGCACTGATCACCACTTTCTCCCAGCTCCCTAAAAAGCCCTGTGATGCATTCATAAAGAAAATTTTGTATGTCACAATAATTTCTATCCTAACTGCATCCAAAGTTCATAAAATTGCTATCAGTATTCCTAGCACCCATCAAACCCTCCACAAATGGATTATTCATTACTTTTACAGTCCTAAGTGCATATAAGAGGCTTTTCCTGAGCATCATCTAATGCAGACTTTATATTGGAGTATCACTACAAACTTTAGGGTTGACTGGATGCATTCTACTGTCCTTTGAAATAAAGTCTTCTTCAGACTGACCTGCCTATATTGAAGTAATTAATTATTTTTTCTTTTAAGTCATCTTGCCTTTTCATGGAAGTTATTTTTAAGTTCACTTATTTGTCATCATGGATTATGTTACATAAGCTTCGGAGGAGCAGAATTAATTCTGTTAAGCTGGATCAGTTTAACTACATGTGGGTCAAGTTGCAACTTCTCAATTTTTGGCAAACAGAGAGCAAATGCACACTGCAATTCCTCATAACTTGGGGTCATGAATATTGGTGCCTGCAAAGCCTGAGTTGATCTGTGTTCATCTTTGAACATTTCCCTCTTTTTTAAGATGCATAGAGCAAGGAAGAAGAGAACTTCTACTGCATTTTGTGCAGGGTTTGCCTGCAGCCTCAATCTATTAGTATTGCACCATGTCTAATTATTTTTGCTCTTATTCGAGCATCTATTTTTATGCCTATTTTTGTTTTTCTTTTTCTTTTCATCACCACACATCCATTACACACAGGTGACAGCAAAGAAGGAGCACAGTGAAACCTTTGCCCTATTTCCCTGAGTTGTTCTTTCATGATCTTTCTTCACCGGTGTCCTTTACACGCCTCATCACCCTTTTAGGATCTCAGCTTTGGTCTCACTGATGTCCATAATGCAGTGTGCAGTTACCCTACAAAGGAAAAGCTCCAGATTTTTCAGATCTGAAGAACCCTATTTGCATTTGCAGCTTCTCCACACTGCGAAATTGTCCTGTGTTCCAACAGCACCTTCCAAAATCAGCAGTACCATCCACTATAATCAGAGAATCCTAGAAGGGTTGGTTTGGAAGGGAGGTTAAAGATCACATAGGTTCAACCCCTGTCATGGGCCGCTGTCCCAGGCTGCTCCAAGCCTCAGTGTCCAACCTGGCCTTGGGCACTGCCAGGGATCCAGAGGCAGCCACAGCAAATCTGGGCACCCTGTGCCAGGGCCTCCCCACCCTCACAGGGAACAATTCCTGCCCAATATCCCATCCATCCCTGCCCTCTGGCACTGGGAAGCCATTCCCTGTGTCCTGTCCCTCCAGCCCTTGGAAATTGTCTCTCTCCAGCTTCCCTGGGGCTCCTTCAGGCCCTGCAAGGCCACCCTGAGCTCAGCCCAAAGCTTCTCCTCTGCAGGCTGAACAATGCCAGCTGTGCCAGCCTTTCCTCCCAGCAGAGCTGCTCCATCCCTCTGCTCATCCTGGTGCCTCCTCTGGGCTCTCTGCAGCAGCTCCAGGTCCCTCCCTGTGCTGGGCGCCAGGGCTGGGGCAGTTCTGCAGGGGGGTCTCATCTGAGCAGGGCACAGGGGCAGAATCACCTCCCTCAACCCTCTCCCAAAACTGCTTTTGAAGCAGCCCAGGGTAACAGCTCCCATGTTAATCTCCAATCATCAAACTGGTGATCTACCAGCTAGACAGGTAGGAACAGGGAGATTTCCCATGGTGATGGAGTTTGCTCTTCCATGCAGAAAGTGCTTTTATGTTGATGGCACTAGGCTGAACTTCTGCAAAGCCTTTTCAGAAAGAACCTGTCATCGTAATGCACTAGACACTTTATTTTACATCTTTACATCATTAAACACCCACGTGAAGAATTAGCAGGCTTGTAAAACTGCAAAACCAATTAAATGCATCTAAGTTTGCAGCTCTAGGGATCTGTGCATGTCTCTGCCCATCCTGGCACAGGCTGTGACAGTTCCAAGTTGAATGGTAAAAAAAAATCAATTTGAAGACCCCATGTAGAGATTGGGTGGGATGGGACTCTTCTCACTTTGCTGTTCAAAATGTAAGGGCTCCATTTCCAAGCCAAGGTGCTCTAAAGTTGCAAGCACTACATCTCACAAGGCAGAATTCACAGGCCCCAGCAATATCTTTTAATAGAACAACTAATACAGCTGGAAATAAATATTCAAGATTTGAGGCACATTATCCTTTCATCATATCTGAAATAGAAGCAGAAAACTTCAAAGCTAATGCAAGTAGAGAACAATTGTTCAGAGTTTAGATATGTTAATCGGACCATTTTATACAGAAGATGGTACTTGTGGAGTACACAAGAGATATTACTAAAGAAAGGAATGATAAAGAAGTTACCTTGTACGGCAAGGAAAAGAAACATTCAGAGGGGGAGAGGCATCAACTGCAAAGCCCCTGTACCCAACAACTGATGATAAAAATTGCTCCAAGAAGCAATCTATTCCCTTCTAAGGTAGGCTGGATGAGTTACCCCCTGGAGGAGCGTGTCATCCCCTCTCTGCTGACTCCAGCAAAAGCTCGAGCAATTACCGTCAAGTTGTCACCTCGCTTTTTGCGCGGAACTGAAGTCGCTGCTGAAAAATCCCACCCTCAGCGAGGCATGGAGAGGCCACGTGCTAATTATACCAGTAATTAGCACTGCAGAGCCCTGGCTGGCTCTGAGCAGCTGTCCCTGTACCTTTGGCCAGTGGCTCCACGGTGATGATCTCGCTGCTGTTGCCTCTTCCCGCAGCCGTCACGGCCACCACCCACACGCTGTACTGGCGATTCCGGCTCAGGTTGGGGATTCTGTAGGAAAATGAGTCGGGAGAGGCTTCAAACTCGCTGATCACCTGTGGTGGGAGAGACAAATGTTTCCAGGCTAAAATAAGCAGTATTTGGAGAAAGTGTGAGTGCTACAAAGCCTGTTACTTCAGGGCTCTTTGGATGAGTATCAATTGCTCCAAACAGATGGCGGATGGCAATAAAAGGAGCAGACACAGTAACTTGTTGCATTCCATTCATATTCAGTGAATTTGTGCCTGTGCCTTGTTTACAGACTGGTTTTATTCAGATTAGGACTTTTATGTGCCATTTATTTTTACAGGGTTGGATAAACAATGGAAGTGAACAAATATGGCTAAATTTTACCATCAATAGCTCTGACAAACTGATTTAGCTCTACACAAAACTTTCGCAATGGAGGATTCAGTCCTGCATCTGCAGTGAAATCTGGAGTTTACTGGTTTTGTCACCCAGAGCCTTTGGTGTTTCTTACTCCTGGGTTTTGGTGGCTTCAGCAGTGGAGCAAACCAAAAAATAAAACTGCTCTGTAGCAGACTGTTCAAACTTCCCCCAAGTCTAGTTTTGTTTAATCACGAAATTACTTCCATTCAAAGACTCCCAGCTGAAGGTCATCTCAGCCAGTTGGCTGCATTAGCAGGGAAGGACAAGTGCTGGAAGAAATGCCAGTTCATTCTCTCCTCTGTCACTCAAGTGCCTGGGCCCAAGGGCTACAGAGGAGCCAACCAGCTGCTCTGCAGTCCCTGCTCATCCATGAGAGCTTCTGCATCCTGCTCGGAGCAACCTGTGCAGGGAAAGGTGTGGAGGAACCTACAGATCCCTCCAGGGGGCTTTGAGAGCCTCAGCACATCCTCCGCAGGAAGTCTGAGAAGGGAAACCTCAGCTCTGAACAGCGTTACACTGCTCAATATTGCCACTTTTATTTCTGACACGGGCATTGTGCTGCCTGCACGTAAAAATAGAGGGGTAATGAACCATTGGAATGAATAATACTTCCCTGTGCAGTGCTGAGCCTGGTAACGGCTAACTAACACTAGGCTAAAAATAATTAGAAGGTTAATGACGTAGAAAAGAAGATTTTAGCAGGAATCAGCATTAAAAATAATGCATCAATGTAATATAAACTTGGTTCAGACTGACAAAGTGTGCAAGGAATCTCTTTGATATACAAATATCTGCTTGTGGTAAAGGCCAATTCCACCTGATTAGCATTTCAAAAGGCACATTGACCTGAAAACACTGGAATATGTAGTCCTTCAAAGTGAATTCCAAATAAATAAGAGATGTTTCTGAGGTATCATTAAACACCTCTCCATGTGAACTGGCAGAGTTTCAGCTGCGGAATGGGTCACTGCACTTCTCTGTTCTTGAGCTGGCATCTCCCAGAGCCAGGAATTCATCTCCTCTCACATTTGAAATCCAGAGTGAAGACATCTATCTCAAAGCCAGGCACCTCAGCTCTCTTCAGAGACCATGCAAAGGCTTCTACAAGCACACATTTTGTTTCTTCCATGGAGAACAACTTTTCTGGGAAGACTGGCTTGCTCCAGCAAAGTTCCCCAGGCTCAGAACAAGCCCGAAGGGGGACCTTGCCATATTTTCTAGCCAAACTCATTGCCGGGTTGCTTGTCAAAATGCCAGATCATTTGTCCCGTTTAGCCAGCATTTGTCTGGGTTCCCACTTCTGATATGAAGAGGTCAGTGCAGCCAGACACCTTTATTATTATGTGAACCACTGCAGCAGGTTTTGAGAACCATCTGCCTTGACATTTACACAAGAATATTGGACAAATGCCCGTAGCTTGACAGGCTGGATGTTTGTGAGATCGTACATAAAAATTAATGTATTGATCATGGCAGAAGAGGCTGGAATTTAATATTCATGAGGCAGCATTTCCTACGGTTCATTTGAAAGTCAAACAGGCCAGGCTGTCTCTGGCACTTAGGTCCACTCATTAATGCAGTTACCTAGCACAGGTGCCTGCTAAACCACCTACTGTCATGGGACACGGATACAGCAAATAGGAACAGCTAAACATCACAGAATTCCTTAGGGCTAACTTTCATTCCAGCGACCATCAGCTCTTTCTCGCTGAAACTCCAAAGATGGACAAACAGCAGGATTTTCTGCTCTAAAGCTTTGAAAATGCCTTGTTTTCAAATCCTTTCTTTCTCCCAGCATCGTTCACCCATTTGCATCTGTGGCTATTTCAAATGTAAAATCAATTATTCTCAGAATTAATTTATTAATCGAATCTGGGAAATGCATCTTCACTAAATTAATAACTCTCATTTTCTTAAAACAAACTGCTGTAACAAAAGATTTTGGTTTCTAACTGGTTAACACAAATCTTGTGTTTCCTCAGCTCACATTCCCTTTTAAACACTTGGGGATGCTTCAGTGACAAAGAATCGATTTTACTTTAAACTTTTGCCTGTCATTTCAATTAGCCTAACATGCCAGAGACTTTGATTACACAAGAAGAAAAAAAAGGCAGCTTTGTCAGCAAAGAGGAGATTAAACAATTGAAATAAGAAATATTTAAGGGAATGTCACCTTGTCACATACTGGCCCGTGCATGTGCCAGTATAAAACATAAACTGCTGTTCAATCTTAGAAGTAGTAATATGCTTGCTCAAGGGATTTTTTCCCTAACTGTTATTTTTCTTCAGCTTATAGATGATGGGTTAATTTTTTTTCTGTCTTTAGTTCACTGTCTAAGAAGGACAGAGAGAGATCAGTCTCTGAAATCCAGCAAGGGCTGTGAAGAGTAAAATGAAATCAAAGTCATTTATCAGGATGCAGTCAATCTACTTCTCCAACCAGGCAATGGCAAGAGATGCTGAGGAACAGCTGATGCAGGGAACATAATTTTCCTCTGCAACTTCAGCCCTATTGCTGTGCATTCCTTTGTACACTTTGAAGCATCATGCCATCTCCTGGCACCTCTGACTACTTTAAAGCACAATTTAATAGGTAATCTGCATAATCTCCGATCCCTTTTGCTTCTATTTTTGATTTTTTCTTCTATTTGTTGGTTTGTTTGTTGTGTTTTTTAACACAAACTGGGAAAATTTCAGAAGAAAAAAATACATTTCTAACAGTTTTCCAAGCAGAGAGTTAAGGCAAGAGATAACATTTACCGTGGGCTGGAAGGTTATTTAGGGAAAGGCAGCCTGCACCTGAAGTACAACTGGTCCTACACAACTTCTGATTAGATAAGTGAGCTACAAATCTCTATCTCTATCCTCTGCGAGTTTTAGGAAATCTGGAAGTGAACCGGGAAAGCCTTATAGAGACTTTCAGGGCATGAGTGAAAAAGGAGAAACAGCCCAAGCTTTTGGGGTGCATTGTGAAGTAAGAGCATACACAGGTTGGTTACCTATGTATTGGCTGCCTTGCTGAAAATTAAAATTAAATAGAAATATAAATAATATATATACTACCTAGAGCGGGGTGTGTGCTTTCACTCCAATTTTAGGTAGAAAATATGGCATCATCAAAAAACAGAGCTGAAAGGACTCTGAGAGATCACCTGAGTCTATCATTCTTCTTTAAACCACGTTCACCTGTGCCTGCACAATTTCAAACAGATGTTTCCCCAACCTGATTTTAAAGACTTACAATAAAAGGAGATTTTGTAACTCCCTAGGCTGCACAACCTATTCCATTGCTAATTTCATGATTAGAAATCGGTTTTTTTTAATCTAGCTTGAGTTTCCTGCTGCAGTTTCAACCCATAGCTTCTTTCCAGTCCATTAGGAACATGAAGAATAGATTATTACCTTGATCTTTGCACCAGTCTTTAATCTACATGAAGTTTTATCGTTCCTTTCCCCACCAGTACCCTTATCTTTTTACAACTAAATAACTCTGGTGCTTTCAACATTGTCCAGAAAGCCCATTTTCTCTATCAGTTTCTCTAATAATATCTTCTATTATCCTTCAGACTGTCTAAAGATGGTCCAAAGCTTTCTCACAGTTTCCAAACCTGTATTCAACAATTCCAGGGATTCTCATTTGGCTTTTCAGGATTATAAATACTGTTAATGTTCATCTTGGGAGGCACAATAACCTCAAAATCCTCTCCTGAAGAATCAAGCCAATTGCTCTCTACACAGCACACCTGCAGCTGGCTATTCAGGATACCCATTTTCCATTTTATCCAACTTTTTCCAGACCAATTTCCCAGTTCATCAAGACTTGCCTGGATTCTAGCTGTGTCTCCTGTGTACATGCAATGTCTCGCAGCCTTGTATCTCCTGTTAATTTAATAGGCAGCCTCTCTATTTCATTATCCAGGTCAGTAATGGAGCCGCTGAACAGAAGTGGGCTCAGGAGAGACACTCAGGCCGCTCCCTCCTGCCCACAACAACGAGCCACTGGTTTTGCAGCCTCCCACAGAACAGCACTGAGTTTGTTATATCTGGCCTGAGTTAAATCAGTGAAATGGTCTTTGCATAGCTGAGTTTCTCTCAACAAATACCCATTCTCTGGGCTCAGCTCCGTTGCTAAATGAGAGAGAGCCAGGCAGTGAGTTGAGCACTCCATCCCAGTGATCCACTCTGATTTTTGACTTGGTTTCTAGCTCAGTTTTGTGCTGTTCTAAGTAGCTCTTTTCAAAACAATTCTGCTTTGGAGGGGTTCATGATAAGCAGTGTAGACTGACACAATCATCATCACATCCTCCTGGGGCCAAGTGCTGCTCCTTGGCCCTGTTTAATCACTGGTACAGGTGAGGCCTAGAACAAGCACTCAGCCTTATTAATAATTAAAATCTTCAGTTCTACATGGTAAAAACACAAAGATCTTCATCTTTTTGTACAACTTCAACACAGAATTTTCTACCCTGCTCTAACTCAGGCATTTGCTGCTCCTGGAAACCACTAAATCATCAAGGTTGGAAGAAAACTTCAAGTTCCACCATTGCCCGGCACCACCAGCATCACCCCAAACGCTGTCCCCAAGTGCCACATCCAGGCTGCTCCTGAACACTTCTGGAGACAGTGCTTCCACCACCTCCGTGGGCAGCTCATTCCAAGGCATGACCACTCTTTCTGTGAAATTTCCATTTCTAATATCCAATCTGAACCTCCTCAGGCTCTTCAGGCCATTTCTGCTCATCCTTTCACTTTGGACATGGCAGAAGAGACCAAAGCCGACCTTGCTAAAACCTCCTTTCAGGGAGCTGTAGAGAACAATGAGGTCCCTCCTGAACCTTCTTTCCTCCAGACTGAAGAGCCCCAGTTCCCTCAGCTGCTGCTCCTAAGACTTGTTTTCCAGACCCTTTCCCAGCTCTGTTCCCTTCTCAGAACACGCTCCACCACTTCAAGGTCCTTTTGTGAAGTGAGAGGCCCAAAACTCAACACAGAACCTGAGGGGCAAAGAGTACTTGGGTGTTTTATTCTAGAAATCACATTTTAGAGTCTCCTGGACTCATGAGTTATCCAGTACTGGGGGCTACACTAAGTTGTTTCTACCTGGAAGCGAACTGGGGTAAAAAAAATCAATACATGCCTGTATTTATAGAGAATGAACTTCAGGTTCTGCATCCCTGAGCAGAGCAGACAGACCACTGATGTGCCCTCTCAGTGAACTCCCTGAAGATGTGAAAGTCTGCCTGAGGTCACGATCTGTACTTTTCTTGAGGGCTGCTGGCTTTTGCCTTCATTTCACAGAAGGACAAACTCTCAAAGCTCCAAATAACCACTAATCCTGGGCTGTGGTCTCCAGTAGGGCTCTTGGGTGTTACTTTGTTCTAACAATGGTTTCTGTTCAGGTGTTGGTTCATGTTTTGAAACGTGGCATCTGTTTTTCACTTAGCATTATTGAAGGTAACTGTTGGAAACAGACACTGTGCACAAAAGCGAATGCAGCTGCCATATAACATTGTCGATTTCTTTTTCCCCCCTTAACTGTGAAACTGAAATTTTAGAAAGTTTGATGGAAAGAGGCAATTCCCTGCCTTCCCAATGGCAGGAAAATCCTGCCAATCCAAAAAATTGAAGAATCCCAGGACCACTGAGGTTGGAAATGACCTCCCAGAACATCAAGCTCAAACTGTGCCTGATACCCACCTCGTCCCCAGCCCAGAGCACTGAGTGCCACCTCCAGCCCTTCCTTGGGCACCTCCAGGGATGGGCACTCCAAAGCTCCCTGGGCAGCCCCTGCCAAGGCCTGAGCACCCTTTCCATAAGGAAATTCTTCCTAATGTCCACCCTGAACCTTTCCTGGTGCATTTTGAGGCCATGTCCTCTTGTCCTGGGAGCAGAGCCCGACTTCCCCTGGCTGCCCCTCCTTTCAGGGAGTTGTGGAGAGCCAGAAAGTCCCCCCTGAGCCTCATTTTCTCTAGGATAAACACCCCCCAGCTCCCTCAGCTGCTCCTGAATTCTCATTTCCAGGAATTACACCTGGAAGAAAACCCACTGTCTGGATTTGCAGGTAGCCCATTTAGGGTCCAGCACCTTCCTGTCCCTTTGGAGCACCTCGTGCTGAGGGAAGCAGCCTGTGGTGTCATGGGCTGGTGACCACAGGAAGGTCAGGACACCAAGGACTTATTGTCAGACTGTATTGATATCCCTGGGTGTGAGATGAGGTGGTGAGACAAGAAGGAAAGTTTATGAAAAAATCAATATTAAATTTGTTTTTGGTAGGGCTTTACAAGGAGACCTTTTAAAAATCATATAAACCAGCAGATCATTAGGATCAATTTATACCGTGTCACATCCCTCCTGAGGTCTGCTCTCTGACAAAAATAAGATAGGCAAAAACTGTGAAGTTGACAAAGCAATTAAAATAATGAATGTACTATGTTTGGGAGCTGGCACCAAAGATGTGAAACAACTACAAAAAGGCTAAAAATAGAACATGTGGTATATTAAGAAACATTTTAAATACGTCCAATATAAGGTTTTAAAATAACTCCCAAATTAAGCACTATTTCTATGCTAAATAAAGCACACAGGAATTAATAACCATAAATATCTTCATGCTGTAAAAAGTGCTATACAGATACAGTGATAAATACTGCTTGTAATACACAAATCAATGAACATATATTTAAAATTCAACCTAACAGAATCTGCTGACTCTAAATAAACTTCTGTTCCAAATTAACTTTATCTACTCAGCCAACTTCTCCCAGCTACTTCTCCCCTTTTCTCCAAGAGATTTTCAGCATTCTTCTAATCACTGAAAGTTCTACAGTATGTAGAAGCATTTGTGCCTTATAATTGCATCAACTCTATTTTCCAAAGTTTCTTTTCATTCAAGTCTTTAACCTGGAGAGGAAATGAGGATCAGAAAGTGTGATGTGACCTCAAAATTAAAATTTGGATAGATCCTATGCAAAATCAAGACAAAACTTTCCTCTGCCTGAAAGAACTGAAGGGGAAACACCTGGAAATGGGAATTTATGACAGTTAATTGTTTAAGGATCTAGTTTAAGATAACTGTATATACTTCCATATCTAGTTTATGTTGCAGATAATCTGGTTTAAGATAAGCATGTATAATTTCTCTAGAGTAAACAAAGAGAAGGGAACTGTTCAAAAGGAGATTTATCCAGTTTGTCACAGACATCTCTAATGAAAGGAAAGCCTTGATGACCCCAGAATAAGTATTTGTGACTCTATTCAAGATGTCTGGTCAGATGAAATAAATCCCACTTAGAGTCTACGAATTACAGACAGAAAGCAGCAATTACTCTCTTTTTCCACAGAGCAACACCAGAGTCTCCTGTGTTTGCTGGTTAAATCACATATTTTATTTTCCTCTTAGTGAGTTTAAATAAAAACAAAAAAATGAAACAAATATACAAGTCTAACAGGCTTAAGAGTATGTTTTGTGCAGTAAAAGAAGCAAATGAAAAAGACCAGTAACTGTCTGCCTCAGATGTTGGTCAGTTTCCAATACTGATTATATTTCCAAGTAAATTGACTTGGACTTTGGCCAAATATAAGATTTTTACCCTCTTCTCCATCACTACTTTGCACCTTTTCATCTACCACCTATTCCAAATGCAACTGTTTCACAGAAACATTTCCAGGCCAACATGAATCTTTGCTGGGATTTCAGCTTTTTGATCTTTCTCCATCCTTTGGAGAAGTCCAGAAATGTAGGTTACAGTTTTCAAAGACTGTTTCCAACACAGGTACCTGGGACTGACTGTAGGGTTTGCACTATGAGATAATTCCTAATCATCACCCCTATTTCAGCTTTGGCATCTGCTTTGTGTTCTGGTTCCTCATCCAGCTAATCCAGTTTGTCAAGACAGCATCATCTGGGATCTTTGCAGGAATATTCTCACTCCATTCATCCGGTTAAACAACATCTGGCTCTGGAATTTCTTCTCCTTCCAGACCCCAGGCTCCTGATCATTTGGGACCTCAGTCAAAGTGGGTTTAAGGGACAAATAATCTCTTAGCAGAATCCCACAGCTAAGCAAGTTTGATCAACCAGCATTTCAGAACTACTCTCAGGATTAAACTAGCTCTTCTTTTAATTTGTACCTGTATGTTTTGCAAGCTTCCTGTCATACTTGCAGTCTTTGGATACTTGTGCTTAGAAAGTGAGGTAAAGAGCTGAGAAAATACAGACCAGTAAAATCATTTGGGTCTCAATGAACAGTATGACATCACCCAATCAGAAATACGCATATTAAAGTCTATTTTGACTTGTTGATTAGAAAAGTGTAGTCATTATGGTTGTTGCTGCTGTTTGGGTTTTGCTTATCTGCTGGTGGGTCACTCATTAATAGTAACAAACATATCAAACAGGATTTTCTTGCTGTTTCCAGCAAAGCAGGTCATTAAATCATGCATCACTCTACGATTTCTCCACAGAAAGTCTGAAGATTAATGGAAAGGAGTCATGTAAGTAAAACCACACTATAAAAGGGTAATAAATGGAGACCATTCTCCTTTCTCGGAGATTTTCCTTTTCAGGACACAGTCACCTGGTTCTTGTCTTTCCTCCACTCAAGTGGAACTCACTTAAGATGTGAAATAAGATGACCTCACTCCCACTCTCTGATTTCCTGATAGGGAGAGCTAAAAGCAGAACTTGTTTGGGAGACTGTGCATAGAAAGTGTTCAGATGGGAAAGACAAACAGTCCTGCCAGTGGCCTAAAATGTCATATGAGTTTTATTGGAGACTTTTAATTCATGAGACATCTTGATGTCAATTTAACGTGTCCCTTTTTCTACAAGAGTTGTGTATTACCTCTGCCACTGTCTGGTTTCACTTCATGTGTACAGATTTTGACCAACATTTCCAGTTGTAGACTGTGCTATAATTAAAGAACTGAGGCTGGAAGGTTCCTCTGGAGGTCGCCCAGTCCAACCCCTTTCTCAAAGCAAGTTTAATTGCGTCAAGTTGCTCAGGGACGTTGAGAAGGCTGTTGTGCCTGACCCCACGGTGGAACCCTGGGAGGGGTTTCACCTAGAGAATATTATTGCCCATTGATTTATTCCTGCCCAGGGAGAGCCACAGCCTCGTCCCTGTGTTCTCTCTGTACGGGTCTGTTTGCAGTTCTGTTATCCCTCGGGCGTTTGGCTTGCTGGCCGTTTCTTCCCCCGTTCCCCTCACACTTTCCAGTTTGTTCTGTGCCCCCAGTATCGCAGTTGGCTTGTGCCCCTGTCTGTATCCCGGGCTACCCCTTCTCCTCACCCACCCTTTGCACCCGCTGGCTCAAGCCCCCAGACCCCTCCTGTGGGAGCCCTGCCTCGAACCCTGTGCGAGCCCTCAGACCCCAGTCCTGGTGCACGGAGCCCCTCAGGGAGCGGGCTGGATAAAGCTTCTCTGGGATATCCCCACGAGGGCTCCTCCTGCCTCCGTCTCTCGCCGCTCGCAGAACACCCTGCTGCGTGTGTCCCGAGCCCGTGCCCTCCTGCCCGCCGCTCCGAGCGGCCCCGTACCCGGAGAGCTTGCGGGAAGGGCGCGGGGGTGGCCAGCCCGAGCTCACGCCGCGACAGGACGTGTCTAGTGAAGCCTTGAAGATTTCCATGCATGGAGATCCCCCTGGTCCCTCTGGGCCATAGCTTCAATATTTGACCAGGATCTCATGGCAATTTTTTCCCCCAGCTCATCAGAATTTCCCATGTCAATAATTCCGTGTTCTTGTGCATTGGCACTTTCTCATCCCTTTCTCCACCAGGAAATCCTGATCCTTAACCTTCCTTCTCCTACCCTCAGCACTCTCCTGCTTCTTTAGAAGATTCTGTTTACCTGTTCTGAGATCAAAGTTCCCCGGGTTGGCTAAGCCTGTGCGTCACAGTGACCTTTTTCTGCCACTTTCTGCCATCTAAATTTTACTTAATCTAATGCCACTGATTCTTCCTTAAGCATTGTACTGACCTGGATGCAACAAGAGGTTGGTGGTTGTTTTGGTTTTTTTGGGGGGGTGGGGGGGGAGTGTTTGTTCTTTTCTCTTCAAAAAACCCCCAAATCTCCTTTTCTGATGCACTTCGAAAATCCTTGGCAATGTACATCTACAGCCCGAGGCAGGAAGTGCTGGAGCAGCCTCCTGAGGCTGCACAGGAACTGAACCATCCTAATTTCTGTACTAGGATTCAAACTGTGTTCCATGAGTGTGGCACCACAGGGGAAAATCCCCCTGCCAGGACGGGACAGCAGTGAGAGCACTTCCCTGAGGCCTGGGCAGGATGAGTGCCATGAGCATCCTGCCACTAAAATAGAAGTGACCACAGTCTTAGAAGGAATCTGGCCACCATGGGACCATTACAGGTGGTCTTGAGAAGCTAGAACCTACAAAAGGTTGGACATAAGTGTGATAGGACGTGGGGAGAAGCAAGAGTGTAGGCTATGAGCACCAAGCATAATTTTTCTAACTTAAATTCTGGCATGTTCTGTTTCTTTTATTTGAAGAATGAAAGACCCACGAGGTCTTATATTTCTGTATTTTTCCCCTACGTTTTCAGAATAAAAAGGAGAAAGTTTTGTCTAATTATGCCTGTAGAATACTATAGACACAACAATTAAACAGTGTGAAATTGGATCCTTGCTTGCCCTTTATCTTGGCCAGAGAATAAACTGCAGTGGAGAATCCTTTCCATTTTTCACACATTAATCATATTTGTGGTTTGAAATATCCCAGACAAATACTGTCCTTAGGGCTCAAAATACATAAAGAGGAAATGCTTTTTGTTCTATACAGAGGCAGCAGAAGTTTTAAAAGCTTCTGTCTTTGCAAAGCAAACTGAACTGTGCAAGAGGCAGCAAATCTTCATTTTATAATATGTCAGGGTTGTATAAGGGTTGTGTTTGTAATAAAAATATGTACTATACAACCAACAGAGTTAATTCTTTTTCCTGTTGGCGACTTAAACACCAAAGCAGTGTTCTTGTGTAAAGAACTGCTTTTAACCTGTCTAAAGTCTAATATATTGACTTCTTCTCAGCAATAAAATACAACCTGCAAAGAATGCAGCCTCCCCATCAGTTTACCCCTGTCCTTTCCTCTTTCTTCTCACTGATGCCTAAAAACTGAGTTTGCCTTTCTGCCTGAATAGCAGACTTTCAGCAAAGTTATTTTGCAGCCAGGGCTGTGACTGATGGATGAAGTTTTTAGGGCTCCATACTTGCAGCTACAGCACTTGCTACTTATGGTGGCAGAAGAGATGATAAAGACACAGGTCTTTTATTTATTCTCCTCCTCAGCCTAATTTAAGACCTCCCCCTCTACCAGCTACTTGTCTCTGCCAGCAGTGAATCAAACAAGAACTTCCCTGGATATATTAAGTGTATCTGCACAGCAGTGTTGGCATTTGAGCAGCTCTGCAGCAGGCTTGTTTCACTGCAAAGCAGCTCTGAATAAAACAGCTTTTTAGTTCACAATCCATTCCAGAATAAAAGATAACAAAGCATTTTTGTTAGAAATAAAGCTGAGGGAGTGTGTCCTATATTAAATATGTCCTGAGGGCTTGCATTTATTTAAAAATATCCAGCTTGGCTTCTGGAAACTGAGCCCCCCGTGTGATCCCTGCCTCACTCAGCACACAAGGCTGATATGGAAGATCTCTGAAAGCCACAGCTCCTGCTGATCTGCAGAACATTGGAACAGGGACTCACAGGTTGTACATATTTATACTCAGATCAATGTGTGCACATATATATTTATATGTACACACACACACCTGGGTGAAGGTAACAGCAGGATCATGGAATCACAGAATGGTTTTGGCTGCAAGGGACATTAAAGATCATCTGTCCTAGGGGCAGGGACATCTTTCAGAACTATCCATGTACACATCAGCAATTAATAAAAAGCACAAACACCTCCAAGTGCCTTTACCTGGGGCTAAGGAATAGTTCCAGGATGGTTCATACATACCCCTGCATAATGAAGACAACAAAAATACAGCAGTAAAATTCTGTTCAGGCCAAGAGCAGCTAAAAAAAGCAACTGTTCTTGTCATTGTCCATCTCTGAGGTGCTCCAAAAGGTAACCACAAAACAGGAAGTTTTGCATGTGAGAGACCCACATGGTAGAGAAAAATATTTTTAGCTGAGGATGCTTATTTTCTAGGGGATGTAAATACAGGAAAAAACGTAGCTAGCAGAGCCCCAGGAAGCAGCACTGCAGCTTTGTGCATGGAAAGCAGCTGGAGAAGGCAGCAGCACCATCTGGTGTTCTCTCCAAGCCCCCAGAGAAGTGTCTGGTCCCCACTCAGAGCTGTCCTCTGAACTCTGACCTCTTTAACCCACTCAGTGCCATAGAAATGTTTGAACTGTAAAGTAAAACCTGTAAAACTGTAAGTAAACTGTAAAATCTCCAGCTAGTTTACATTGAAATGTGTATTAAAGATAGTTTGGTTTGCTACAAATTAATGGATTTAGGAGACAGTAATCCCAAAACATAAATCAAAGAATCATATAATAGTTTGGGTTGGAAGGCACTTAAAAGATCACCTCATCCCAACCCCCTGTCATGAGGGCAGGGAAATTTCCACAAGCCTGAGGCACTTCTGGAAATTTCTGGAACAGTATTTTCCTTGCCTATTAAACCAAGATTGCATTTTTTACCTTTGGTGGGAAGTCCTACTTAAAACTGAAATCCAAACCTTGGATAAAACCTAAATCCAAACCTCAGATGTAAAATAAATAAGTATTCTTTTCAATCCATGTGAAAAGAAATATGCTTGGGTATTTAGAAAGAGCAGTTGGCCCTTGTGTTTAAAGATTGCTGAACTTCTTTGTGATACAGAAAGGAAGAAAGATAACCTGATACTCAATTCAAATTTCCTCCTGTCACTTTCTCAACAAGTAATAGGACATAAAGCTAGAGTGGGCAAATACTCCAGGCATAAATAAGCCTATTCACAAGAAAATACGTTTGTTTATAAGTCATTATGTTCCTTCACACATGAATACTCAAGCCAAAAAGGAGGAACTTAGTTGAAAACAGGGTAAATAAATACATCCCTCCAGCTGCAACAGGGCTCGTGCAGCTGGTCCTGGAAAATGTAAGTTGGTACATTCTGAACTAACCAAACATTGAAAAATGCTCCATTTCAACTGCATATTTTGAAATTATTTGTGAGCCAATGCTCTGCAATAGGTTTAGATGGGTGGAATAAACCAAACTCAACTCTCAGTTCTCTCTGGAGCTCCAGGATCTCCCTTTGGCCTTGCTCAGGGCGAGCAAAGGGCAGGAGAGGAAGCAGCAGGGAGAAGATCTAGGACTGGTATCTGCACATCCCCTGTGTCAGCCCCACACAGGGGTGCTGTGGCACTTACTGTGGGGTAGGGGTGTGAGCAGAACACCGTGTATTTCCGGATGATGCCGTTCAGCTTCAGGGGAGGCAGCCAGGACACAAAAACCGTGGAGGCCGAGGCAGCAGCTGCTTTAACTCCAGCAGGAGGACCTGGAACTGGAAAAGCCAAGTGTGTTAGAGTGGCCCAAGGCAGATATTCAATCACCTCAGTGTAACAGAGGAGTTAAGAGGAAAAGGGGAGCGTGCTGCTTTGGTGGCTGTGCCCCCACAGACTGAGATGGACACTCTGTGTCAGAGAGCAGCCCCTACGCTGCCCATGCCAAGGAGAAGGTTTGGAGACAGTGACCCTGTCCTTAAGAGGGGAGAGGACCTTCAGAGGGTCCCAAAGCAGAATCTGCCACTGATGGTTAAACTTCTGTGAAGTATCCCCTCCAGCCCGCACAGAATCATAGGATGAATCCTGAAATGGTTTGGGGTGGAAGGGAACTTAAATACCATCCAGTTCCAACCCCCTGCCATGGGCAGGGACACTTTACACTAGACCAGGTTGCTCAGAGCTCCCATCCATCGTGGCCTTGGACACTTCCAGGATGGGGCATCCACTGAGAAACCTGTTCCAGGTCCTCACCACCCTCACAGTAAAAAAATTCTTCCCTACATCCAACCAAAATTTCCCCTTTCAGTTTGAACCCAAATGCACACATGAAAATATTTTTTCTGTGGTCACTGAAATTGCCAAACAACACATTATATAAATTACCAGCTCTGAACACACAACCTGTGCCAAAGTGTCATAAATAACATACATGTGGACAGTTTAATGGACATCCAGAGTGGAGCTGTGAATTTAATGAAGTGGAGTGTAAACAAGCAGTTTGCAGTGCCCCATGTGACCCGTGGCCAGCAAGTGCCACCATGTGTGAGCAGACATCTCCCCACACAGAATCCTCGTCCCTCACCCTGCCCTCAGCAGCTCAGACCTCTGTCTGGCACTGCAGCATGAACACACATCCATTGCTCTCATTACAGCAGCTATCTATATAAGCCATCAAAATTATCACAGAGAAAGAGCTAAAAAACCCCAACCTCCTGTCTAAAGCCACGTGGAAAACGTTTCAGCTTGGAATTGCTAAATTATTGCTGCGTAATCTTTCCTACATCCCTTTGCAGCCTTGCATTTTGGGAAAGGTTCTAATTTCACGAGCATATGTTGTTTTTTCAAACACACATTACACTGTACAATGTTCTCCAACATTGGAAACACTCTTTCACTAATGTGCAAAATTGCTAGATTTTTTTGCTGCATGCTGGAATTTCACATTACACATAAGCTTGTACTTAAACAAAACAGCAAGGGCTACATTTAACATCAGGATAAATGGGTTTAAAATTTCCTGAAAAACACACTTTGTGGCAAGATAGTTGAAAATATTTTTAAAAATTTGACAATAAATAATTTGAAAGATATCTTAGCATTGTATGTGGTCAATATTCATGTCAAATTATTAAAATAGATATGATGTATTGATAATTGCCACATAGGTTATTAACTGCTGCTTCGTGAGGAATCTGATATTTTTGTCTGATTTCAAGTAAAACTACCAAAATGTTAACACTTCTAGCGCAATTACCCATTGTAATGCTTGATCAGCTTTCTTTACATACACAGAAAACAGTTATTGTGCAGTACAGATACAAAATCCCTTGTCCAGCAAGCTGATCTTCATAGATAAATTCTGAATCTTTGTTCTGCCTCAATTAAGCAAGCAGATATTGTGGTGCTACAGAACTTTGCCCATAAAGAGAAGTCAGCCAGCCTGGGATCTAAATTTGCTCAGCTTTTGTGTAAAAAATAATGTGAGGGGACCTTCGATTTTGTATCTGCATAGGTGCTCCTGAAAGATGTGAGGAAAGTGACAGGCACCACTCAGTGCAACGTCTCTGGATGTGCATTTTCTATTTATAGTGTGCTGAGAGAGCTAATTAGGCATCGAGTGAGAACCTCATGATGATAATTGCATGCAAACCCAGCCCCTCGCTGCAAAGGGGCTAATTCAGTTAGCAGCTCTATCCAATGCAGAGTAAATATTGATGCTTGACAGCATCCAACTTGTTATTTATACCCAGCTCATTAGAAATGCTATTTGCTCCTGCTGCTGAGGAGTGAAAGCTGGCTCTCCAGGGTAATTACCTAACCCACAGGAGGATTCCTTTATGGATAGCAGTGTTTTCTGGAAATCACTGCAAATAGATGGATGAGGTTAATGCAATTTATTGTTAAATTAGGGTGTGATCTATAGGGACAGGTTCTGATGGTAATTGGTCATGGCTGTCGACTGTTGAGGGATTAACTCAGAATTCATCTGGCATTTTCCAGTCATTGGGCCTATGTGGGAAACTTTCCTTGTCATTGCTGTGTTGCTCTCTGGTGTGGGACCAGCAGAAAGTGGGGCCAGAAAGAAAGAGAGGAAGAGATAGAATGTCATTTCCAACCCAAGGACCCCTCCACCTCACTGGGTTGGAATCAGGCAGCAGTTTTTGCAGTGGTGTAAAAATTATTCTGAATACTCATTTGTTAGTCCTCTTTTTGCTGCACTGCTGGGTTGTGCACATGAAAGCTGTGTGTCATTCCACTGTGTGTGTGGGAAGTGTTGACATTTCCTCAGCAGGAATCCTGCAGGATCTCCTCTGGTGCCTTACAGACCACCACTGTCCTCTGTCCAGAGGGTAAAGTCATTGCTCAAACCCATCCCCTGGACCTCATATGAATTATTTCAGCATTAATTGAAACATTTCTTACTGAACTGGGTTCCTTGGGAGTTGTGGTTGGGGAATGTGGTGCCTGCCTTACCCTGGAGAGGAAAATCCTGAGTCTTGCCAAGCAAATTTAAGGTATTTTCCCTCACTGCCATTGCATTCCCTGCCTTATTGGCTTCAGTCATTATAAACCAGCAGTATCAGGAGACCTGAGCTGTCTTACTGAATTCTCCATGGATCTTTATTTAGCACACTGATTCCCACAGCTCCCAGAAAGACAAACTGAATGTCCACAATGCCACAGATCCCTTTTCTCCCCATGGTCACTAGGGGCAAAATCATGCTGAGAAGCCAGAGGACAACCTGAGCTGAGCAGAGAAGCAGAGGATGCTTCTAAACAACTTTGCAGCCTTCCAGGGAGCAGATGTGGCAAATTTAAGATCAAAGATGGCCTCATTCTCCAGCTAGCAAGGCTTTGAAAAACACGGAAATAGCATCCTGCTTTCATGTGGAGGAGAACACTTTGTATTCCTGACAGTGCAAGTGAAATGCTAAAGCAGAGCAGGCAATTATCCTGATACGACAGGGCTGGGAAACAGCATTTAGATGTGCCAGATAATGGGGAGGAGCTCCAGGAACTTTCTCATTCTCCTTTTCATAAGCAGAGAGATTATCACCATTTTTCTTCACAGTACTGAGCAGCAGGGAGGCAAATGCACAGATTGTGGTGCGTTTAAGGGTGATATCACTAATAAATCAGAAATCCGAACCCTGTTCTGTAACAGAGTTTTAATTCTGCACGACACAGGACTACTCCATTGCTGGTTGCACTTAGAAAAATCAAAATAAAATCATCTCCTGACTGCTGCCTCTTTGGTCATGTAGATATCCCACCTACAGTGTAGATCTATGCCAGCCAAAACACATTCATGTGAATTTACTCTGAACTGGACTCATATTAAGCACATAATTTCTATCAAAACCTGGCGGTTTCCCAAGGGGAACATTCATTATTCTGTGCCTTTTGCTTCTTAGTCAAAAAGATAAAACTGGAGATCTTTACCACTAGAAAAAGAAGTGCATTAAGGGGTCATCAAGGGCAATTTTCCATCGCAGAGCCCAGTCACCCTCATCAGCTGAAAGAGGCCAAGCAGAACTCTGCTCCAAGGAGTACTGAATGTGCACCTGACTGGATTTATGCTTAATCATTTTAGAATAAATGTACAGCTTGTCAGA
The DNA here is from genome assembly GCA_013390045.1 of Picathartes gymnocephalus. NCBI lineage: Eukaryota > Metazoa > Chordata > Aves > Passeriformes > Picathartidae > Picathartes > Picathartes gymnocephalus. The sequence continues at coordinate 20,081 of WEKY01042339.1, read as the reverse complement.
TGCTGTCTGTGCCTCTCATGCCAATGGCCAGGAAGCCTGGTGTCCAGGGAGACAAAGGAGAGGAGGAAAGTCTCTCTGGATTCAGGCAGAGTGGGGCTGGCAGAGGGATTTGGTACCATTTTTCCTTCCTTCCTGCTGCAGCTTTTCCCTGGCTCTGAATGCCAGAGAGCTGCAAGCACAGCACTGCTGCAGAGCCTTCTGTGGCACACCTGTGCACAGGAATGCATTTTCTCCAGATAAAAAATAATACAAGAGAGAAACGTGCATCCTGCTGTGTCACAGAGAGCCCAGGTGCCACCTCTGACAGAGACCCAGAGCAAATTCCCAACTGCAGGAGGCTTTCCTGGGATGAGGGCTCTGGGTCTGTGTCCTCCCATGGTCAGCTCAAGGCCAGGGCACTGCTGCCAGTCAAGGTGCTGTGTCATGTTTCAGGCTTGTTCAGGCAGCAAATGCCTTGTTTCAACTGTAGTTTTCTCATATTGCACTTGCAGCACAGGAGCAGAGAGGGAATTTGTCACACATGCTCCCTCTTGCTACAAAATGGAGCTTTTCAAACTGCATTTTGATCACAGCAGGGAAAAGAATTGGAAGGGCTACTTTAATTTTTAATGGTTTATTAAATCGAGTCTCCAAATGAAGAGGATGAGCAGCTTATTAGAAACTCCAATGTGAAAAAGGTAAGGGACAAAACCACAATGAATTTTTAAAATTTGAACATTTCTGCTTGGCTTACTTTTCTACCAGGACGAATTCCAAAAAGAAGTCAGCTTTCAGAAAAGGGGGGGACAAAGCTAAAGAAAACCCACAGATACAACCACATCGAAAGGAAAGCTCATTTCTTGAGAGCTCATTTCCTATTATTTGCTCGAGTTGTTCCCATTTCCTTTGCTGATCAGCAGCAGTGTCTGACCTCTGGTGTCTAAACTCAGTATCAAACATTACAAGAAACCAAAGCAACTTAGTCCATCCAGGAATGCTCAGCTTTTGTGTCAACTTATTCCATCCAGGATGAGTGCTTCACTCCCTGAGTTACCCTTATTTTGCCCCATTGGAGATTTCAAGCCTGCTGAAGAAATTTTGGGCTGATATATTTAGCTGAGCACCAACAGAGAATCACAGGAGGCTACAGCTGGCTTTTCCAGAAGCAGTGGAAGGTGCTGCACCATTGATTTTACAAAGGAAAGTTTCCCCTCATGTAAAAAAAATGAAAAAAATAAAAAAGAATTAATGATGTGATACGGCCTCATAGCAATAATGATGTGGAGGGCTTGGCAGCTACTTAAAAATATCCCAGATTTACAGATTTTATTAAAGGAGGGTGGAATGTCTTGTGTCATAATTTTAGCTAGAGAAGGTCTGGGAGCAGAGATAGAAGGTTTCCAGTTCTAAGCTCTGTTAAAATTCCAATTAATTTATTTCACATGCCAAGAGAGTGCTTAAACTCACTTCAGGGCAGGATCTTTTAAGTGCACTGGAATTAGTCCTACTGAATAATCCTCTACAGGACACTTTGCCTTAGAAAATTACAGTAGAAATGTCCATTCTTCTGAGGAATGAGGTGCCTGTTTGGTGCATGGAATTTAGCAATGTGAATGCTCTTTTCAACTTCCACAGCCTTCAGGATGTTGAGATCCAGGATTTTGGGTTTGGCTTATGCTTAACTGCAGGTCTCTGTATATTCCACTCAAAACCTTTCCTGCCTCTAATTAAAAGTTGTGAAGCTGAATGTGAAATCACTGTACTTTCTGGAACACCTTTCCATTTAGTTTTCTGGACAAAAGATTTAATGAATGGAATCAGAGTGAGGCATCAGAAAATCTCTGGGAAGGTTTGTCAGGCAGCCTCAGGGCGAGTTATTGCTGAGCTGCCAGGAGGATTAAAGGTGAGAGAGGAGCCTTTGCACAGCTGCCAAACTCAGTCTGAGGCAATGTGCTCCCCTCATCAGGGCCTGTCTGATCCCAGACATGGAGACAGCAAAAGAGCCACCACCAGGAACTAGGGATGAGCAAATGAGGAAGAGATGAGCTAAGGCAAAAAAAAAAAAAAAAAAAAGAAAAATAATATTTGAGGCTTCTGACATGAACCAGATGTCCCCAAGACCTGGCTGTCCCAAGGTCCTGGAGCAGTGTGGGACATTACTCCTGGCTCCTGGTGCCTTAAGTCCCACTCCCAAGGCTCAGGGCTGAGAGCTTTTGTGTTCAGAGAGAATTCAGGGAAGGTTGGCTATGCTGGGATCTACTTGACAAAGAGTTACTTGAAAGTGCAGCACGTGTTTTATAGTTCTCTGACATTTTAGCTTTTTTCATTGAAATAAACCCCTCTACTTCCAAGCACTGGGTGTCCCAAGAGCATCTGACTCAGGACTTGGGTGCTCCAAAGGAATTGTTAAAGGACTTTAGGCTGGGATCAGAGCATTCAGTGTTTGAGACACACAAGACTAAAGCTCAACAATTTTAATTTAACGCATCCCCTGGATACAGCTACAGCTGGGGCCAGGTGACCTTACAATGTATGTAAATTTTAGAATGAATCCCTTAATATTTAATTGGAAAAAAATTATTAACTTTCATCAAGTAATTTTTTATTGGCAAAAAATCACTGAAAATTCAAGTCAGTTAATTTACTGAACCTGCTCTCTTGTCACTTTTATAAAACTCATTAATAATAAAAAAGTTGGCAAATATATTCATATATTCACAAGTGACCAATAAAGTCGATAAAAAATAAAAGAAAATCCATTGACTAATTTCCTTGGAAACATACTGTAAAACTCCTAAGAGAATTTACAAATCAAACATTATTCAAGTAACCTCATTGATAGGACTATGGGCATTTTTATCTGTACCACAAAAATTCTTGATCAAGTTTTTCAAAGGCATTTAGGGAATCCAAAATTATATTTGTACATCACATAGCATTTTCAAGGCATTAAAAAGCTTAGGGACAAAACCTCCCCTGAATTTGGAATTTTAGTGCTTCAGAAATAGATCAGTGCATGGTATCCTACTGGGGCAAACTGAAGTGGTTATAATAGTTACAATTACAGTAAAGTGATTATGGAATCTCACGTGTCTGTGCCTGTGTATGATTCAAAGTTTCTTAAACTCTTAGCATTAGGAATTGAATTTGCCATGCTTTGGTCTAGGAACAAAGGTAAGACATTTTTGTTCTTTATTTCGCTTTTGAGGGAAGACGTATTTGCAGGATTTATATACATATATATACTGAAAATAATATTCTTAGTAGGATATAAGTTATATAAGATAGTGCCAGAACAGTCAGGACAGTCTCCTCCCTTTCCCATTTTCAGAGAATCTAAGAATGGGCTGGGTTGGAAGGGAACTTAAAGATAATCCAGTTCTACCCCCTGCCATGGGCAGGGATACCTCCCACTGTCCCAGGCTGCTCCGAGCCCCAGTGTCCAACCTGGCCTTGGGCACTGCCAGGGATCCAGGGGCAGCCACAGCAAATCTGGGCACCCTGTGCCAGCCCCTCCCCATCCTCCCAGGGAACAATTCCTGCCCAATATCCCATCCATCCCTGCCCTCTGGCACTGGGAAGCCATTCCCTGTGTCCTGTCCCTCCAGCCCTTGGCAATTGTCTCTCTCCAGCTTTCCTGGGGCTCCTTCAGGCCCTGCAAGGCCACCCTGAGCTCAGCCCAAAGCTTCTCCTCTGCAGGCTGAACAATGGCAGCTGTGCCAGCCTTTCCTCCCAGCAGAGCTGCTCCATCCCTCTGCTCATCCTGGTGCCTCCTCTGGGCTCTCTGCAGCAGCTCCATGTCCTCCCTGTGCTGGGCCCCAGGGCTGGGTTTTCAATCTCTCCATGTCTGTGTACAATATTTGCCTGAGACAAACAAACATTTCCTGGAAGTGGGGATGGAAAATGCTTTTACTCCTTACCATCCTCTTTAGTTCGGGTGAAAATCTGCTCACTCCTCACTCCATCCCCAGCTCGGGTAAAAGCCAACACCTGGATGCTGTAGTTGGTGTATTTTTCCAGGCCATCCAGCTCCAGGGATGGCTGGGTAGTAGTGACATTCTTTATCTCTCCCAGCTCTATAAAATAAAAATGAAATGGAGTTATTGCCAAGTTCACTCTCCTCCCAGTTGTTGATACCTGCCGTGGAAATCTTGGGTGTCCCAGACAAGAAACACTTCGTTATTACAGAACAGCAATGAATTATAATGAATTAAAATGAATTCATTTATGTCCTGACTTCTTACCACTTCAAGCAGACCCACTTTTCATTTTCAAACTCTTTTTTTTGTTATAATTTTTTAAAAAATATGATGAAGAGAGCTGAAGAAATTCTACAAGTAATGAGATTTTTCATAAAGAACAGATAACAAGAAGAGATTATTGCGAAACATCCCCTAAAGAAAAAAAATGAGAACGTTGGTTATCTTCATAAAGATTTTCTGGTTACGAGAAAGACCATTTCTCATAAGGAAAATGAAGAAAAAGTCCCCTTTATTTTAAAATATGCAGCAAGTGCTGCTGCAAAGCACTTGATGGCAGCAATACTGGGTAACAATAGATTTTAACACAGTAAAATCAGATTTACTTGCAGAAAGATGATGCACTTCATATGAATCTTTTTTTTTTTTTTTTTTGCAGCAAGCTAAGAAGTACAACCCATATGGCAAACAAGCTTTAAACATATTTAGGGCATCAAACAAAGCTGAGTAAATGAAGAAAATCCAGTTTCAACCATGGCATGAACATCATCTTTTTTCATCATGTTGTGGGACATCACACAGGAGCTTAGATGTGATAATATCCACATAGGATCTGATCCAAAACTACAGGCATCACTGTAAACATTCAATTTTATGCCCTACATTTTTACATTTTTCTGTATGCTTCTCATACATTTTTAATCTTTATTTTAAAAGGAATTGGTGGTTGATTTCCAAATATTTTTGTGTCTACCATTACCAGCAGGGACAACGGGCCTCTGGGTTACACTTCCACTCTGAATCCCCCTTTTCACACTAACAGAGGTCAGGATTTGTACAATTGCAGGTTAGAGTGAACTGCGTTTCTGGTGGATGAAAGCAAAAGAAGGGGGACAGCTGTGAAAAATCCACAGGGCAAGTAGGAATAAAGTCATGTGCATCTCAAACCTACTAATTTGTTTAATTTCCAAGTAAGGGCCATACGTGGAATTATCATCACGCAATAAATTGCAGATTAGTAAAGCATCACATTTCTCCTTTGATCCTTTCACTCAGTCTCTGCTCTGGAGCCTGTTTCCCCAGGAATTATGCTAAGAGTACAAAACACAACAAAAGAGACTGGCGTGGAAGTAACAAGCTTTTCCCAAAAACATTTCCTTCTTTTGCCCTCAGCTATGGAGAGGAAGTGCATCCTGTTAAAAAATAAGTGATAGCGTATCGAGTAGGCAAAGAGTTAACCACCCAAATTATAGTGAAAAGCAGGTTTGGATTGGTTTGTTCTACAGCCATTCACCATATTTTTTAAAAAAAACCACATTCTGGACTCTGTAACTGAGGTGAAACTTGCTCAGGTTGTGTTGGATACCACGAGAGTGTCGCAAACCCATGGTGGGAGACTTCCCTGAGGCTCCTCCAGGCAGCTTTGCTGCTCTGTTAAGGGTCTAGGAAAAACTGGTTCCTCACAGGTAGACAAAATTTTCTCTCAACCAAAGAGAAAAGGGAGTAAAACACCATCACACCAGAGAGAAAATGATATAAAGGCCACATACAGCTTTTTACTTGTAAAGGATTGGTGTCTCTCACCTCCATCCAAGAGGTTGGCCCAGTAGATAACCCTGAATCCCTGCAGGATCCCATTCAGGGTCTCCTTTGCCAGCGTTGACCAGGAAATGGAGATGGTTTCTGGGGACGTGGCAGTGGCTTGCACATTCCCTGGAGGGCAACTGGGCACTGGAATAAGAGAGTCACCATTTAACACAATGAAAACAACTCAATATTCACTTTTTAGCCACTCTTTATTTTCACCTCTATTCCACCACACAATATTTAATTACCATTACATATTTTAACAATGCAAAACCTTTATTCTTGCTACAATCCATGTGTTTCTGCAAGTGCAGCTGTTTTCCCTGGAATGACTTTTGATGTACTGTTTCCCTACTTGCTGACTTCTCTTTCAATAAGCTTTTTGTTGCTTCTTTTAAAAGATAAATGTGTCCTGGCATTGAAATGTGCAGAACATTCTATAACCAATTTAAACATATTTTTTAAAGTTTGCAGCCAAATTTGCATCTTTGTGGACAATTCTAATGTGCCTTTAAATTTGGTGGAGGGAGAAAGAAAGTGAGCACTTCTTTAAAAAACTTAGGAAAAAATGGTCATAAAGTATTTTCATGGACATTTAGAAAAACTGGAAAAAGTAAAACAAATTTATGGCATTTTCTGTTGGCCATTTATTGTCAAAGCAATACAGCAATATTAGTAACTGGCATTGCTTTTAAAGCTTGTGGCATCTTTAAATCTAAGAGGGACCCAAAACTGAATAACAATGAAAAAGAATCTCCAGAAAATGAAAGCATGGTGGACTGTGAATGAAAAAAAACCTGCTTTTTTTTTAATAATACAAATTATATGCATATGTGAGCATATTGCCTTTTGAGGTCTTGCACCCAACTAGTCCTAGAAACATTTAGAGTAAATAAAACCTATCAGTCTTTCATGAAGAGCCTGCCTCAAAATCTGTGCCTCTTGAGGATGTTATTCATCTGATATTCCATATTGTCCATGTAAAAGTCAGATTCCAAGCTGCCACTGGTTTCAGGACACTGATGTTGATTTACAGTAGCTGCAAATCTGATTTGCACTGCCTTTAGGATTATTATCTGCTGTTACACTCCTCTAAAATCCTGAACCTTTTGTTTTTTTTTAAATGGGATCATTCTCTTTTTCCACTAGAGGACTCCCTCTCATTGTTTCAGAAATACTTTTTACGCAGTTTGAAAAAAATCTATATTGTTCCTTGGATTAGACAGGGTGAATTTTGCCTGAAATAGCAATGATTTTTCTGTCATTGGTCTGTGTATCCTTGAAAAAACACACATCTCTCTTATAAGATTGACAAGACAGCACAGTGCAAGAGCTCTGGGTACACAACAGATTCATCTGAAAACAGCAGCAATCCAACAAAAATTACAATACTGCTTCACCTTTCAGAGTTTCACTTCTCAAAACTACGATGAGATCACTCTGGAGCAATGATGAAATCACAACACTTGCAAATGTGTGAGCACCAGAGAATTTGGCTTCTTAATGAAAGTTTTGGCCTCGGCCAACATCATTCAGTGCAGGATATATCACATTAGTACAGTTATTTTTATTTACCTGGTAAACGAAATTCACTCTTGCAATGAAAATCAGACAAGCTTATTGGGCAGGCTCTTCTATTTTACACCTTTCTATCTATAAAGACTGGTCTTTTATCATCCCTATTTTAATCATCGCTAATCAAACAACAAATGTAACAAGGTAAAAAGATATAAAATAGTAGTAATAATAATAACAACAATAATAACAATAACAATAATAATAAAAATAATAATATGCCCCATGAGAGCTGTTTGCCAAGGACCTACCGTCCTCAAGAGTTGTGGTGATGATTTCCTGAGAAGAAGGTCCGATCCCAGCCCGGTTACAGGCCTGCACCACCATGCCATACTGGGTGAACTTTTTCAGGTTATTCAGTGTATAAACCTCACTGTCCCCCGTGGTGTCGATGCTGATGATGTTGAACTGGAAGTTTCCCCCGGCGCTGTACTCCCGATAACCTATCTGGTACCCACGGATAATTCCATTCTGCAAATGCTTCTTTGGAGCCTAAACAGAAAATGGGAAGTTTCACATTAAGTGCACATATCCAAAGTCAAGTTGTTCCCCCTCAAATTTTTGAAAAATAGACAAGTTTAACTTTTTTTTTCCTGCTGAATGCAAGTCTTGTTCTAGGCAACAATTCACAAATACTCTCTGCACATGAAACAGAAACATTTTTCAATCACATAAATTTCAGGTGTGTTTTTTTCAAATCTGTGCATTCGTGTGCTGAAAGACCTTTAAATGGTTCATGCACAGAAAAATCCAGTAAGGAGACACTCTTGCGTTTGAATTTATGATGTTTTGTTCTCTTACCAGGTGAATCAATCCAAGCTGAGTTGATAAGGGTATTATATTTGCTTTCCAGGCCACCATTCACTACTAATTGTGTTTTTGCCAGGAGCCCTCACCATTCATAGAACCTTTAGGAAGGCATTTATTGATCTGTGCAAGGCAGTCACAGGAGTTTATTCAGTCCCATGCATTAGGAAAATGTTATGCTGGGCTTTGAAATATGCTTCTGTTCATTCAGTATGTAGTATAGAAAGATGATTAGATAATGAGTGCTGAAGGCAACAATGATTTGGAAAGCAGGGATTTGCATACTGAATAGCTGCAATGTATCTGGCATTCAGGGATATGGGCAGTACAAAATGGTTGGCCATAATTATGTGCCACATTTCTCAGTCACAGTGCAAGATTCCCTGCTCATTGACTAGTGGAAATCATTTGTGTGCTCTGCAATATAAAATGTGATCCAGTGCAAAGCAGAGATTTTCAGCTCAGGGAAAAAGCCTGTTATTGACAGCAATAGCTATTGAAATTCCATTTAAATAGTATTGGGCTAATTTCAATATATGATAATGTTTCTGCCTGATTTCCTATCTATATGCAGCATAATTATTATAAGCATTTTGAGGCACAGTTTGTACTCCAGGAGCAAAAATCTCTTTCCAATCCTCCAAATCCCTTTCAAACTCCCAACAGATGCCCAGCAGCTCATCTGTTCCACTGCCCCATAAATAAGGTCTCTGTGACACGATTTATCAGCAATGGGTTGGATCGGCAGAGGCAGCAACTTCTGTTACTTCTATATCCCCTTAAATCTCCTGAGGAACAGATTCTCAAGAAAAACACTCTTTTCTGCCACAGGACGTGCCTGTTTTGGAGAGTTTATAGGCCACTCACTGGAAATAATACAACCAGGGTGACATTTTCCTTTCATCCACAACAATCAAACCATCACTCTGCAGAAGCCAGCCCCCTCTCAAATTTAACACGTGTCACTGTATGGATCTAATTGATCGATTGAATTATCTCTTCAAATGTTTTTTTTCCTCCCTCCTGCCTTGAGAAACAGACACAGAACTTGAACTGAGGATATAATTTCAATTCCTGTCGTATTACTTTGATCAGATGTAGCTGACTGAATTAGCAGATTCAGGATTGTGTTTTGGGAATTTAAGAGTATAATTGTTTCCTGTTTGAATATTTCTCTGGTTCTGTTGGTCAAAAACTCCCCAATTTCTTTAGAAACATACAGGTTGTTTTATTATCAGAGCCCTTTGTAAGTGTGTTACCTATTCTGGACAATTACATGGCGTTGTGTTCTTTGGATGTTTGCAGAGGGAGGTTATTTTTAAGCAGGGCTGGGGGGTGGAAACTAAGGTCAGATTTTTGTTGTTGTTACTGTTTGAGTTCAGATATCTTCATAGAATCTCAGAATGGCTTGGGTTGGAAGGGACCTGAAAGCTCATCCAGTTCTACCCCCTGCCATGGGCAGGGACACCTCCCACTGTCCCAGGCTGCTCCAAGCCCCAGTGTCCAACCTGGCCTTGGGCACTGCCAGGGATCCAGGGGCAGCCACAGCAAATCTGGGCACCCTGTGCCAGGGCCTCTCCACCCTCCCAGGGAACAATTCCTGCCCCATATCCCATCCATCCCTGCCCTCTGGCACTGGGAAGCCATTCCCTGTGTCCTCTCCCTCCAGCCCTTGGCAATTGTCTCTCTCCAGCTTTCCTGGGGCTCCTTCAGGCCCTGCAAGGCCACCCTGAGCTCACCCCAAAGCTTCTGCTCTGCAGGCTGAACAATGGCAGCTGTGCCAGCCTTTCCTCCCAGCAGAGCTGCTCCATCCCTCTGCTCATCTTGATTGACAACAAACTGACTTCCAGACAGTTTGAACAAAGCAGCCACAACAGCCTCTTCACTGGGAATTCTGCAATTATACTTTTTCATTTTGAATTGGGATGAAAGGACAAACTTTGCAACTTTCATGAAGTTCTTCATATTTTTTTTTAAGTAAAGGGATTTTTTTCTTTAAGTAAGAACTTATTTTTCACTTTGAAACATTGTACAATATAAAACAAGCTCCAAGTCTCTTCAGAATGAAACATTGGAACGGCTCTGCTTCACAACAATTCCAATGCTCATTGTTACTATGACCTGAATGCTTCATTTTGAGTTGACTTTTTGCACACATAACTCATTTGATAAATATGCCTTCTTATGTATAGACACATTTATGGTAGAAAATTGAGTGAAACAACTTAATGTTCTTGGGAAAAAAATATTCTAAACCTTGTCAGTAGCCATAGAATATTATAAAAAAGTAAGTTTCAGTCTGTGACCTTACTGCTTATCTCACAAAATTCAGCATTTGTAAAACAGGTTATCAAAGACTTTTGTAAAGTATGACATTTTATAGTTTTGTGTGCGTGTGTAAATAGGAATACAGAGGAAAAGGAATATTCCCCATGTCTAAATTTAATGGCTTCATTTACCTAACGCAAAGTACTACATGAAAAAATAATGAATATTTTCATGCTTTTTTCTGAATGAGAATTCCTGTTTAATTCCCATTATTTCTGCACCAGTTTAAACTACCAAAAAGTGGTGAGTTTTATTTAACAGCTCAGTCTGAAACCCAAAGTCCTATATGGACACGCAGAAATTGGATTAAATAAATCACAGACCGATACAACTTTGCTTAACACTAGCATTTTCTAAGACTGGGCTAAGACAAAACTTTAAATGAAGACATACAGCTGAAGCAAGCTGCAGAAATAGGATTTAATAAAAGATGAAAGATAATCGATGTGTTATTCCCTGCTCCTTTTGCTGTTATTGACACTGTATTTTAATAAAGTCAGTCAGCTTTAAATGTAACTATAGTTTTCACCACAATCCCTGTTGTACAATGTCACCATAGCCTTTCATGGCTAAAGCTCCACACATCTCCAAAATAAAAATTACCAAGGTCAGGTTCTTTTCTTGTTTTTTGGCCTCCGTGACAATGTAGGATTGATCTCATGGTGTAATTCTTTATTCTTAATTACATTTTATTAGTCACTCAGTGAGTGCCTTCTGCACAGCATCATAGACACCTACCCAAAAGGTAGGAATCAGCATGGAACCAAACTGGATTATGTTTGTGGGACTATCTTAAAGTTCCTTTTTGAGTAATCAACTAAAACTACTCTGACCAGGAGAAAACTGTAATAAATCAAGCAAAGTAAGTGGCTTGCTCCTGGTTTCGGACTTCTTAATAGGGAAGAGAAGATTTTTTAAACAGCTTACAAATTGTCATTCAGGAAATAACTCTTCCAGTAAAGGCAGGACTACACAAACTTCAACCCTGCCCTGTGACTTTCCCTTAAGTTCATTCCAAATGTGAAAATCCATCTTTCTCCTCAGCTCATGAGACCAGGCTAACGAAGTATCTATCCAATATATAACTCATTTCTGTGAATATCATGAATTTTGCTTGACAAGAACTCTCACATCAAACTCCAAACACGATCTTGAGAACACAACCCCAGCTGCTCATTTGATATCCTTCAATATCAGACAACACCCAGAGACCAGGACATGCTCAGTTGTACTTGAAGTGTCCTTGAAGTACAAATTGAACCATATTTTAGGCAGTTATTGAAATGTAGGTGTGGGAATTTTGTCCTGTATCTGCCTGTTCACATCTGCATCTACAAAATTTAATGGCAAACCTTCAGAATCACAGACAGCAGCTATAAACTCCAGCAATGAGACAGTGGTGCCCCTCTTCTTTTGCTGCTTTTAAAAACATCCCCCATAGTGAACTTTCTAAAAAAGCAAGCAAAATCTTTCAATCTGCCTACTCATAAATCCATAAAAACATGTTCAGGCATAGAAGCTTGAAGGTTATAGTTGACCTGATCAGATAGCTGCAGTTCTTAAGCAGTTTAAAAAAGAAAAAAACTATTAAGCATTTATTTCAGTTGTTGAGAATCACTGTACACCCTTGCATGGCTTCAAAAACTACTTCCTTTGCTCTACTGACCGTGTGCCAGAGTTAAATGCATGTCTTCTCTAAGTATATTGTTGTGTTTCACTCCAGGTAAATCTGTGACCAGACGCCTTTTGGTTTTGGAAACCATTTGATGTAAAGCAACATTGATATAAATTTAAGATGCGGACAAGATCCAAGAATCAACACTGCATTTTCTGTGATGTGTGCAGACGAGGTTCTGAACCTGCCTTTTAAAGAACTGGCTTAAAACTATAATATATTCATTATTATACAATACATAATCAAGCACCCAGAGTTATTTGGTTAATAAGCAGAACCTCACTGCTCCTGACTTTCTGAATGATCCATATAATAGGACAAAAGCCACATCATCCACATTTCCAGGATTAATTAACATCAATATACAAATTAATCATTATTATGCCACCATCTCATTTCAGCACTTAATATTACATATTTCAGAATGGTAAATATATGGAATTATCAATACAATATACAAGCAGTATATTAACACAAAACCATTTCAAACATGGTTTATGTACCTCTGGTATCATACCAAAGCATTTAAAACATTCTATCATTGTCAAAATACTGGGAAAAACCTAGAAAAATTGAGTCACATGACATGCCATATTTTTAAATAATTCAGGTGGTGATATTTTTATATTAATTGCTCTTCATCAGTTCTCACGGACTATACTGAGACACTCATACCGATCTCTCTGTGCAGAAAGGATCTGTCCCAAAGTCCACTGCAATGGGAAAAATTCCCATTGGTTCCAACGGTTACTGGAGAAGTTTTGCCCAGAACCACAGTGAAATTTTGGGAGTGTTAATTTCCTAAATATGTGGTCTTATCTCTGAAATCAGAAAAAAAAGAAGGAAATGCAAGCAGCTGCTATTTTTACTCTCCAATGGAAGGCTTTCTTTGCATGATGCTCCCCTCAGTGGCAAATATTTAAAGATTTGTTGGCAAAAGCATCTGCAATGTCTCTCCTAAATAAAATAAGCAGTTGTTATAATACTCCCCTGAATGCACCCAAATACTGACAGAGCCTGTCTTGTCTGTGGATGTGTATTTACCTTCCAGGTGACTCTGATGCTCTGTGAAGATATAGGCTCAAGCTGCACATCCTGAGGTGGACCATCAGGGGCTGGAAAGAGAAGGGAAATGCATCAAACTGGCCCTCACAGCCCAAGGAATTCAGCATTTCACATAAAATGTCACCACCTTAACACCCCAGTGTCACAGAGTTTGGAGTCAGTGTCACATGGAAAACTTCACCAAACAACAGCACGGCCAGGAATCTTCTGCATTCAGGTGTCATCTCTGGCCAACAGCAAAATACAACATGTGCCACAACATATCAAGCTAGTAAATAAAATGAATAGAATGAATAATAGTGATTTTCTTGGCTAGAAATACTCTCACAGTGCTGTTTCTACATATCTGGAGATAGGCAAGACAAATTCTCAGCAGTCACAACCCTGTGGGTGGTAGAAAAGCAGCAGAATTCATTTAAAGCAGGTGAGCCAGAAGCAACTAATCCAGACAGAAAAGCAGGAGCAGCCATTTAAAGAAGGTAAGCCAAGAGTTCCTAATCCAGCTTTCAACCTGTTGCAGATTTTCCAGCGGGATCCTCTTTGTTCACTGGAAACTGAGCACATTCAGTCTAATACCAGGTATTTTACACAAAACCCTTCATACTTTACACTCTCCCCCTCCCCAATAAGAATTCCAGCCTGAATCAGACAAAGACTATCTGGTAGATGGGAAAACCTTCTTTCAGGTCCTGCCTGAGCCAGGGAAAGTTTCATGGACCATCAACATGGTGCCAAAGGTGTGCAAGAGGCTTTAAATGTGAAGGAAAAAAGAAGGAACATCCTTGTCAGCTGGGCAGCTACAAAGCAGATCAGGATCAGCTGGGACTAAACAGAAAGATGTGCAGTAAATTGCTTGCTCAGTGAGGTAAATCAGTGTAAAGGAAAGATCTGAGGAGAGGGATGGAGCCATCTCGAGCTGCTGCAGAGGGTTCCCTTGGTGCAGAATATGGCCTCAGTAAAAGGTATTAAATTAAGTTTAAAAGCATGACAAAGGAAAGAAAGCAATAAAAAGGGTGAGATGGGGCTGTTAGAGGTGGAGCAGCAATAAATGATAGCTGTGGTGAAAGGAACCAGAACCTTTTGCTTTAACTGATGAAATCAGAGACACAGGATACAGCCTATAAGGTATTGAATATGCCCTATTCTCTGCCATTCCTGACCGTCCTTCATATGAGAAATTTCCAAAGCTTGAAAGAACTTTATTTCCATTCTCCTTGCATTAATACAAAGGAAAGAGAAGAGGAAAAAGTCCACTGGCAAAAATGAGATCTCTATGATTTTTTTGAAGCGTGACCTTGATTCTGTCCCCCTGTTGACAAAAATGAATGCCATTTCTCTGAGGTACATTGTAATGTAGTGGAATTTGAGCGAAGCATTTGATCCTAAATATGGGGTTTTAAATGTGCCCCTAAAAATCCTGACTTTCCCTCAAAAGACCTCAATTTTTTTTCACAGACCTGAATAGTTAGGTGCTCCCAGCACACCCTACAGAGATGTTAAATAAGAAGTCATTTGTTTTACATACTTAATGTCACACAGAGTTTGTGGCAAGGACATATAGAAAACCCAGATAGGCCTATTTCCTCTATTGATTTCAGTATTAGGCAATGGCCATAATGCTTCTTTTTTTCTGGCAGGCATTAGTGCAAGTGTGTACTGGCATCTATTTTCCAACACATGATTTAATTGGTGTTGTATGGAAAGAAAGATGTGGTCTGCAAGCTTTGAAATCATTCCATCCTTACCTATTCTTTTGCCACAGAGACCTTTTACAGGTTTCTTTTTAATAGAGATATTTCTTTGCAATATGTGATACAGAATCTGCGCCCCCTTTCCAACAGCATGGTTGGAGTTGCTTGGTTTTTATCTTGTGTTTCCTGTACCTTTATTTTGCTCCCTGCTCATTACTTTCTCTCTCATCCCCTGCACCCATGCTGCTCTCCATTACCTGTTGTAAAAAAGGAGAACAGAAGTAAACAGTGATCAAAAAAATGATGTTCCTACACTTTGTGCATCCCCTGAAATAAAAACCCAGGAGAAAAACATCACAAACTCTGCCTAAGCCTGACCTCCTCTCTCCCGATCCTTCCCTAGGTAGATCAGTGACTTTTGAATACAGTTCCACACTGCTGGTCTTTTTCTCCCAACAAGCAGCTTCTCAAAAGACAGCAACAAAAGGATCATTTATTCTGAAACCTGGTTATAAAGAACCAAATAAAATGTGATGTTAACGTTCCACCCCGCTCATGGGGAAGCTAGTTTTTTATTCCAAGGGCAGCTGCTGATCCTGCAACTTAATTATCAGTCAGGACAAACCTGGCAGGTAAAAAACATTCCAAGCATGGGTGAATAAGGGAGCATGAAAGAGCTGATCCAAGACTCACCCCTCTATTTTGCAAAATGAAGGATGGGAATTTTGGGGTTATAGATGACTCTGGCTGGAAGAACGGATAGTCTGTTTTCTCTAGTGATTTCACATTTTCTTTGCACAGAGAAAGAGAAAATTTCTGATCAAAAACAAAGTATTTTTCAAACTATTCACTGTTAAATCTGTTCACTGCATGCTTTCCTTCTGCTAGAATGATAAAAGAAATGAAACTTATATTGTCTCCATCTTATTCTGCTTTCCACTGTGAGCCCCTGTGTCCTGTTCCTACTCAGAAAGTCTCTCAGAACCAAAATCATGTTCTCCTGACAAGTGCTGTGTTTTCATTGTAGGAAATTCCCAGAGAAATTAAGTAGGAATGACACAGTTGTGTTCATAGGAGTTGAACTGAAAATCAGTCTCTGGGTGTTGACCAACATGAACCTTAAAAGAGAAATGGAATTTTCACTGCCAGGACACTGTCACCAGGTTGACCTCTCTAAACCCACAAAGAGGGAAGCAGTCCTGACTTAGCATACGGTAAAGTGTAGATGCCCTGAAAGGGCAGCCCGTAGGTTCTGGTTTCTCCCATGAGAATCAAGTCAATCTATTCCAGTTTCACTTTCTGTTTGCCTTACATGGCCAAGTTCCAAGTTCTGTAACCCCATTGGTTAAAACCCCCGTTAATCCCTGCCCCTGGCCGCTCCCTTCCTATCCTCCCATTGGGCCTCATACCCCTGGCCCCTCCTGTGTGCCACCCCCAGACCCTCAGATCATTGGACTCTGATGTTCTCTCCGCCCCTTGCTATCCTGGGATAAAACCGAATGCCCTGCCTTTGTTCTTCAGTTCTTCTCTCTATGCCTTCCAGCGTGGGCTTGAGGCCAGCTGGGAATAAACATGAGGAACCCCTCCTGGCCTTCGTAGCCTTATTACCACCGGCTGTGCATGCAAGAGCGGTGGGCTCCTCCGCCCCGACCTTGGTGCCTCCCTGTCCTTTGGGAGACTCTTACAGAAGGTGGCAGTGCCGAGCCTGCCCGAGCCGCACCGCGACAGTAAAGGAAGGCAGAAATTCCATGTACATGAGAGTGGCTCCAGCCACCAAAGGGAAAATGCCCATGCAGCCCTCCTGGTGCTGATGCAGGAGAATAAAAGGTTGAAGGTAAAAATAAAGGTCAGGCTCGACTATCTTGGATGTCTTTTCCAACCTGAAAAATTCTGTGATTCTGTAATACAAGACAACAAAGAACAGGGGGATGATTTTAACAAGTGACAGCCAAGAGACTTAAACAGAAGCCAGAAAAATAAATGGTGGGTGGGTTGAGAGAGGGAATATTCAAATGAAGAGTTGATTCATGCGGATCAATATTCTCAAAAGGGACTAATTTAAATTAGTTATCTACATTAATACCTAAGCATGTAAGGAAAGCCACAATACTCACAGGGGAGGCACCAGGACTAAAAATAGGATGTTGCTGATAGAATTGTCTCCCTGTACATACAGGTGTGTTATTCCCAACATCACAAGCTGAAAATTGGGAGCACAATGTCTTCTTTGACCACTAGATGCCACTGAACAGCTTTAATTACAACAGTTGCAGAAGTCATAATGTTCTATGGGAATAACTCTATGGGAATAATTCAGTATTCCTTTTGATGCAGCTGCAGCCACACAAGCAACATTTCATGCAACGATTCCTGACATCAAAGAGAGATGATTCCTACAGAATTTAGAGGCTACAAAGCCAGAGCATACCTGCTTCATCAGTGGTGATGGTGAGCTCGTTGCTGGCCTCGCTCTTGCCGATGCGGTTCTTGGCGTACATGCGGATGTTGTAGGTGGAGGATGGGTGCAGGTCAATGATGGTGGCTTGGTTCAGCTGAGGGGAAACATCTCTGGTTCTCTGGACAGAATCCCAAGAGTCTGATAAGAAATATCAGTGGAAACAGACAAATAAATGGTGGAGTTAATGTGGGTAATACAAGTATGAAGTTAAAACTGTTTCATGCCATTGCTGTGTTAATCCACAAAACACATTTTGCTACAAACAAATCCAGTGATCCTCTTCCTTGACAGCACTCCTGACTGTTGGAAGAGTGCTGCTGAGAAGAATGGGATCTTGCCTTTGGGGTCATCAGCAAATCCACACAAATAGCGACTCTTCGAGGAGGTGGTGAGAGCAACAAAGATTCCCCAATTTTGTGAGTGTGATTTCTTACCATTGGGACATTGGAACAACTGCACAAAAACAGGAGCTGCTGCCCCAAAGGCATCCTCACTCAGCAAGAAAGTTGGTTGTGCTCAAAAGAAAGGGAGGGAAGGGAGTTAATAAACAGGAATGGCCCAGGGGAGATCTCGCTGCTCTCCACAGCTCCCTGACAGGAGGGTGCAGCCAAGTGGGGATTGGCCTGTTTTCCTTGGCAACAAGTGACAGGATGAGAGGACACAGCCTCAACCTGTGCCAGGAGAAGGTTGGATATCAGCAGGAATTTCTTCATTGAAAGGATGCTCAGGCCTTGGCAGGGGCTGCCCAGGGAGGTTTCAAGTCCCCATCTGTGGAGGTGCCCAAGGAAGGCCTGGAGGTGCCACTCAGTGCTCGGGGCTGGGTGACAAGGTGGACATCAGGCACACCTGGGACTGCATGAGCTGGGAGGGCTTTTCCAACTTCAGGGATTCTGTGATTCCGTAGAAGTTATCCCAGAAGAAGGAAAAATTTATTCAGGAGAAAACTTCTGCCCTGAAGCAGCACAGGAGCACCCCTGAGGCTGGATGTGCCAACACCAGGCTGCAGCCACGGCTGCTCGGCACTGAGCCCTGTGGGGCTGCCCAGTAGGACCAGTACAGCCCCAGTGCTGCAGTGCTGGTCCATTGCTGTGTGTGCTGACTTGGGGTCTTTGGCTGCATAGCCCTGTCCAGCTGCTCCCACAGGGATGTGTTAGGAACAGCCTGGAACTGCTGCTGCCTCAGCTGGGGCTGTACCAGGGGAACCCCTCCTGCCATGCACAAGGTTGCTCAAGGCAGGCAGGACTGGTGAGGAACACAACCAGCCTGGCCCCAGGGAATGAACTCTGAGGGGTTTTTGAAGGAATTCTTCCCAGTGAGTGTGGTGAGGCCCTGACACAGGGTGCCCTGAGAAGCTGTGGCCACCCCATCCCTAGAAGTTTCCCAGGCCAGGTGGGACACTGGGGCTTGGATCACCCTGGGATAGTGGAAAGTGTCCCTGCCCACATGTCATGGTCCGACAAGGGAGAGATGCCTCTGCCCTGATGAAGAGGCAAATGAGACCATGGGATGGAAACAGGGGCATTTAATTCACCAATATGCATTTTATTACTCAAGAAGTGTGTGGAAGGGAGAGAGGAAGAAAGAGGCAACACCTGTCAGAGAGGGGGAGACACAGGAGCAGGAGATAATCAGCTGGAACTACATGAGCTTTAAAGTCGCTGCCTACCCCAACCATTCTGTCAGGGTAGAAGTTGTTCAGAGTCCAGCAGTGACTCCACAGCTGCTTTCGGCTGAGGAGGCCCTGGGCAAGGACAGGGGAGTAGAGGGTGCAAGGCTTTAGCCACAGGGTCAGCTGCAAGTTCCTTCTGGTGGATGTTTTGTGTGCAGAATAGAAGAGAAAATGGTGAGAAGAGCCTTTGCAGCACCGTTCCAGCCCCAGCGAGCCCACGCCAAACTCTCGCTGCCTTTCTAACCCAGCTCGGCTCCTGGCCATTCTCAGCGTCAGAGCGGGGCTGTGCTGGCTTCGCTGTCCCGGCTGCACGGCCCTGCTGCAAAGGGCTTTCCAGCACAGCTCCCTCCCAGCCGGGCTCCACCTGCACCTTTACAGAGAGAGCAGGGACAGCCCTGCCCTGCCGGCCCAGCCGGGAACTCTCCCACTGCCGCTGGGGGCTGAGCAGTCACTGCTCACAGGGCATGGGGTGTAGAAATACGTCAATAGCTCTGAGAGACAGGAAATGAAATCTATGGACTCTTGTCTTGTGTGTTACAAACTTTATTAGAAATTACACAAATTCTTCATTAACTGGAACAGTTCTGTCTTTCTTAGGTTATTTCTGGGAATATATAATATATCATAATTGCAGTATGTTGCATAGTCATATTTTTACATCAGTCACTGCAATATAAATATACAATACGTAATAAAAATAAATTATTTCCTAATTTAACTTATTAAATTTTATCGTTATTTTTGTATTGCTAAACTATTCTTATTCTCTTTGTTCTACTCTTCTTCTTTGCTATTCTAACCACTCTTCTTAGCTATGTGTTTCTAAAGTTTTTTTACTCTGACCACTCTTCCTCTCCTATGTATTCCTATCCTTTATATTTGCATTTTTAAATTATTCTTCTCCGTCTTCTCCGTCTTCATCTTCGTCTTCTTCATCGTCGTCATCTTCATCTTCTTCGTCTACTTTGTCTTCATCTTCTTTGTCGTCATCTTTGACTTCATCTTCGTGTTTGTCGTCTTCGCCATGTCTTGGAGTCATTTATGCTGA
>WEKY01042337.1:47918-61819 GCA_013390045.1 Picathartes gymnocephalus | reverse complement strand
TTTTTTTTTTTTTGAGCCAGGCTAGGGAGCAATTAGATTAACTAAGAACTGCAGGAGTAGGAATTATAATTCATGTTAGCATCATTGATAGCATCTTGTCCAACAGTCTAGAAATCTGATCAAAGGAGAGTAGGTAGCTAAATAACTTTTAAGTTATTTTTACATTATTGAGATCATCAAGGAACTTCTACTTGGAGTCGTAAAGCTGCTGCTTGTCTTGAGTGACTGGCTTCTACCTGTATCAATACTTAACATTGCAGCCTGCACAGGTCCTCTTCACAAAATTACAATGTTACCTTTAGTCCCCCGTGGATTTACACACAACATGCAGTTCCACCCACTAGAGGAGAGAGCTGGATAGTGTTTCAACAACACAACTTGGACACAGTAAGTATCATGTTAACTTCCCTATAAAGTCTTGCAACACAGAATGGTTATCTCCACATCCAGAAGAGTAAGACAGACAATCAGGTGCCAGCACAAAAAGTAGTTTTAACCGTCAGGGACAATATTTTCAGGGAGAAATCTTTGCAAATACAAGTTAGGAAAGAAAAAAACCAAAAAGCAGGAATCTTTGATCTCTCTTAATTAGTCTTTATTTTATTCTCCTATTTACTATTTCAGCCAAATAAATTGAGATAAAAATATGCTTATGGGTGAAAAAAACCTTATGGGTTTTATCCCCTCAGTCATCTTGCTCATCTGATTAAACTGAGATGACTCTTCTTAAGCTGTCCAGTTGGCTTTTTCTAACAGAATAACTTGCTCCAAACCAATCAAAGCATGTTTCCTTACATAGCCATTCCATTTGTCCTCTACATCCCTCCCCAGTGCAATAATCCAAGGTTTATACACTAAGGGAGAGCAAAAAAGTGGCCAACAGAACAGCTGTGTACCATCCAAAGAGGGCAATGGACACCCAATTTAGATTGCTTCCTTTCCTTCACAGGGAACACTGCGGATCACAGAGTACAGGCTACTCTGTATTTAACCAGCACCAAATATTGAAGAAATTTCTAGAAACAATCATATCAAAGACACCTACATCTTGTCAAAATGTACCTAAAACTGGCCAAGAGGCCAAAAACTAACAAAGAACAGAGCACATGATGAGTCTCATTTCCTCAGAGAAGGTGACCAAAAGAAGTCAAGAAGCTATTCCACCCATTTTAATTCCTTGGAGTCTCGTAAATGCAACGTAAATGAGAACAGACCAGGAAAAGAAAAGCATTACACCAAAGTCACATCATTACAGGCACAAATTCAGCTGGCATCTTCTGCACTACTATACATAAAGCTGAATGCAGGCCTTGTGAATATGCAGTTGTCCTTAACAGGAGGACTTTGATTTGCTGCAGACATTTGTTTGAAGGGGACTAGTTAAACAGAGCTTTGTATTTACAGATAGCTGGTACAGTTAGCATAGGTGGTTCTAGTTAATAACTAGAGATACTGGTGCCTTTCTTCAACTGCAAAACAATTTTTTATTGTCAATTTTTTAGCCTACATAAAACGAATACATCAAAACTGAATCCTAGTTAATTTCCTTTCCTTTAAGAGAAGATTACATAAAGATTTTAAAGTCTGTCATATTAACCTCATTACCCACTCACTTTTATGATGAGGAACTTTCTTCCCTGAAGACTGTTTTATATAATAAGCATCAATTACAACTGCTAGCTGATACATTATAGCACCCGCCTTTACTCTGGTTACAAGAGCTAGAACTTGATACATTTGAAGAAACAGGAAAAATTTAACTGCAGTATATGAGGTGCCTGCACAATATTAAGCACTAGTTAATATGCTTTGACCAAAATACTTCCAGAGAGGCCAAATTATCATTTACTGAACAACTACAGAAAATTTAGAAATGGAAACTCATATTGCTCTAAACAAATAACTGGTTTTTTTACGTGAAGAAATTAATGCCTGCACTACTCTGAACTTTACACTTAGCATAATCTATCACCTCTAGAAACATAATCCACAACTTATTTCATGCTGAAGTAAAAATTTATGGTAATTATTTGACAGTATTTTCTATAGTGAGTTAAAAAATTCTCCTAACTTTTGTAATTCCCCAAAGTGAATCAAAAGTCTTGTTGCCTCACGTGACCTACAAATTACAAGTTCAATTTTCTAAGAAAAAGCAGAGCAACAAGAATTTTGAAAAGTGGCAACATATTTCGCATCCAAGGACCATGAAGCAATATTATCTTATCTGTTATGAAAATATCACAAATTCAACCAGTTACTTCATTGTTTATTGAGTGCAATAGTTTCAGTTTGGTTAACAAGAGCAAAAGTATGCTTGAGAACGTATTGTTTGAAAATAGCACTGGCATACTAAGAGCCAAATATTTGGAAGACAGCTCACAAATGATTCAGATATTTCTGCAACAAACGCATTCCCGGAAAAGGAGGGAGGCAACTCCAGGCAAGCAGAATCTAACCCTCCCATCATCTGGTTCCAATTACAACGCTCAAACTAGATCAGCAGAAACACCCCATGACCCAGAAATTGATAGGATACATGAGGACACAGGATGGAACATGATACCAGATGCTTTAAGAACTAGAGAATAAGGAAGTTTTAAAATTTAGATCAACATTATTGTTGTGTCATCGAGTTTGACTGGTGTTTTATTATAGTTTAAATACACAACATCTGTCAAACTCTGCACAAAGTAACATCAGGATTTTATTAACATAGAACAAGTATTTCAAATGTTAAATAATTGCTATAAATGTAGTAGACTAGAGAAAGAGAAGAATGAACCCAAATGTTCAAAACTATCTTAGAAATGGCTAATCTCATTAGATAAAGAAACAGGTCTCCTGAAACTCAGCCTCATAACAAGTTAGAAACTTTCAGAGCAAGTATTTCCCTATGTCCTTGAAATAAGCCTTTGACATAAACACGTTTAACTAGGAATTAGGATGTGGAGCTTCCCATGAATTTAACAAGCAGTTAAACCACATTCATGGTTTTGTAAGAATCCTTCTTTACAAAGCTTTCTAGGGCACATATTAGAAGGTGCTTGTGCCTCCCACATCCACAAAATAAATTTACTACGTTGACTGACCACACATATACTAACAAATGTAAAGGGTAGAAGACTGACTTCAGTTCTATCTCTCAGGAGAAGCAAATCTCCTCAGGCAAAAGGCTCACATTTCCCAGCTTCTTGAGACAAGTACTTCAAACTATAACCATATCCAGGCACTTAAACTGGAAAAGCCAACCAGTGAACTCTTCATCCAGTAACAGAGGTCCATCCATCCCATACATCCCATAAACGTGTTGTTATAAAGAATAGTGGCTCCCACATGCCCACAGCTTCATACTCTTAAGACATCACCAGAAAAATTGAGCTCTCTCCAACAAGAAGTCACTAAAACACGAGAAACAAGTTCATAGACTTCCAGCAGTCTCCCAGAGGCTCCACAGGGCCTTAGTGCCAACTTCTGGGCATGGCCATGAATTAGACAGCACCTTCTGAAGTGAGAACAGATATGTATTTAATGTTTTAAGTCATCATTTCAGCATTTTCTTACCAAAAGGCCTCTTTGGCATCCTGCAAGACAGCTTCTGGGGAAGTACCCTCATAAGGAAATTTCTTGAAACCCACATGGAACAGCACATGAAAACCCTGACAAACTGAACAACAGAAACAGTCTAGAAGAAAATCAAGGTCTTCAGATTTCAAACCCTATAGTGTACTGAAAAGAAAAAGCAGCTACATCACTGTCCATATAAACAGCTGACAAAACATACAACCCAGCCCAGCTGTGTGTGTCTGCAAGGCTGACAAACTGAACCTGCAACAGTCTGCCTGATATTCCCATTCCTTTCTCCCAACAGCACTTGTGTTTGCAATTATTAGGTGGCAAAGCACTTAAGAAATTGCTCTAGACAAAAATTAGCCCATACTGTGTTTTGAACAGATAAGTTACCTAAACAAGTCTGCTGGAACCAAAGACAGCCCAGAACAACACATAGCTGAGCACACGGAAAACAAAACTACAGCACTTCCAGCCTATAAATAAAAACACTGTGGCAAAACATGCAAGTGTTCTAGGGGTCCTCAAACATAATCTGGCACCTGTTGAAGATTCCTCACTTTTTTCAAGTTATGTGATGGCTATTACAAAACACTGGGAAGAATTCTAGATACTTGCAATGGTTTATCTGGACTGATCCAGAGATCAGTGGGAAGAGCAACAAATTCAAGCCCACCACCAAGGTTAACACAAGGTTAAAGTTTGCTTTCACAGTTCAACAGACTAAAGTTACACTGTGAAATAGTTTTGGTAATATACACATTTACGTAAGAGTCTAGAATACTGTTCCTGCTTCTACAAATTCAGTATGTGGCTGGTGGCCTCTCTCAGTCTATTCTAGTCATTAAGGGAACTTTGCTTTCTGAGGCTGATGGTGCTGAAGTGCTTCAACACAAAGTGTAAGGGTCATGTCTTCTTTCGTATTCAATTTGTAAACATGAAGATCTGTACTCTAGCATATTAACAGAAGGCATTCATTTTGTATTGATTTAAGATTATACACCATGAGGAGAGAATTAACAGTCATAGCAGACATGACAGAATAATGAACAATTACAACTACACATCACTAGCTGGCCAAAGTTATCCACAGACTTGCATGGATTCAGAGGGAAGACAGACAAACAGGTACTATGGTACTACAGCTGATTTTCTACCATGAAAGGCTGAAACAGATGAGGGGAACATCTGTGGAAGAGACTCCCACATCAGTTATCCATAATCAAAAGTCAAGTTACATTCATGGGTGATGCATTTGATATAGAACAAAGATACTTTCCCAACCCCCATTCTCCCAAAATGTAAGAGTCAATATATAGCCTACAAGGATGAATTTTAGTAATGCAGAATCAACAGCTCGGGTTCCTAACTACTCATTCTCATTCTACTATGAACTCAGTGAAACATTTCAAGAACACATTTAAGTTAGTGTCACCTAAGACATACAAGATACAGTCATTTTTATCCCGTGTTTCAAGTACAAGAAAGCACATCTTGAAGCTAACTTTTGATTAATGATAAGCTAGGCTTCACTGACACTTGCATAAGGCTGCTGCTTCCAGCTGTTCTAGAGAGCAACAAGAATGGAGTTCCCTTGAAGGCACTATGCCAGAGCTTGCAGCATGAGCTTCAGCAGTGCAGTTTTAAAAGCAGTTCAAGAACACTGTATTCAAAACTTCTTCACAGCATATTTGGTATCAAATATTCAGGGGTTTTTGGTCAATCATATTTCAAAAGGAATCTCAACCACGTTAGTGTGTTCTTTTTGCCCCTGCACATTTACATTTCAATATACAACATAGAAGTTTTAGGAAGATTTAAATGTAAGCATGTTGACTTGGCTTGATGAAGTAAATTCTTTGAGAGAAGTCTCAAGGTGGCTTCCAAAAGACATATTTGAAAAAAATATAGGTTTTCCTCCAATACAAATTTTTAATTGTTAAAAACCCTAGTCTTCCTTTAGAAGTTCAGAATGTCAGATATGCATTTTCTAGAAACAGCAAATATTTGCATGGTCATTTTTACAACCAGAAAGAATGACGATCAAGATCCACATTGACTAAACCTGCACCCAGACAGTTTTACTGCTCTACAGACAGGAAAGTTAACTTGTAACAGACAAACCTAGAAACAAATGGTATCTTCAAAGCAAAACAGTCATCAGGCTCATGGTAGGCTGCACCCAACAATCTTAGGGAATCTATAGAAGGGATGCACAGCATCTCTTTTATAGGTTAGGGCTCCACCTGGTAGAAGCAGCCTTGCTGTTTTGCAGGCATCTCTCGTCACACCAAGACAAGTTCTGATGTTGATAGCTCAAGGAATTTATCCTGCTCAAAACAACTATTTTTCCCTGTTAGCTAGTCATAATAGTACTATGGTGAAAACTCACACGAACACCCTTAAATTCTTTCAAGTATTAGTACAGACAGAATGAACACAGGAGCCTTGTTTGAGTAACGCTCCTATGAAATTCTTGACAAAGAAAAAGTTTAAGCTTTCAAAGAAAGCATTTTTGAGGCAGGCACTGCCTTCTTCCACAAGTCAGTGCCTAGGTGAATGAAGTTGCAGCAACAGCAGAGTAGGAATTCCGCAATACATTATCCTTCACATCTCATGCTAATAAAATGGCTTCTAACAATGAAGGATGCAGGAAACCAGTCCTCCAGCAGGTGCAAGCACGTTTACATCAAAGGCCACAGCACAAATGATGCAAGCACACAGGACTGAATGCAGGGCATTAACGAGACACACCAAGAAGCAGGTACCACCAAGTTCTCCGTCTCCTCTTCATAAATACAGGCAAGCAATCTCTCTCCCCACAGGCAGACTGCATCAATACAACAGCCAAATGGAACTTAATGAAACATGAGCATGTTGGATTTTGCACTTCAAAAAATTCCATTATTTCCTCCAAGGAATCATGCAGCTGCAGCAAATTTCTTTAGTGAAATTAGACTTGGCAAAGTAAGCTACTTCATTCATTTTATGACTTTGCCATCTGTTTTACCACCTAATTAGAAATGCACAAGTACTTTTTTGTAGTATTATTGCAAGAATATTACTTGTGTAGCCATATTTTGTTCCAGTTATGTCTCCTCCTGTTTATATTCTATGCAGTGCAAATTTCTCCTCCTAAAATCATAATAATTTTTCTGTTCTATTCAGGGAACAAGGATTTCATATGTACAACTCACTGAATGAGAGGTTTGCAAATAAACAAAAACCTTCTGAATAGGTGATTCAAGAACACAAGTGATTATAGACCTGATATTGCACACTAATACAGCACTCAAAGCTGAAACACTGTTAGGCAGATCCCTCCCCATTTTTAGATGCCATTTATCCTAAAACTGTTATATATATGATTTGAAAAATTGGTAGAGTTAATCTAATAGACCTAAAAGACCCAACCAGGCAATGAATCGTCTTTTAGTTCAATATATGCTTGCCAATCATAAGATACACAATAAACTTCCATGACTATTTCACATACTATGGGCATTAAATTTGCAATGGCTAGAAACAGAGGGCATTTAGTTCATTAAATTAATATGAAATTATTAATTTTCACATCAAGTGCCAGTGCAAGATGTTTTTCATCTTGTCCTACTTAAAATACTGATCACACTTTTCTTGTAGTACCACAGAAGGCATTTTCAAACTGAATGTCCCCAAACTTAAAAATTGCTTTTTGCTCCTGTTTCAATTCTTACAGCTCTTACAATGCACACAGTAACTCAGAACTGTTAAATGACTTTACAGGAATATAAGTGTGTAAGTTCAAGTTTTAACAGAACAGGCTATCTAAAAAAAAGTTCTTTACAAAACAACTGATGTTAAACTCATAGATCAATTTCAGAACACAGAAGCAAGCATAAAATTAATTTCTGGCTATTTGAGGAGCCAAGTGAAGCACCTAGCAAAATCTCCTGATAAACAACCTAAAAATTAGCTTTTTAATCATACTCCAAAGGCAAAGACTCTTGGAAAAGGCACTGTTAAGGATGGTGTACTATTGCACATCACTAGATGGGTCTCAAGTGCATTTCTCTTCCTATGACCTGACACGGGATGCAAAAGCTAAAGGCATTCCAGCAGTGGTCACAGACCATACTCAGTTTATTTCAAAGGCCAGTCTTCCCACAGAAAAACTACTATTGAAGTCTGTCTATGGCGAAATCCAGTATCTTTATCAACATTTAACTGATTTAACTCTACACATGTTGCAATGCTAAACAGTACCAAGTGTGAGCTGTTTTCCTTTCTGTACACACAACCTTTTAAATTCCAGTGAGAAGTATGTGACCTAATACCTTCTCAATGTTGCATGGTTTTCTCTGGCCTAAGAAACGTTCACTACCTCTGACTTATGAAAACATTTTCTTTTCAGCTGATCACTTGCAGGCTTTCAATTCAGTGGCAGTATTTCTATTAGCATCAGTTCACCACAGAGTCAGAAGCTAATTTTACTGCTTTTCTCCTTGAGGGGTTTATTTCTTTTACCTTAATGCACATGCAGTCAGAGTCCTGCATAAAGTCTGGAAGAGTTAGTGTTATTAAAATCCATTCCTGTCGTTCATAGATGATAGCATGACTGGTCTTATTTTGTTGTAAAACAGGAATTACGTTCCTGAAAATATCTCCTTCAAACCCTTGACCATCTGACTATGCCATTCTGACTGGGTTAGCTACGACCATTACAGTATTTCATTGTTCATACTATCTTAGAAGAAATCCTAGTACTTGGCTACAAGATTGTTTCTGTTTCAGTTTTCCCTCAGAGAAACATATTTTCCCCCCCTATTTGTAAAAAAAAGTCTTCTCTCCTAAAATTGTAGTAAAATTCATTTGAAAGATTACAATATAAAACTTCACTTGTCAAACAACAGACTATTTTCCTCAAATTTTCCAAACTACTCTGAAGATCACTAGATCTTAAGACTGCTTTTAAAATGCTCTTCAAAATACTCCAGTCTGAAGAAACTCACAAACTTTGCAAGTTACAAATATGGCCTCAGTTCTAACTCATGCACCTTGCAGAGAATATTTTTATTAGTTTACTTCATTCCTCTATCTGCTTTGACTGCAAGAGCTATAAAATTCACCATTTGCAAGACAGCAAATACAACAGATATAGCTTAACTTTCAGAAAAAGTTCCACTAAACAAAGTTACCTAAAAAGAAACAACTTTCTCATTAAGATCCAATGAAAAATATTAAAGAGGCATGACAGTAAAGTTTCCCAAAAATCTGGACCTCCTAAGGTTTCAGAATCATTCCAAACCAAAACATTTCACATCTCACTCTAGTTTTTGGGCCAAGAAGAGCTGAGAAATTTCAGCATTTTTGTGACTGGCTGCACTTTACAATCTTTAAGTGTAATTGTAACTCTAAGTGCATCAGTAAACTAATAACTACATGCCCAAAATTAGTTATCGACAGGGGGACAGTTGCATGGGTGTACGCATACAGGCTTTCCTAAAATATTTTGTGGATCAGCTACTGGCCTCTTCAACACCATCAATCTATAAATTATAACCTCCCACGCTCTCAATACAAGAAAAACCAGTTGGCAATGCCTGCAACGGGATTTCTCAACAAAGCACAGAGGCATTTAGGATTTGGAATATATACAGGTCAAAAGTGAGTATTTTCCCCTAAAAGCAGAAGCACAAGGGTAAAAAGTTGAAATCATGAGTTAAGATCCAAGTTATTATCAAAACAAGATGTGAGAAACAGGACAGAGACCTATCTTGAATTAAGATTGCCGAATACCTGGAATTAATTATTAATGTTACCTGTAGCTATATTTTCTTCCTTACAACACTAGCCATTTAATAACATTTTAGATGGCAAACTTGCTGAACTGAAAGCAGTTTCTGATACTCAGTCTAATTCATCTTCACCTTAAATTCTGAGTGACAACGCTGGACTGTACGGAGGACTCCAGAGTGAAGTGTTTCCTTTCTAGGTTAAGTTTTTCTGGTTTATTATATACTTTACTTCCACTGAATAGGAGTGAACTAGAACCTCAAAGCCATCAGGTCTAAGCAGCAGCAGACAAAAAATACACAATCTGGACCACTAAAGAAAGATGTTTTAATAAATCACACTCATACAGGCCCGTGCTGTATAACTGACTTCGATACATAAACTATATCAATGTAAAACAAACTTCACAATCATTTTCAAATCAGTGACAACTTCAAAAATGTAAACTTACTAAAAATAAGAATTCAAGTTGTGATAAGGTACACTGAGCTACCAGTTGTGACTCTACTGGAGCAGTCACTGAAGCATTGCAATGAACTCTTAGGACAATATAAATTTTGACCTACAAAAATCAGTTCTTATGAGTGTGCAGTGTTATTTCCCAAAATTCAAGTATTCTGAGGATTGGAATGAAGCCTATTTGCATGTTACACTACATAGGTGAAATTAATTCAGGTGTTTAAGTGTGCAAGAACTTTATGATTTAGTGGTGTCATCCCAAAATAGCTCTTCCACACAACAGTCACTTGGGTTCAGTATCTGATTTTCCTTACTTTGATCTCCAAGGGTAACAGTGACAGATGGTTAATGATGAGTTGCTACCAGCCTTGCTTTGATTAGGGCCTTTGGGTCCATCTACTCCAACGTCTCCCACTGTGTGACCTCATCCATCAACTGTGGGTTTTGTGACTGACATAGCATGCCTGCACGTCTGTCACACTTACACTGTTTTCCTGTCTGTATAATTTCTTTTATTTTGAGGCCTGAAATAAATCCCACTGGGCAAAGTGTTGCTGGTATTAACTACTTCTGTGTCAAAAGCCTCGTCAGGAGACAACACAGCTATACCAACAGGACTACATTGCTACATCTTGACATGACAAACTTCCTTTACTCTACACCATCTGACGGGCTTGAATGGGAGTACTAGCAAAGAGAAGGACTGTACCACACATAGTTGACTTTTTATTTTCTTCACAGATGTTTAATTTTTGCAAGACTTCCATGTTTACGGCAATCTATTTAATGCTGACAGAAACATTTCTGCCCGTCTGTATGTGGATGCTATACGTAGAGCATTCTCAGACTCTCAGAAACAAGGATCAGAGTTAAAGATCAAGTCTTACAGTAGTACAGAAGGCTATTAAATTAGTATTTCAGAGAGTAAAATGAAACAGGTACCAAGGCCTGAATACATGGCTGATCCCCTGCTGCTCACCTACTAAGCACAGTATATTTCCATGCCAATTTTTAAAGAAACCTTGTGAGCCACTCACCAGACATTCCCATATTCTTCCATCAAATGATGTAGCAAATTCAGTGTACATTATAATTACTTCAGCTAAGGAGCCAATATCAGAAAATAAGCATCATCAATTCGACTAAAGTAACCATTGCAGAGTTACTATGCAACCAACTCCACATCTCTTGTTTGTCCTACCTTCTTTGCATTCTTGGTTCCTCTCCGTTATAAACTGATTACAGCATAGCTTACTTCGAATTCTCTACAGTAACTATGTCATCTAACATCTTCAACATACCTTTCTCCATTACTCCCTCTCTGTGCAAAGCCTGGACACTTGAGTGTTGCAATCTACTGTCCCCTATTTGATAGAGACAAACAGAATCCTACACAAAATATGACTAGTAAATACTAAGCCCCTCCCTGGGCAAAGGCAGTGAATTCTCTCATTAGTTCATTCTAAAGCAGCATAACTTAATCTATACTACCTTTCTTTCCAACTTGTTCCTACCTTTCAATCCAATGTTGTTTTTTCTGTGGGAATTTCAGATTTCTTTTTTCATGCTGTAAAGAGTTTCTAAGGCTTCAGACTATAAGCCTAACCCAATGGTTATGGGCTGCACAACTACCAAAGAGATTCAACAAGCACCTGTAACCACTGATAAATCCTTGGGCTTTAAGTGCTGACTCCGACTCACGATAGTTAAGAAAACAGGGATGAGTAGCAAAACAGGATTTAATAATCCCCTTGTCTGCAAGGTACATTTGCTATGAAGTGACTCTAAGTTATTTATATCCACAAGGACTATAACCAATTTCAGATTCTGCAGACAGTAAGCCTTAAAAATAACTTTTTATAACTATCCTAAGTACTGCAACTGACTAATAAAATATAACAATTTCTTCCCTACTTAGCAATTTATAAAATGTAAAATATTTTGCAGCACATTTAGTGGACATACATAATACTAACTTTTCTATTTACTTTGTTCATCACAAATTCTTTTTAAGGTAGAAAGGAGGCTTAACACAGTTGTCCTGTAATTGTGTGTTTGAGGCAGGCAGGCTACAATATGTTCACACTAATGCTGTCACTAGCCTACCAAATGAACTTGTTCACATAAAATAGATTTCAATTTAGATGCAAAGTCATTTCAGTAGCTTGGAGCCATTAGAAGTTTACTGGAAGCTGGTCATAAGCACTTTCAAGGGAGTGGGGATTTCCCTGTCTAGAAGACATGTTATCAGCCACTGATTTGATTCAGCAAAAATAATGTTATTGTCAGTTGGCTGAAATGCAGTGCCTAAACAACTTTTTACATAAGACACTGTATCTACAGTATCCTTTAATATCAGAAACAGCCATATATCGGTTTCTAAGACAGCAGCATCTTTTGATTCAGCAACCATCTTCTTCCAAGTCAGATACACTTGAAATTTAACAGGAGCAAAACCACTTTTTAGACGGAACACCTCTGTTTCAGGGTAATCCCTCAGAAAACATAGATACAGGGATGTCAGTGCATGACTTAGTAACTGAGGTTAAGAACCCAACTGTTCTTATAGAAACTGGAAGTCAGTCTGAATACAGAAGACACATGGACCATTTCAAGGTCTCCAACTACACTTATTTAACAGTCTTGTGCTCTTCCTTGGTCGCCTTTATCCAGCATTGCCTTATCCTCACAGCCACATCTCTCCCTGCCCTGCTTCCCCCACACCATCCCTTCCCCTCAATAGCCTACTATTTCCATGGGTGATTTATCTAAAGAGTACTTGACCACAGGTGACAGAGATTACAAAGAATGCACAGCTAAGACACATTACAGTTTTCACTTTCATGCCTAAAGATTCTCTCCTTAAGGTCCAAACAAAAAAAAAAAGTCAACATTATTACAACACTGTCAAAGAACACACAACTCAAAATACTTCACCTTAGAATGTTTGTAATCTTTCCCTTCCTCAAATTCAACAGAACACTAAAAAGCAAAGACTGAAATAAAGGAATTTGCTATAGTGAAGGACTATATTCAGCATCACAGCATATTTAACCTCACAGCTGACCTCTCATGCAGTGGACTGAAGGCTTTTTTTGATCTTTTTGTGCAACACTACGTCATATTCTCCTATATCTACAGAAGAGAATAAAGGGTAAACATGACTAGCACTATCAATCCCTAACATTTCTACCATTTGGAGGCTTCCATAAAAAATGTTTGACAAACTGTCATGCAAGCACAGACTGAAGGATTTAAACCTACATCAGAGACTGACATATCAAACAGTTGTTCTTCATTCTATTAAGAATGCTCAGTTTCCCAGGGCTTAAATGTTGAGGCACATGCTATTAGATTAATAAGTCAGCTGAAAAGAAGAGGATTTTTAATTAAGAATCCAGTTATAATCACTATTAATTATCCTGAAAACTAACAGAAGAGCAATATTTTCTCCCAGTCCAGCCCCTCTCTTTTCAGTTTAACTTTCAGTGGAAAAGACAAAGAACAACTGATAGTTTTATGTTCAGATCTTTCCATAACCTATCTCCAGACACTGAAATGCCAGGAGAGGCACGTATCGCTTACACTTGTGGAAGTGCAATGTTTTGCAGTGCAGAATACAAGTCTCTTTCCAATAAGAACTGGAAATGCAAGTGTGAAATAAAACATGAGGGTCATTTTGAGTCTGAAAAAAATCATTTTGGCAATCTTTCTGCCAGGACAGTTTGGGGATGCTACAAAACAAACACACAGATCACTCTCCAAGTGACTCTTGGGATACATATGGCCCACTTAACATTTTCATTTTGAAAACTCAGCTAAGGGGAAGGAGCTGAAGCTGTTAACATCCATTTAAAAGAAACCCAAAAGCAAACACCAAATCGCTTACCTAACCAAACAGGAGAGCAACGAAAGGCTCTTTTATTTGGGGAACTTAATAGCATACTTGGTTCTTCTCCCTTGTGTTACAAGCTAACACAAGCTCTAGTTACCAGCAACTACAGAAAAGCCCAGCACATGAAAGCGGGCAGCAATTTAATGCTACAGAAACCCTGCTCTTACTCACCCTAGAACTGCAGCGACCACATACACGCACACGG
>WEKY01042337.1:32507-47227 GCA_013390045.1 Picathartes gymnocephalus | reverse complement strand
GTGGGGCGCGGTGTCAGGCGCCGAAGCGCGCAGGCGCACTGCCGGCCAAGGCTGAGCGGAGCGGAGCGGGGCGGTGCGGCCGGGCGCGGGCCGCCGGTGCGCACGCGGGTGGGCTCGGTCCCGGAAGGGGGTGGCTGCTTCCGTCTAAGGCGCGTGGGGGGCCGAGCCAGGCGGGGCGCGGCGGGGGCGGGTAACGGGCGGAGCGAGGCCGACGCCTTCCCCGGGCGGGTCATATCGGTGTGGGGCCGTGTCCCGCCTGTCCCACGGCGCCGTAACTCCGAGCCTCAACCGGCACCTGCTTTCCTTTCCTGCTTCTCCTCCTTTGTTTCAGCCGAAACTCTTAAGGGAGACAGTGAGAAAACATTGTAGCTCGATGTCTGTCCCTCTTTCCCCCCAGCTAATCCCCCATCTGGAGAATAGAGGAGGCGTGTCCTGCCATGGTAAGGAGATAAATTCCCGACATCTGTCGCTAGGTTTATCATCACAATTATTTTTAGTGGAGCTTTTCACAGGGCACAAGTGTAAGCTGGGAAAGCATTTAATATACTGAGTTTAAGGAAATGATCACCGGCAGAAGGGAACATGAAACAGTGAGCCTCTTAAGAGTTTTGGGGTTTTTTTTATAGTAATGGACCACTCCATGCATGGAGGATTTTATGGATGCCAAACAGAACAGGGAGATAGGAGAGTTTCCATGTTAATTACAATCATTCAAATAATAATAACAGTGCCTTAATAACTGTATCTTTTACTGCTAAATTTTGGACATAGAGAGGAGCTTTGTGGAAACACAAATGATTTAAACTCATGATGTAAGTGATGTAATGAAACCTAAGCATAATATCAAAACTGACTTCTCAGTGTGCATCTTTGTTTTTCACGCTGTGATCGTTCACAGACAATACAAATTGTTTTGAAGCATCCCCTCCTCCACATAATTGTTTGCCTGAAGGTAATTTCCAAGTCTGGAAATTCCAGATTTTATCACCTCAGATAGAAAATTTTGACCTTGGTGTTCAACTCATAAACCATTGCACTTTGTTTGCAAAGCAGGTGCACTTTAAAATTTTCATCATTGTTCTCTGTGCTCTGTTTTCTGAAATTTTTGACATCTTGACATTTTTGACATCATTTAGCCAGTGTTTAGTACATATCCTTCTAGAATTTAGTTCTGTTGGCCTCACATTTCAGTATGAGCTAATTTTTGCAAATTCCACAGAGTTTGATAGCAATCCAGATGCAATTAATTCTGGTTAAATATCAAAATATGTCCATTTACACAAGGAAGCGTTGGATTCTGTTAAGTGGAGAGGGCAGGGAAAAAGGAGGGGTGGAAAGGAAAGCTAGTAGCACTGAGTCAACCAAATATCCAAAACAAAACACAAAACATTTTTGATATTTCATGACAGGGAAAATTTTTCATGGTATCTATGATTAGACTTTTCATGAGACCATGAAAGAGTTGGAAGAGTCTTTGCATGATCCTGTACAAATAATGATTCAGGAGTCCTCAAGAAATGCTGGCCCAACTTCTGCAGCCCTTTGAGTATCTCTGTGCTGTATTACTTTTTAATACTTATTCCAGAACCTTTCTGTTGCAAGAGTGGATGAGTCATCGTTAAGGTCTCATTAATACTGATATCTGCAGCCATTTAGTACTTCCTTATTCCTTCAATACTAGAGCTAGTCCAAAATAACCTTCACCCTGTAAGATGTACAGTGTACTTACCAGGATGTTGGTAGCAGCTGTTTCACTCTATGGAAATGCCCCTTTGCATAGAATGGTTTGGGTTGGAAGAGACCTTAAAGATCATCTAGTTCCAACCCCCCAGTCAAGGGCAAGGATGACACCCACGAGACCACGTTGCTCAGAACCCCATCCAGCCTGGCCTTGAACACATGCTGGGGTGGGGCATCCACAACATCTCTGGGCAATCTGTTCCAGTGCCTCAGCACCCTTAAAATAAAGAATTTTTTCCTAAGATCTCATCTAAATCTAATTTTTTAGTTTATAACCATTTCCCTCTTGTCCTATCACTAATCTGCCCATATAAGGCATTGCTCTTTTTACCCTTTAGGTACTGGAAGGCCTCAATAAGCTCTTGGCAGAACCTTCTCTTCTCCAGGCTGACAACCCGAGCTCTCTCAGCCTGTCTTTTTAGGGGAGATGCTTCAGTCCTCTGACCATTTTCATGGCCTCTTCTGGATTCTCTCTACCAGGTCCACATCTTTCTTATGCTAAGGACTCCATATCTGGACACAGCACTCCACGTGGGGTCTCATGAGGGCAGAGTAGAGGGGGACAATCACCTTCCTTGATTTGCTGGCCACCCCTCTTTTGATACAGCCCAGGATACCATTTGCATTCTGGGCTGCAAATGAACTCTCCAAGTCCTTCTCAGCAGAGTTGCTCTCAACGAGTTCTTCTCCCAGTCTGGACTCACATCTAGCATTGCTCCAACCCAGGTGCAGCACTTTGCACCTGGATTTGCTGAACTTGAGGTTCCTATGGGCCCACTTCTCCACCTGGATAGGATCTCTTCCTTCCATTGTGCCAACTGTACCACTGCTTCACGGATCTGCAAACTTGCTGATGGTACACTCAATCCCACTGACAGTGTCATTGACAAAGGTATTAAAGAGCCCTGGTACCAAGATGGACCCCTGAGGAACACAACTCATCACCAGCCTCCACCTGGACATACCACAGCTCTGTCTGCATCCATCCAGCTAATTCCTTATCCACTGAATATTCCATCCATCAAATCCATGTCTTTTCAATTTGGAGACAAGGATGTTATGTGGGACCACCTTACAGAAGGACTTACAGAAGTCTAGGTAGTTGATATCTGTCAGTCTTCCCTTGTCAACTATTGCTATCACTCCATCGTGGAAGGCCATCAGATTGGTCACGCATGATTTGCATTTAGTGAAGCCAAGCTGGCTGTCTTGAATCATCTCCCTGTCTTGTATGTGCTTAACATTGTTCCATAAGGATCTGCTCCAGAGTCGTCCCAGACAAGGGAAGGTCTCTGTTATGTAGTTCCCTGGATCACCAGTATGTAGTTCCCTGGGTCTTCCTTTCTCCTCTTTTTAAAAATAGGAATGATATTTCTCTTTTTCCAGTCACTGAGGACTTCACCTGACTGCCAGGGTTTTCCAAATATGGTGCAGAGTATCTTGGCAGCAACATCAATCAGTTTTCTCAGGACCTTGGGATGCATCTCATCAGGCCACACAGATTTGAGGCTATTCAGTTGCAATAGGTAATCTTGAACCTGCTCTTCTTCGCTTACTGTGGAAGGGACTTCATCCCCATTTTGCACCATGCTGCTTGTTAATGAAAGTGTCCTTTTGATCTCTCTTTAGAGCTATCTTAAGACAAAAAAAAATATTATTTTGAATTTTTGTTTTGTGGCCCAAACAGCATGTTATAATGCAATAAAAAACAGTTTACAGTATACCCTTCATTTTTTTGCTTGGATATGTCCCCTGGCACCTTACTTAAACCAAGTGGAAAAAAATCAGCTCTTTAACCCAAAACTAAAAGAAATATTTCCATGAAAATGCACTACATTAATAATTCCTATTCAATTGCTAACAAATTACCATAGTGAGAGCATCTCTGGAGCACCTGGAATATTTTAGGGCAGGACTCTGGCTCCTCAGAATAAGGGAGCAACTGGTCAGAGGAGCATAGGTATTGCAACTACTACTCCATTGACTGTATAAGAACTTAGAGTTCACAGCCTAAGGCAAGAAGAGGTTTGAATTGCTCTCTGGTGTTTAAATGCTACAACAGGTACTTAAAACCATACAGGCAGTGTAATAGACATTTGCAATGTGGCTATAAAGGGTGTAGGTAATGAATGTCCTTTGTTATGTATTAGCATATGTGGCAGTACAGCTCTACACCTAAAATTCTTGAAGGGAAAAATTATGAAGAATAATTAGGCAGAGATGTAATTAATTGTGTGCTAGTAGTACTTGCATTATGTCCCTTAAAACAACTAAGGAATCAACTGAAAAAGATTTCATTTATTTTAAAGAGCTAAAGATATTGTGGACATGTCAGACAAAATGTGTCCGAATCTTTGGGAAAAACATTGATGTGCAACTTCCATTCCCACAGAGCAAAAAATACTTGTTCCCTTTACTTTAGCACACATTTAGTAGCACACAATTTATATTTAAACTATGCATAATTTAACACTGTAATTTTATCTTAGATTTCTGTTGACATGAATAAATGAACCACATTCTTTGGAAAACCATCTTACCATGCATAAAACATCCATTCTTCCTTCAAGTGCTCAATAAATCTTCCAGGATGAGAGAGACTTAATTTTCTGAAGGGATGAAAGAGAAAATGAACAAAACTATTTACTGGTTCTTGAGGACACCCTCCTATTTCAGCCCAGAATTGATTACCCTGTAATCTGCTGCATCTGTGGGTGTGTGGGCCTTTGTGTTGCGAAGTATTGCTGAACTGAAATCGATACATGAAGGTAGGGTTTCCTGGTACTATGGTTAATTTCTTCTCTTTTAGGCTGGTGCAACAACTGTATTAAAATTTGTTAGACAACGTTTTATTACCAATGCGTAAGGATTCATAAAATGTATTTGTGATTTAAGAATTTGTTAGTAGCAGGACAGTTGATAAAAAACCACCCAGCCCAAATCCACATGTATTCTGAGAAGAATCACCTCCCCAGTAAAAGGAAAGAGCTAGAAGCTTTTATCCACCTTCAGTTTGTACCAGTTGTGAGAAAACATAAGGAAAAATAAGCGAAGAATATGTTAAACTATTACTTGGCTAATTATTAACATACTCCTCAAGTTTGTCTGCTTTTCTGTGTTTTTACATAAGAGATAGTCAGGTTTTAAGGATATACTACTCTTGACGTATATAACTGGCATGCCCAAGGGCAGATTTGGGATGTAGCTCCCACTTCACACAACCGAGAGTGATGGCTGCCTTGAGGCACTGGTGCATCTGGGGGATGGTCAGACCTCCTTCTGAGTGTGCCTGTTTCTCCCTGAAAACTAGCAGGAAAATCTGGGGTGACAAAGCTTATTTTGGTGCCTGCTGTTAGGCAGTACAACTCCAGGTCTTAAGTGACAGACTACTGGATTGGAATTCATATAATCTTAGTTCTACTCTGGCTGGGATAGAGTTGATTTTCTTCACCATAGATAGTGTGAGGGATTTATGCTTGGGATTTATGCTGGAAACACTGTTGATAACACAGGGATGTTTTAGTTACTGCTGACCAGTGCTTGTACAGCCTCAAGGCCTTTTCTCTTCTCACACTGTCTCACCAGGGAGGAGACTGGGGGTGCACAAGAAGCTGGGAGGGGACACAGCTGGGACAGCTGGCCACAACTGACCAAAGGGATGTGCTGTATGACTCGTACCATATGGTGTCATGCTCAGCAATAAAAAGTGGGAGAAGAAGAAGGAAGAGTGGGGACGTTTGGAGTGATGGCATTTCTCTTCCCGAGTAACACATGGTGGAGCTCTGCTATTCTGGAGGTGCCTGAACACCTGCCTGCCCATGGGAAGTGGTGAATTAATTCCTTGTTTTCCTTTGCTTGCACGCGTGGCTCTTGCTTTCCCTATTAAACTGTCTTTATCTCAACCCTCAAGCCTTCTCACTTTCTGGTTCTCCCCACCCTCCCCCCACCCTACTGCAGGGGAGTGAGCGAGGGGCTGCAAGGTACTTAGTTGCCAGCTGGGGCTAAACTACAGCATACCCTCACAGTGTCACAAATTTGTTCTGATCTTGGCCACTCCCTCCGTTTCCCATCCTAGCTTTTGTCTGCCTTTTACAATTAGAGGTTAAGCTCTGTAGGCACAGTCTTTCTTTATGCTTTTTTCAGCACATACAACCTGGGGAATATTTTTGTGATGTGCGCAGATAAATAAATATGCAATGCAGTACAGATTCTGAATGCTACAAATCAACACACACACAAAGGTTGTGTGGACAGTTGTTGCTTCTATTCTTGCTCAGTGCAAGGACATAATCTATCAGCTTCCCAGAAGCTTCACATCATCTGTCGCTGCCTGCAGACCTGTCACATGTGTATCCCTATGCTTGCAAACAAATACATACACCCTAGAAAACTCATAATGGGATTACTGTAATCAGATGTTGGGTAATGAGATACTTGCATTTCCTTAGCTCTATTAGCTGTCAAAGTGACAATATTCTCAGTATTCCATCTGAGCTAGTCGTGGTTCTTAACACTTACAGCTATCTTACCCAAGTTTGAAAAGGTTCATACCCAAACGCATCATCCCTATAGAGAAAGTGAGGTTAAGTGACTTGAATAACAAGGAATTCATGAGTAATGATGAGTTTGGAGTCATTCATCTTGTCATTCAACACAGCTAGGACAAATTTTATCATTCTGGTAGGTGACGGAATCTGGAAATCTGAGAGTTGAGGGTTACATAAGAGGGTTACATACATTATTCTTATATATTCATAATATATAAGAATGGACAAAACATTTTTAACAAAATAATTAAGGAATTACCAAGTGTCTAAAAATATAAAAGCATTAAAATGTATAATTGAATGTGTATTGCATTTATTTATAACAAGTCTTCATAATTTAATTAGCTGTAATTTTAAAACATAAGGTATGAAAACCAGTGTCAAATTGTTTAACCAACATAGAATGATGTAAAATGTGTACTTTATAGGGAGTACCTGTGTGCATGGCACCGACGTAATATCTTCCGTTGGCATTTGTTGGGATTGAGGTCCTTTATGGTATTGCCTGTCCTGAAAAATGTGTCCATCCCACATGCTATTTTATTGAAACCAGTATTTGCCACTGAGTGCTGTTTCTTTTCTAAGTCTGCATGTTATATAATCCATATCGTTATATATATTCAATCAGAACCCTTAAGCTGACCAGTTGTGTCCAAACCAATAATGGTTTAAAACAGCTCAAAGTAGACCTAAACTCAGCTCACTTTTCTGTTATTAAAATAATACAAAATTTTATATAATTTTCAAATTTTAGTGTTGTCTATATAATTATTTAATCTTTTCCTCTTTATGTATTTTCTTCTTCTCCTATCCTTCTTTTTCTATTACTTCTGTTTTTCATACTTTATATGGTTTCATTCTTATAGCATGTTTCTTTCCATGTCTTTTTCTTGTGATTTTTCTAGTCCCTTTCTCCACCTCTTTCTTTCATTACTGGTTTCCTTCTTTCTTTTAATGGGGATGTGCTAGAGTAGAGTCAGGTAAATTGCAGTCTGATTTCTAGTTCTGTGACCAGTGTTTCAGGAGTCACTTCCTCTCCCCAACTCTTTGCATCCAAGTTTGGAAAAACAAGATAATAAGCTGGCTTCTGGTGTGGTTAGCTTTGACACATACTGGTGGAAAGCTCCTTTAAGCACAATTACACTCTTTCTATATTACACCTCTACCTCAGTGATCTCCTCAGTGCTCATCATTATTTTCACCTCCTCAACTAATTCTTAGCTCCCATTTCTCCTCCCCTCCTCCTCCACTCCCATCTTCTACCAGTAACATTTTCAATGTAGACCTTAAGCATAGTATGGGTATCACTAATTTTGTCGTTTTGTGCAGCTTCTATGTCAGCTATATTCACTTTATCTCTCTCTTCAAGGAGAGCTGTGGTATCTCTCAAGTGATTGGTTCCATTGATTACATGCTGAAAGATGTCAGTAAAGAACATGAATGATGGTGCAATGCCTGATTTTAGTTATAAAATGATCAGAAGACTCTTAGGAAGATAAGATGTAGAAAAAGCAGTAAGTGTTCAGTTATGAATAGCAATCACAGTGTCCTATGAAACCTTATAAAGAGCAAATGGACACACGTGAAGGCAGCCCTTACACGTTTGTTCATGAGGTTATTTTAATTGTGGTCGCATGGATCTAGGGCCTTTGGGAAAAGATTTAGACAAGAACTGCTTGGAGATTATAATGCTAATGTCAAGCAGAAATCAAATATTAGCCGTATCTTGACTATGAGGAAAAAATATGCCCTACCTGTGTCAATGTGTTTCTACATCCATGGTTGTTTGCTATGAACCCATTTTTCTGATGTTTGTCTGTATAGCCTTTGGCTTTGGAGGATCTTAATCACTTTCAGTGAAGGAGTAGGAAACAATCAAAACTTGCCAATGTTAAGTGTCTCAGGCTAAGTGCCAGAAGTGCTATTCAGTAAGTCGTGAAGTAAAACTAGCTCAGTCTATATGGCTGTAGTGAAATAAAGTGCAGCCACCAACATTCTGATGTTATGATCATGAGCTAAATATTCATACTATGTAACTGTGGAGATGATGTAGAGACTGAAGGAATTATGACAAAGCATACTGTAGTTTTTATGGGTTTTAAAGCCATAAACTGTAGACATATCAGACTAAGCTATAGGTCATAAAAGTTAAGCCGCACTTCCATCCTGCCTTAGATGGAAGAGCACCTAGGATAGATAAAGGAGTTGTTTGGATGCTCATAATTTTTTAGTAAACACTGATTTATGTTCCAGTTACATGCCCATTTTATAGCTCTATCACTGCTGACCATTTTAAAATCCCATGGCACTTCGTGAAAGAGCACAGTTTTAGCTCTGACCTCACAATTACAGCAACATCTCTTACACATCCTGCAGTTCTAACTGGAACCACTGGTTTTCACAGACTGCCTCAGGCCCCAGTACTCTATTTAGACTTACTGTGGGCTGTTATGTGGCCACTCTTTTCTCTGGTCAGCAGTTCAGCTGAGGGCTTCTGAAAAGATGCAATTCCAATAAAGTGCTGGATGCAGGCCAGTGAAGATATATTGCTGGTGATTTATTTTGATTT
This sequence comes from Picathartes gymnocephalus, assembly GCA_013390045.1. NCBI lineage: Eukaryota > Metazoa > Chordata > Aves > Passeriformes > Picathartidae > Picathartes > Picathartes gymnocephalus. The sequence continues at coordinate 38,371 of WEKY01042337.1, read as the reverse complement.
TAGTCTTTAGATGAAAAAGGATCAAGACTAGATATAGGATTAATAGAAAAAAGCAACCCCCTGTGTGCCAAAAGAAACCAGAAACAAAAAACCCCACCAGTGTTGCACCGATTATGGAATACCTGGAATATTTTCTGAAATGCTGTCACTAAAAGGTATCAACAGTAAGCCAAGGTTTCTTATGTTCTCTAATAAATCTAGAGTATCTTCACTGAAAAAATAATTGAATGAATGCAAGAATATGAATGAGAAATATGTTGATTATTTCTCAGAAAAGCAAATTACCATTCAATGAAATGGAAAAATCATCAGAAATGTTAGAACTAAAAATTTAAAAATGCTATTTTCATATGAAACACAGTGTGCCCAGGCCATTCATTGTGAAGCATATTACAGAGTCAGGAATTTTGCAAGATGTAGACAACCATGAAAAAACCAAACCAAGTAGTAATAATAATTAATTTCTCAAAAGGTGCCTTAAGAAGCATACCTGTTTTACCCTTTAAAAGGGAATAAGATAACCTGCAATTATTTGAAAGTAAAAGAGGATTCAATCTGGGGACAACTTATTTAGTAACCGTGCACATGAAAGATTCTTTCAGCAGCAGTTTTTGATGAATGGTCAAAGACAGAGTAATCCAGAGCAGGTGGGCATGCTGGATTCGTGCAGTAATTCCGATTATTTTCTATACTCATGATAATGCATGTTCAGTTGTTTTTTGGTTTTTTTATTCCACAAACTGAGCCAGTTAAATGTTTGTGTGTTTAATATGCCTGAGAAACTATAATTAGAACATTTTTAATTATTCATCACTCTTAACTCTTCTCTCAAGTGCAGTAATTTGATATGACAGTTCTGAATGCTGGAACAGCACCTTGTTCTGAGGAGCTTTCTGACAATGCTTAAGCTTCTGTGTGATACAGTATGTGATTTATTCCAATCCCACAATTTTATGTGAAGACTAATAATTGCCTTGGAATATTTGTCTTGTTATGAAAATTTGGCACTATCTCTATCCTGTAAAAATGATGCAAATTCATTTACCTAAATACATACATTTGAGCACAATAGAAAAGGCTTTTTTTGTTTAAAAATTAAAGTGTATTTTAGGCTTATCAGCCATACTGTACTGTGGCTAAATAAAGTTGAAGTCCTCTGTTTATTTGCAGAACAGCTGTTATGCAGACCAGGTAAGCCATGGTCCTTCCATTATTTTGTTCTCTTCAAGACAGTCAGCAAATAATTTACTTTCTGCTTATTCAGGACATGATCAAATCACTGGAGTTAGTGTCAAGATCACAGAGACTCCAAACAGCTCTGGACAAACATTTATGAAAAATGCCACAAAAGTATTAAGCACTACCAAGCTGTGGTATGTCATATTTGCACATATCCATTCCTATGATCTGGACTGAGGAAATGTATTTTACATGGGCCATAGTACATGTTCTTGTTCAGGAGAAAATATTTCAATAGACTCTTCAAACAAACCTAGGTTAAGATGGCTCCCTAGAAGTGCTGAAAACATATTTTTAAATTAATGCACCGATTAACAGGTAAAGCTCATTATTATAGCTGTGATTATAGCTATGGCCACTGCTAATGTCAGGTTAAAAAGTAAATTAATATTTAATAGCATACACTAAACTAATAATTTTACAGAAGTTTGATTTACCACAAGTGTGGAATTATGTCATCAATTTACCTGATCACATTCCACCTCCTTTGTAAAAGCTGAAATGCAAATATATTTAACTCACTCAGCTGCACTGACTTTCTCTAACTAGTATGCTTGACAGCTGTCTGGAGACAAATACCTGGGATTCCTAGGCCCATGCTTAGGGTAATCTTAGTGAGGCTAATGAACTATTTCATTTCTACACAGGTTTCTATATACAGGTCAAAAAATACTCTATTTTTTGTGGTACGAGACTATTTCAGGCACTGCAGCGTGATGGATAGCAGCTGAAAGCAGAAAGTTTGCTGTAAGATATCCTGAAACACTGCCACCCAGGGTTTATGTAGGAGATGCCGTCTTCTTGCTGTACACCTTGACATTTCCCAGTAACCACATTTCAAGCTAGTGCCTATACAAAGGTCCAGGATTAACCCTTGAACCTCACACTACTGCTGTGCACTGATTCCTATGTACGAGCAGACTGCAGCCTAAGGTGGCCACAAAAGGATGCACAACTACAATGCAAACATTATCGATACCTTTTTTTAACTCCCTTCACTAAAAAGCAAGACTAAAAACACCCTTTTGGAGTTCTTTCTTGTTTTGCTGAGTGATTGTTACTATCATACTTCCCCCTGCCTTTGTCCCCCAGTTAAATCCAGTCTCTGAGAATACTATACCTTCTGAAAAGATGGGGACAGACATTATGTCTTCTCCTTAAGACTTAGATGTGGAAGAACATGGCTAACAGGGTACCTCCTGTAAAAAGTAGCAGAGGTGATGTTGCTGTTCTTATCAAGCCCCAAGTTCAAACACTAACCCCTGGGGACCAGTTTTGTGAAGGTGCTGTGTTGCAGGTACTACAAATAGGAGCCTTGGTTTCTTGCAGTGTGAATGGAGATACAGGCTGGGTTGCAGCCCTTCTATCAGCATGAAGGCATGCGTGAGTGGGGGCATGTTCCCAGTGAGTGTGCTTGCAAGAGTTGGTTGGGGTCCACTGCTTTCCCTTCCTCCAGCTGGCTGAAGTGGCCTGATTTATAGGGGACTGTGGCTGCCGCTCTGCTATCCTCCCTGCAGGAAGATGCTGCCAGCCCCTCCTCATTATCCTTCCTTGGTGTATGCCAAAGGTACAGACATCCCTCTCCTAGTCTGTCTCTCTTTCCCCATGCAGTGCCTCTGGCTCAAGGGGGGCAGATCTCTGCAGCTGTTGTGCCCACGAAGTCAAAGAAATCCTTTGTAATATTTCTTCTGGTTCTAGGACAGAACAAAGTGGGTGGCATGTTGCAGGACTCAATTTCTTCTTATTAATAACTTTGGAGTCTTCCTACCTGTCTCAGATGGATGTATTTGAAAACTGACTCCTGTTTTTCTCCTGATGGAAGTAATGGTTATGGAAGTATCACATCTCAGCAAAAAACTTTTGTTGTGTATCTGGATTCTGTGTAAGGCCAGAAAGAATATTTGTAAGGAGACAGATAATGGACTGAATATCTTCCTTCTCCCAGCTCCATTCTCATTCCTCACCTTCCCAAGAAGAAAAAAAAAAGAAAAGAAAAGAAAAGAAAAAAAAAAAAAAAAAAAAAAAAAAAAAAAAAAAAAAAAAAAGTTGCACCCCTGCATTTAGATTATTCTCTGCAAAATCACAGGATAATTTGGGTTGGAAGGGACCCTTAAAGGCCATTTACTCCAACCTTCCTGCAGTAAACAGGGACATCTTCCAACTAGATCAGGTTGTTCAGAGCCTTGTCCAATCTGACCTTGAATGTTTGCAGGGATGGGGCATGCACCACTTCTTTGAGCAACCTGTTCCAATGTCTGAATACCCCCATCATAAAAAATTATCTCTAATTTTTTATCTCTAATGAAGTGAGCTTTAATGAGCTCTAGGTGGGTATATCTGGATATCTCAAGTCCATGGCAAAGCCTTGGTATTTGTTAAGAATACATATAGGAAATTGTGCATAGGTAAAGAAAGCCTAATTTTTTAACAATCTGAAGATTGGGCTGCATATCTCTATTTAATATTGAGAACACTTGCCTATACAAATCTCCCCCTACTCTTTTTCTGTCGAAGTCTTACAGAACTTAGATGTTTGCATGTGCAAAATTCAAGTAAAACATTTTTTTATTACTCCCTTCTTTGAAGCATAACATCTATGACCTTAGCAAGGTTTTACATTTGTCCTCCTCCAGCATTTCTGGTTGCTAATGTAAATACATGCCATTATATTTAGAACATTTTGACATGTTTTTCAGGTGTTGTGACAGCTATTTCTACAAATGCTTTAATGGAACAGTTGCGTTTAAAATACCAACAAAGGCCTTGGACTGAAACTCTGAAACTTGTTTATTTTTGCATGGTAAGAATCACAGGTTAGGTGAGAGAAGGATATGTGGTATAAGAGTATGTTTCCAAGGTAGCTAAAAAATTGCTTGACTTTCAAAAACAAGCGAAACCAACCAACCAAAAAACCCTATGCAATCCAAAACCAACCAAAAGATAACCCCTAGAAAAACCTGGTGCCTAGTATAGCCTGGCTCCCCATTTTTCTTAGGACAATGGATTATAAAAGTTTCCTGCCTAATTTTAACATTTTTGGGGTTGTTTCTTGCATTGTTTTAACTATTCAGGAGTTAGTCTACTGATTGTCTACCAGTTTAGGTTACTTTCCATTCATTATCATTACCATATTCGTGGTATGTAAAGACAATTTATTGCTTATAGGATTGGGAGAAGATACTATTTTTCAGAAACTGGTCTGAAATCTGCTGTCTAGACTTTCTGCTGCTGTGATATACCTTAAGTCATTCCATGCTTCCTGCCCTTCCAGTAGCTAATTTAAGAATCATCTTCATAAAGAGTAGATTAGCACAACTGCTGTGAGCTCAGTATAAAAATTCCGTTTTGTTTCCTTGCTTCTTTTTTATTAATGCTTAACCCAAGCCTTACTTCAAAAAGAATGTCCTGAATTTGAACAAAGTGAAAACTCTTTAGCAGTGAGTGTTCTTTGTTAATTGAAGTGTGAAGTATGAGAAATTTTCAGACAAGAACTTGAAGAGAAGCTGGGAGAGTTTGCTTACTACTGAAGTGAAATCAGTATATATATCAGTATATATTTTCAGCTGAAACTTTAATCCTAATCTAACCAAGTACTCCTGTGGTACTTACTGATCTCGTCTATTTGCTCAAGAAGATTTTTTTCTAAAATAAAAGTATTTTCTTAGTTTATCTCTAGCTTCACAGTGAAATTAGCTGACACATCTAGTGATCAGCTCAAAAGGAAGGGGAATGGAAAGCCACTCCTTGCTCCAAAGGCATCTGGTATGTAATTAACTGGACAATAAGGTCTTCACAAATCCATTCAGTGCTGCCATTTGAGAGATAGCTCTGTAGGTAACCTCTGTGTTTGACAAAAACAAATAACCAGTGTTTTTTATTGTATGGGGCACCTGTGTGCTGTGTCTCTTAGCTACTAATTTAAGGAATCTTTCTCTGTCTCTTGTTTTCACAAATGTGCTAGGATAACCCACTTCGTAATGCTGTCAGTAATGCACCAGATGGTCCATTGCTTTCTTGCATGGAGAAGATAGAGAGGACATTAAATGGTAATGTGCTGTTGAATAACTCAAAGTATATATTTTTAATATTGTGTGGAATCTACCAATCCTTCCCTATTGATGTTTTTCACAAAGAGGTCAAACGTACAAACACAGAGGTGGATAAGAGACAAGAGACTTGTGGCTCCTCTTTGGGCTAAGCCTTCAGGTTATAGCTATTCTTAAAGCCTGAGAATATTTTCTACCCAGCACAGCACTTGTTAATCATAGACTAATAGTTGCCATTAATAACAAGTCATTAAAGGGATACTATTTTCTCATTACCTAAATCATATCCTTTAAAGCAAGATAACACTGGTTCTACTTCTTGATCCTTGCAGTTTGATTAAATTGCATTTCTGGTTTTTGCAGCTAAATCCATGTTTTCTGTGATGAACACTTTGGAACTTTTATCCAGACAAAAAGGGTAAGTTTGTTTATGAATAAATGCAAATGAGCAAGCATGGCCTCAAGTCCAGAGAGGAATACCATCTGGATGCCTTGTCAACAATGTTATTATTTTTAGCTCAGTGTTCTAATGAAGTGCATTTGCCTATTTTGATTAGCCCTTTGTGGAGGAGGTTGTTG
>WEKY01042337.1:0-32420 GCA_013390045.1 Picathartes gymnocephalus | reverse complement strand
TGAGGTTAATAGTTTTGAGCAGACCAAGATGATAATGCAAAGAGCAGAGCACAAATACATGCCTGGTTGTATAGTTTTCAGAAGCTGAGCCAAGGAAGAGTTATTTTTGAAGCATTCCTGGTGTTGCTTCCCACGACCAAGTGAACTATACTCATTTCCTTTTTTAAGTGACAGAATTTTTATATATACAAGATTTCTTTTTAATTTATTTATTTTTCTCCTTTTTCTCAGACTAACTGTTCATGTTAGCCCCAGTGGGACTGCCTGCTACATAACATCAATGATGTTTTATGTAGAAATTCAGTTGGAGAAGGATGGAGATGTGATGGATGTAAAGTTGGCTCACTTTGAAGAAGCTCCTGTGGTAAAATTAATTTTCTATATCTCTCACCATCCTGTAGTCTCCCACCTGGCTTCCAGCTGCCATGTCAGAAAGGTTTTGACTTCTTTTTGGTCTTGTCACACTTGCAAGCCTGTGCATGACACTAGGTACCTCTTTAGGCATCTGATCTCTTACCTAAACTTACAACTCAGTTACAGATACTAAATACTCCAGTGCTAAGTATTACAGTAAAAGTCAGCTGACAGGCCCACTTTCCAAGAATTTTGTGGTATCATGCATAACTATTTTTATTTTCATACTTCAGTGTTACCAGTATACAGTAAATAACAGGGGCTTTAAATATTTTCCTACCAAGGTGTAGTACAATATATGTTCTCAATGGATGTCTTGGAGCTATTCTCTTTTTCTTTCTGCCTTCTTTAGGAGTATATATATTTCTACTGGTGGGTATGTTTTTCTAGCAAAATTTCTATAAATTATTCACAGAATATCACCTTGAAGTTCACATATCATGTTCTGCAGTTGTTACAGAGTTACTGACAATCTTTCACATCAAAGATACAAAAACAAGCTGTTGTGGGGGGTTGGGGTACATAAACTCTGGTTTTGTCAGTAAGTATCCAAATCATTACATTACTTTGAAGTTAATTTTGTTCATTATTTTTAGTTGAAGTCAGCCCTGGAATTTCAAATTGTTCATTTAACCAGCACAGGTCTGTTGATTAGTGAGTGCTGGACAATATCATTGGAATGGAAATGCATATTCAGAGAATTCTAGCACTACCAATAAAAGAAAAACTGGCCAAGAAGCAATTTTTTTTCTGGAAGAGTTTATCAACAAACTATTTCTGTTAATTTTATCATCTTTCACAGAGCCTTTGTTCATCCAATTATTATAATAATTTTTTTTTTTTTAACTACTGCACTGTTAGTCTTGGTTTTGAGTGTTGGGAGTTTTTTTTATGCTAGCCATTCAGCTACTTGAAAGCAATGGGAATCAAGCTTATCATTACTAATGAAATGCTTATAAAAGATGTGTCACAAAGGATGGCAAGAAAGATGAAACTCCTGTCTCTTATTCCTGTAGGTTTGTGATGACTTGGTCCAGCTTCTAAGGTAAAGAATCATGGGTAGGGTTTCATATTGAATGGAAAGGAATTCCTGATGCTAGAACCATTCCAGTGTAAAAACTGAAGAGGAAAAAAAAAAAAAAAGGAAAGAGAATACAACAGAAGAACTGACACCTTTTTGGATTTCATTTTTTGTGAGAAGTTGGTTCCAGTCCTCCATATTGGAAGTTGATTGTAACTATGATTGCCTGCTTCCAATTTGTAAATTCAAGGTTAAAACTGTAGCAAATTTTGAAAAGATACTCCAGGCATTATTTATTTCTCAAGTCATTCCACTGAATGCATCTGCTTCAATGAAGCAAGGGTGAAGAGTAATCCCCAATATATTGGCACTAGTTGTCAAACACAGCCTTGGAATACCGGCCTTTGTCTTGATTGCAAGAATTATAGAACTGCTTGGACCCATGGTTTTGGTAATGGACTGATGATGACAATTTAGAACTGGCAGATTTACAGATATGAACTAGGTATTACTTTTCCTCTCCTCTTCCCATCAAATACTAAACAGTCATCGTATTGTCCTTACGCAAATACTTTTTGTCCTTCAGGCTTCTCTCACAGCAATGAAAGCAAGATGTTGTCACATGGCCTGAGTTTCCTTGCAAATGCATAAGGGGAGATGTGACCCTGATTTTCTCATGTAGCAGTTGGAGACTATATATGTATATTTGTTATTACCATTTTTTGTTCTGTCTGAATAGTTGCTGTTCCAGGTCAGGCCACCACTTTAAAAGTCTATTTAGAAGTTCTTCAGTGAATATGATCAATGTTCCAGATTTTAATAATAATAAGTATATTTAGGAAATTGAATTCTTATTTGAATACTGTGGCCAAATAGTGGAAAGGGAAGGTAAAAAGAGAAAGAATAATCATTGACCTTGAGTGTTTAATCTCTCTTTTAGATTATTCATCATCAGTTTTTCCAGCCCTCTTTTTCCTCAGAAATGAAGTTATATTAGCTTTATGGGTGTAAAGAGCTATGACTTAAAGCTTGAACTTGCATTTTCCTGGATTTTTGACTTCCAGTGATATTAATGCCAACAGTTTGGCTCTGAGTATTGGCATATAGTTACCATTGTTACTGTGGGTGCTACTTCTCTGCCTTCCTGGTTTTGTTAAGAATTGTCAAAAAGCACAGGTATCCCTTCTGTACTTCTTGGTGTAGTATTTTATTTGGTTTTAAGGAAGTTTGTTGTGTGTGTAATGTTTCCCGTGAGTCTCAAAGTAACTATAAAATCAAGATGAACCAGCCAGCTAATGCATAGGCTGGTACTGTGTCAGTCCCTGTACCACGCATGCCTGCTTCCCTCCTTTTTCCCTGCTTCCCCACTAGTCTAGCTGGAAAGAGACAGTGGAGAGCTGAGTGACTTGTTTAGGTTCCAGTTTTGAAAGAGTTTGTCCCAATGTCAAAGTTCAGGTGGCTTATTTTGTCTCTGCTGATCCACATTGCAGTCACATCTGCATAGGAAGAGAAGGAAAGTCTTGAGCTGTCTGTGTGACTGCAGCACCAGAGTCTAGTAAGACTTGTAAATCTGATATAAAATGTACTTAAGCAAGTGCGTAAATACCTGGTGGGTTAGTCTGAACACAGCTCCAGGCTGTCACACCAAGTCAAAGTCAAAATCCATGGGAATTCTTTTTTTTTTTTTCTTTTTTAATTGATGTATCTATCAGTTATATTTAAGGTTTGTCTCTCTCACATCGTGCTGTGAAGTGCAGCATTAATACAGTTTTGATATTTTAATGAAAAGAGCAATGTAGACATGCATGGTTGTAGGGAAATAGTACTACATGACTAGCTTTATTGGAACATCAGGAAGAGTGTTTTGCAGCAGATGAGCTGTCATATTTGTGTTTCATGTACATTTATTGCTTTCAGTAGTGCCTACTTCAGTGCCCATTTCAGCTATAATTACAATGTTTCTTGCAACAAAACCAAAGGTTCACATTTTCTGTATCTTCTAAGAAAATTTAAAATCTGTACTGCTACTTGATCTGATAAGGAAGGGGCCACTGTCACTTGGAAATGGTGCCTTTTGTAGCAAGTTATGTATAAAAGAGTTATTTTCCATCTCATTTAGTAGTGTGATAGTCATTATTCCTTTTTATTAGGATGAAGAACTATGATGCCTTTGGAAAGATTCTAGAAGACCTGTCAAATATGTATCAAATTCCAGGAAACAGGTTGCAGTTACTTTTTACTCAGAAACTTTTGAAATCCATAGCCTTTCATTTACTTACAAAAATAATAAATTGTCTTTTCTCTCTCCCAGCGAAATGAAAGCTAAGGGATACCTTGCTCTGCAGGCCCTTGAAAAAGACCTTTATTCAATGTCTCTTCTAGACAGGTAACTTATAGTCTATGTCTTTGTCCCTTTACCTGTACCCACACCCCTTCATTTCACTAAAAAATAAGTTAACTGATCTAATTATTGAGCAAGATGTGGAAGGCTAATGAGTTTTCTCCCACTGGAAAGCTTGAAGCCTTTGTCAACCCCAGACATACCAAACAAAACAATCTACTGAACTCCTGAGCTTTATCCAAGGGACTTCCTGGGAAACTGGTTGGTTACAGAGCTTGGGTGTGTGTGCATGTGACCACCCACTGGGAGCAAACAGTGCATCTGAAAGTCAGCAGTCATGTTTAGATCTCCCTGTGGCAGAAGTAAAATAGACCTTTTGGGGTTCTGCTGATTTTTGTACCTCATTTTGTCCTCAGGTTTTAGATCAGGAGTAGTGGATGCCAGGTTTCCTCCTTTCTTTTCTCATTTCTTCTTGAGGAGAGTAGGATTACAGATAGATGGGGAACAGTTTCCTAAACCGTCTGGTAATTGTACAAGGATTTTCATTATTTTCAGAAAATCAGAGTTGAGGGCAGTGCTTTCCTTCTGGATTTTTGAAATATCTTCTCTGATATCTTGCCTACTAAGTTACATACACACATACCTTGGTAGGTATGGTCTCCTGTAATGTGGAACACCCTCTTGGATTATTTTTGCAGTTTTCCCTTCTGAAGCATAATAACATTATGAACAAATGTGCTGTATCCTCGCTGGTCACTGGTATCTCAGTAAATATTATTTATAAGTTAAACAGATTATTTGTCCCATCTGTGCTGTAAGTTAATGCATTGCAGAGTTAGTGCACAGCTATATAAATATATGGTTGTATGTATTCAGCTATATGAACACATTTGAAGTCAGAGACTGGTTCTGTTCGAGTTAGTTTATCCAGGTTCTTTCTTCATTCTTTGCTCAACCAGTTGCCACTCTAATATTTTTGACCCCCTTCATTTCTGGTAAATAGTACACCAAAGTGCAGCATGAAACAGCTCAGATACAGGGAAGGTGGAAGCCCAAGTCCTAGGAGTAATGCATGTGTGGAGTTGTGGTGTTTTGGAAGCTGGACATACAATCTGCTTGCAAGAGAACATTGTCTCCTTTTGATTAAGGATACAAATTAGAAATTATATTAGCCTAGCTAGCACTGCAATGCCGGAAACACTAATTAAGATGTGTTTTGAACTAGAACACAGGATCTAAACAGAGTTACTGAAGTACTTAATGGAAAAGTAGGACACCTGGTGCCAAGAACTGGAGGTGATTTTTTTTCTTTTTTCTTTTTCTCCTTTCCTTTTTTTCTTTTCCCTTTTCTGAATTCAAAGAATTGTAATCAAAAAACACTACTGAGTTGATCTTTGTGTTCAGGAAAGATCCTCTACTAAAAATAAAACCTGCTGTAGGGACTTACTGTGCCTGTATTCTCAGATAATGTAATACTTACATATATTGTAAGTAGAGATGTACTCTTACAAGGAATCCCCTCTGCCCATCTACAGTGTTCGTTTTTTCACCTTTGTGTCAAGGTACCAAACATATTTCCTCTATTGACCTGTGTAGTAACCATTATTTTTTTATTCCTCAGGAACCCCAATGAACATTGAATTTTACATTTCTCCCTATCAAGTTTTGGAAGCAGAACTAAATCATGGTAAAGCTATTTCAGCTATTCTGCTGTTTCAGCAGAAATAACTAACATGCAAAGTTTTTCAATACTACCCGTTTCATTAAGCAAAGGTAATTAATGAAAGCTCAGAAATAAAATTTAAAATTCTAGTTTAGTAGAACAGTTTATGTGATGCACTTTAGCACAGTTTTAACGTTCATCAGGGAACTACTTTCCATTTCTTGGTTGTCGATTCAGCTCTTGCTGCTACTATCTTTGGGCAACTTTGGCCTTTTGGGTGTGGTCAGTGCAGGCTTCTCCTCCTTGCCCACACCACTGTGGCTGTCAGTTGGACCCAACCTTCCAAGTGCTTATCATTGGACATTTTGCATGCATAGGATTATATACACTAAAATAAGGAAAATATTGCTGTTCTTTTTCTCTCTCAGGTTCCCCTGTAGGGGGAACAAAAACAGTTGTAACTGTTGAAGGCACGGATACACTCCACAAACTTCCTCTTTCTCCATTAATTGTAGATCCTCAAGCTGGAGAGGACAGGTGAGGCTCTGGACACTTGTCACTACAGAAATGGATTTATAACACACTGGCACTGGCTTAAGCATAACTTACATTTAGCCTCTGCTGAAACAGGAAGCTCTGTTTTATTTATGGCTTTATGCTCCATAACTACACCCTCTGTAATCTGTGGCTTTTACAATTCTCCCAAGTGGATTTCGAAGGTATTGTGTTCATATTTAACTGTGTCAGCTGCATTGAACTATGAATTTATTCATGGATTTGAAGCTAGAAAGCACCACTGGAACAATACTACTTCCTAGTATTCAACAAGCAAGTCCTTCATAGATTCACAATAAAGCAAGCATATACTGAAAGATATTACACCTAATACACACAAAATTGTCATCCTACTATGGGTACTGACACCTCATCTCTCTCTGCCTCAGTCGTGTCTGAAGGGAAAGTCTGAAGTAACTTTCAAAACTAAAATACTTTAGAATTATTTGTAAAGAAACATCACTCAGTTTCTATGTCTTGCTTTTCCTTTCTGTCAATTTTCACACTAACCTTGTTTTAAACAGTTAAAGTTGCATTTATAAAGCAAAACGTTTCTCAAGCCAGAAAATGTATGGAACATAATAAACTGCTAGGGACCCGATAGTGGCCTTGCAGGAAGAGTCCTTGTTATGACAATTTCTGTAAAAAATTTTCATTCTGAGAATCTTTTTCCTAGCAATCCTGCTTTTTTGCAACTGACTGATGAAGTCAGCATGGATTTGCCAGCTCTTTTTGTTCTGAAGTTTCATCAGCCTGTTCCAATGTCTTCATCCAGTATTGAAGAGATACAGAGGCTCACAGGCATGTTATAATTGTCTTTTAAGACTAAGTACTTCTGTGACTATGCATTGCTTATTTGCTTTTTACTTCCTAGTGTTAATGTTGCAAGAAGTTGTTTTTGGGGCAGAACATATGCTGTTCTATCAGTCCAAGTGTAACATTTAACAACTAGTGCAAAACACAAAAGTTCTAAGAAAGATATGACAATTACAGGCAAAGTTAAACACTCTACCTCAAATTCCCAATAGCAAAAAATGGGAATAAGAAAGAAAATCAATATTTTTGTCTTTTCAAAACATTGTTTGTTTTTAATAGTAGCTTTCATAACCTACTGTCACAACCTAATTGCTAATAAAAATAATGACCTGGTTTCAGGAATTCAGATTTCTGGCTTGAAACTAGCTCCACTGTGTGAGCTAATTGTTCAGTCTACTCTTAAAGAAAAATGCAGTGAAGACTTGTCTACAAATAAATCTTGTTTCTTTGTGGTAAGTATAGTGTGCATTTGACACACACTGTGCTGTTGCGCAAGATATATATACTGAATTACCATTTCCCCATAAGCAAGCAATGTAGGTTTCCCAGAATCCCAACAACATTTAAGTGCTCTTTAGGAAATAGTTCAATTTACAAAACACTATTAGATCCTTTCAAGTAAGTGAGCTTCTCATCCTCATTAATGAAACACTGTGTGCTTGGCTGCTGACTAATTTGTCTGTGTGTAACGCAAATATTTACTCTGCTAAAAAGTGTTCAGAACTTTATCATTAATGCCTTAAAAAGAAGGAAATTTGTTGACTGATGTGAGGAGCAAGTCCCAAGAAAGTACTTACCTAGATTTTTGAAAATCTTTATCATGCTGCATGTCACACTGTTTTAACAAAAGGGATTTCTTAATTAGGTACCACTGAGACTATTGATTCCTTTTAAAGGGACTGGCAGGAAGAAAAATATAAAGTGTTACAACAGTGATGCCAACTGCTATCTAGAGACAAGGTTGTTTAACTGAAGAAGGCTTTCCTTTTAATAGCTGCATTATTGAAATACAGTTACTTAGGCTGCATTACATGTAAAGTTTTAGAATAGAAAGTTGTGGCTAAGATGCTTTCTGCCAGACTTGTGTACAGGGCAACTCCAAGACAAGCTTCAAAGATCTATTTTTTTTTGTGCTAGGAAATATTAATTTTGCAATTCATGACAGCAAAAGAAGAGGGCACTTTTTTCCTACTAGCAGTGTTTGTAGAGCCCATCGCCTGCTTAGTTCTTGGACCTTGAGGTGGTGGTACAGAAGGTAGTAGTAAATTGACACCATGCTAAAATAATGTTTGGCAAAGCTCTTCTCTTCTGTAAGATGGAATTGTGAGAAACAGAGCTCACAATAAAGAATTTTTGGTAAAGTTTAATAAGGGATAAAATAGAGATAAAAGTCCAGCGCTGGGGTGCTCCTGGCGGACAGCCAAAAAACACACCGGTATATACAGAGTTATTTTTATAAGGTTACATCACTGACATACATGCATATTCATGTGTTTCATACATTATTCAAACATTCTTGCTAACTTTTTGATGTTTTAGGAACTTGTTTGGCTTTTTCACACTCTGGCTTATCTGCATGATATCCTGTGTGTCAGGTCAATATATTTTATTTCTTCTTGCTGTCTCATATCCTCTGATAAGGATTTAGTATGTCCTCCTTAAATTTAACATGGTATTCACTAATTGCCCACTGGTGCTCTGGTTTGTGTCACAGTTACCTTATCACTTGGAGGATCCAGTCAAGGGAAAGGGGAACAACATAATCACTTTACAATATTTGTTTGGTTACATAGAGGTATTTTAACACTTAGTGTTCAGTGAAGGCCTATAATATAGTATATTCACCCTACTACTATTTCTATAAACTATGCAGTACATACCTAAACTTATAGATTTTGTTATACTGACAAACAGCTAAATAAAGGCATACATATTATATCTGAATACTTATGATCAATGCAAAAACTAATATATAAATGCAAAAGCCAATATCATATTGCAGTCCTCTTCTTTAACAGAATTAACCTTTCAGTTCTATCAGATACACATGAAAGGCTCTGTAACTTTTCAACAATTCCCTAAAATATTTGTACTTGGTAGGAGAAGGTTTTACTTTTGAGTTTAAAGATTTTATTTCCAGAATTACTAAATTGCATTCTAATCTTGAAATGAGTGTAGGGGAAATCTTTTTGATCCATGAACACACAAGGAAAAGCTCTTCAGCTTTTTTTAATGTAGACCCTTCTAATTAACTCCCCTGCCCTGTTCTTAAGGGGACAGTTCCCATTTGGCATTCTGAAGTAATAGTGCATAATAGTCCACTTCTAATTTTGTCATAGAATCACTGTAAACATGAACGGGTGTTTAAATTTTTCTTACTATTTCCTCCTCATCTTCAAGTGAATCACGAGGAGATATTCCAGCCAAACATACCTCTCCAAAGAAAGTAGTAGTGATGGAGGTTGGAGCAACATCTGATATCCAGAAGAGATTTCCGGGAAAACTGCTATCCTGTTTATGCAACAATCAAGCAGCATTACTATCACATTATTATCTTGGTCACTAACATTTCTATAGCCTATAGGGCTCTTAAAAGTATTTGGAAGAATTAGTGATAATTGAACTCCTGACCGCTTGGCTCTGGGTATATTTGCCTAATTTGGATGTATTTGGGAGGGAGAGTGGATCTCATTTAGCTTCCTCTAAGGATTATATTTCTACTAGAAATGCAGAGATATGATGGACATGCTAGAAATGTATCTTTCAAAATTATTTTTGTTGTCAGATTGTACAATTGCCTGATAACATCAAGCTTTACTTTCCTGTTTTCAGTCCTTGAAATATCACCATATTTGTTGCTTAGTCTCTTCCAGGTTGCCCAAAGCACTGTTACTTCATAAACAAAGGCTCAGAAAAATCAAATTTAGCAGGAGCCTTGGTCAGTAAAATCCCATTTAGTCATCCAAAGTGTGTGCCTGGCGTAATAGAGATTCTTCGACATCAAGTGGCATATAACACTCTTATTAGCAGCTGTGTCTCTGAGAAGCATTTAAATGAAGGTAAATTGTGTGGCTGGAAGTGATGGCAGAGTATTAGAGACAAACTAGTTTCTAAGTTGGGAGTTGAGAGATTTTATTGCTCCCTTGCCAAAACTGTCATTACTTGTGGAGTATCGTAAATGATAAAAAATTCTTAAAACTGTATTGAATTTTTTTTTAAATTCTATGCTCATTCTATGCATATAAGCTGTCAAAGTAATGAATAATTAGACTATTGTAGCAGTATTTTTAAAATTCTGGCATGTAATTCAGCCAAAAAGAGTCCAACTTCAATGGTGGATATCACTAAACAGTGATTTTATTTCTAGATGATTCAGAACTGCTTTACTTTGAAGTGGTACCACACAAGAATACCAGCTTTTCTGTCTTTTTCCTTCATCCTGTGAAAGAGAATTTAGCCTGTGGTAGGTGTGGAATCATTGCTACTGTCCTCTTTACTGTACTGACAAGGGACTTGGTTCTATCTAGGCTCTTGCACTATGCGTCTCAGTTACAAACACTATAAGGGACACTCAACAGCGTGCAGCCCATGAAAAACACAAAGTAACACTTGTGTATAAACTGCTTACCAGAAGGTGTTCTGTACTCAAATAATACAGAAAGTAAATGCAAATATTCAAGTCCTGTTTTGTCTTGGCCTGCATTTAATTATTAAATTGTAACTTCCACTATTTCTGATTTAAGTATATTAAGGAAAAACAAGTCATGCAAATATATTGCTGCAAACCTCTTTTCACTGATTTCAGTCTTACATCTCTTCAAGCATCAAAATGAAGGGATGGTTTTCAGTGTTTGTAAGTATTTTAAAACAAACATTTTTCTGTTCTGTTCCTTCTTAGTGGCAATTGATGTTATAACCTCTAGAGAAGTCCAATGTCACCTTTATTTAAATCCTCAAGATCCAACTCTAAATTCTAGTGATGACTTCATAGCAAGAGCTGTGAAACGGTAAGTACTTTTATAAGAGTTGGAATGAACATCAGATGTCCATTTAATGGAAATATCATGTGCATTCATAGTGCCATAAACTCAGCAACTGGAAAATTTCACTCTAGTAAAATGCTGTAATACAATAGTGGGAATAAGTTACTTCAGTGTCTTAAGTATCTCTTTCAAAAATTTAAAACATTAATAGTGATGCAGTGTTTCTAGTAGAAAGCATGTGGAAGCAGGGAAACACTATGAGTGAAGAGTTTTACCTTTTATAAAGATGCGTTTCTGAAGACTCCAGCTGATGACAGTCTCATGTCTAGCATAACTTAGAATAGCATGGAAAGGTCTCTTTACACATCTACCTAATAGCAACCAGTGCTTCTCTTCAGACAGTGAGGTGTATATGGCATGTCTACACTGTCTCTGGCTTGTTTTCTGAACAAATTCTGAGAGAACAAGTTGTTGTGATACATGAACATAGGCTAGACAAAAGGATTCAGTACATAGTCTAAAAGCACTAATTTATTTGGCATAAGCTAGTATACAACTATTACCTGATGACAACAAAATCAATGCAGGTTGGATTTTGAACCTGATTTTAAACTAGGTACTATTTTTGGAACCAGGTTAAGAGTGGGAAAACAACTCCTCCAGTATAGATAGTGTTTTAGAAAAGATATGCTCTGTACCTGTGTTACACAAAACATGAAGGTTACAATTATAAAACTCAACAAGAATTAATATATTTCAATATTCTTAGTTTTGGTTTTCATTAGAAGCACCCTTATGACTGTTGTTTTTTTAACAGACCCTCCAACTCTTTCAGTCAAAGCTTCTTTGCACACCTAACTTCAAAGATTCAAGCACTAGATTTCAGCAGGTCAACATATATTTCTGGTACAGCACATGTAGTTTATAGTGTAGTTACAATGTAACAGCAGGTTGTGCAAGACAAAAACAGAAAGGAAGTAATGGTGGTTTTCATTCAGGTGTCAGCCACAGTTTAAAAAACAGAAATACTTTAAAGAATGGATGAAGTCTGTAGTAGTGACTAATGTGTCATTTCCTTCTTCAGTTGCATGTCAGTCCCAGTTGTCATGAGAGCTGTGTTCAGGAACGCTGCCAAAGTGAAAGCTGACAGTGGAACACAAGACACGGCCATGGACATGGAACAACAACCTGAACCACAATCAGAGCAAGCTATGGATTCCAATAGTCTCAAAGAAAGCCCTTCTGGGGCTGGTCAGCAAGACTGGGTAGTGACAGAAAGGCCAAATAATACAGACAGCACAAAAGAAAATTTCTCTACAGCCGAACTGGAAACTCTGGGTGATAACATGGAAAAATAGTAACCCCTCACTATGCACCAAAGCTGATATGATAGACAAAAAAATTTGATGGTTTTATAAGCAAAAATAAAGTCTATTTAGAAATTTGTGAATGGTATCTCTTCTTTGCAAATTTTTAAATATGGAAAAGTAATTCTCTTGAATATGCATTTTTAAACATCCAAGTCCAGAAATTCGAACACTGTTCTATTAAAATTTATTTTGCCTTGTTACTGAAGACCTCCAAAATCATCACAGCAAATGTAATTCCTTTTAACACTGTCTTTTTATTGTTAGAAGGTTAAGACATTACTTTATTCTTGCTCAAGAGATGTGTGTGGCTGACAAAGTTCCAGCCTCAACACTGACCCCAATACAGAACTTTTTTGCTTATTTATGCATTTTTAGCAAACAAAGAAATGAATGTGCATTGGTTTAATTTATGTAATTCTCTTAATTAATTAGTATTCTACCCCCTATTAGTTATTGATTTCTTTCTCTTCATGCTAATCTGGTCCACATCCTTTATTCCTTTTTTTATCGTTTTCTCAGAGTCTCCAACTTTCCAGGCCTTAATCTCCTCTGTATCTTCCCATTACTCCAATGTCCTTGAATGGCCATAAATTTAAGATCCCAGATGCCCAATCTTCAAATCCCTTTGGCTTTGTTTATTGAAGATTGTCAGGCTTAGTTTTAACAAACTTAAGGCTTCAGTGATTTAATGATCAAATTAGGTCTGTGAAGAAACTTAACTAGTGTTGGCTAAATAAAAATTCATTGGGAAAGCTATAGAACTTCCAACACTGTCCGCACCATATTCTACCAGAATATGGAATGAATCTGTATCTAACATACATGATATGGTCTATAACACAACACAGGCATTTGAAGAAAAGCAATGTCTATCCAGGTCAACATTATGCTAAGTAAATTGAGAAAAAGTTACTTGAATGATTTTTGTATATATACAATTAATGCAGACACCCCTCTTTGTCCACTATTTCATAAATATATTCAATGCAAGACTCTGAACTGCAGTTCTGCTTACCCCTAAAGCAAAAGTGGTACTGAAAGGAAACCAAACTTACAGTCTTTAGTAAGTACTTACAGTACTTACAACTTTGACACAATAACAGTCTTTAGTAAAAATGCTGTAAACTCAGGCTCTGAGAAACAAGGAATTTTTGCCTTAGAATTTTTTCTGGCCTCAAAGTATGAAACGGTTTTGTGATTTTTAAAAAAAATTATAGTTAACTGCTCAAAATCTTACTTTGCCTATATCTAGACTTCCTTTGTCTCCAATATGAAGGAGTTACAAGAAATTTCAAAAAAGTAAACTGGTAACTTAATATAAATCAGTTTAATTAATGTAAAATAGAGGAACTCACAAAGAAAAAACTTCCTGAACAGAGCAATTTACAGCTATAGTTAAGGGAAGCAATGAGAAAACAAGTAGAACATAGAATAGTTACAGCAATATGAAATAATCAGAAATAAGCATGTGTGGTTGATGTGTTTCTAAGAGGTAGTGAATAAGCTTAGCTTCCTTGAAGAGTTTGAGAAAAACATTATTGCAATGTGGGAGAGAGTTCAGGCTAGAGGGACTGACAAAATAAATACAAAACTAACACAAGGATGTTCATTAGATTGGAAGCATGTTTAGTGTGGTCTGACATGGTTAGAGTAGGTGTTTAAGAGTAAAACAATGGAATTGTCAGCAATTTTGCATTTAAGAAAAATGGTGTGTTTTCAGCAAAAGTGACAAATATAACTATATAAGGAGGGAAAAATAGTTTTTAACAGTGAAAGCGCATTGCATCATGGTTACAAAAAATAACATGAAGAATTTGACAAAAGGTGACTATTGAGTAACAGCACTCTAGGAATCGGCAGCATATCATTTTCTATCTTGCACACAGCATATCATCAATAGCAACTTATTCTGCAAATCACTGACCATTTCCACAGCACCGAGCATTTATTCTTTAGATATTAGAGGGGACCAATTTAGAGGGGCTATTTAATGGACCCACTTGGAATCATTTCCAAACTGCTGTCAAGAAAAAAATGAGGGTGAAATGGGAGCTCCTGACAGAAACCAGAAACATCTTTGGTAACTCTTTGTAAAGCCTTAAAGTCATTCCCCCTTTCTGTGAATGTTACCTTTAAGACTGAAAGTGAAGGGTTTTGCCAGGAGCCAAAATCATGGTGAAGATTTACAAAAATTACTTCTACTGTAAAGCATCAAAATAAGATTTTCCTAAAACAAAAGTGATGTATCAGCCTGTACATGGCCCATAAACTAAGAATCAAAACCAGCTGTGATAGTTTTAAGTACCACGAGACAGAAAAACTAATGTTCCAGTTGCTGGACATGATAGAGTATATCCAGTGATAAGCCCAGTTGCTCTACTAACCAAACAGTCTGCTTTTTAACCCAAGCAAGGGTTGACTTTTCAGGATCTGTGCAGAGGTTTGCCTTGCTGCACTCAGACTGCAACGAGCCAACCTCACCATTATTCCTACAAATGTTTTCACCCGAGTTGCCACAGTCTTCGTGTTTTTCATCTTTAACTTCCTTATACTCTGTCCCAGCTGTGTGATTAAGGTCCATGTTCTGAACTGAGTCTAAAATGTGTCCAAGATGTGTCTGTTCATCAGTAGAATTCAGATACTTAAGCACATCATCTTCATGCTTTCCAACCACATCAAGAAGATTTTTTATCGTACTTAAAGCAGAATCATGTCCATTAAAATGACACCAGGATAAGAGAGCACTGAAAAGTGAACAACAAAAGCGATTATATGCATCTACATAGATCTCCCACTTGGTGGAGGTAGATAGCAATGTGACAAGGTATCTATAAATCATAAATATATTTATGTATAATTCACATTTTATAGAAAATTCAGGCAGTAGAACTAAATATTAAGCTAAAGATGTAGATTCAATTTTGGAAGAGCAACTACAAGAGATTTTTAAAAAATGATACTTCTGCAGCCAGGTAGGCATTCCCTGTTTTCAAGATCCAGAAATTCTCAGGTTGCTTACTTTGGACATATGAGGTTTTTTTTGTTTTTTCTGATTGGTTAGTTTGGTTTTTTGACTAAAACAAACAAAAAACTCCATGTGTGTTCCCCTGTTACACACCCTCCACATACATTTGACCATAAGGAATTTGTAACCTACTTCAGGGTTCCTTTGAACCGGCCACATATAATCATCAGCTTGGCACCGTGTCTGTAACCTTGATTAAAACCTGTCTGGAGTGCAAGTCCTTTCCCAGCCTCAATTCCATCCCTATAACCTTCCTGTAACAAGAGCAGTGAAACAGGTTGTTCACAACATGCCAAAGCGGACCTATGACAAATACATAACAATAATAAAAAAAATGTTTAAACAAGTATCACAAGTATTCAATCTCTTAAGTTACAGCTTCTATATTTGAACATCCTTCACAGCTACACCCCACTGCAAAACCAAAACATGTTTGTTGCAGTGTATTATGATTTAGTGACCTGTATGATGCAGTTTTTCACTTTTCCCAAAAGGATCCCCAGAGAGTCAGAAAATAGGGAAATACTTTTAGAAAGATCAAAGAAGTAAGACAAATCTGCAAGAAGGCATGTTTGCTTTTAATTACTACCAACTCCTTTGTGAGAAATGGACTTAGGAATATAACATAGACTTCTTTTCTTTATCTAAAAAGATATACAGGCTGCAAAGGTTCCCGTTTAGGAGAGGTGCTCTCCTATCTGTAATCCATCTACGCAATTCATTTATTTTCTCAAAACTAACTGCTGAGCATTGCTCCTTTATTTGCTGGACCTCACTTCATTTAAGAGTTATACCAGAAAAACAGACAGTGATTGACTGAGTCACATATAAATACACTTTTCATTGGGACTGCTTTAAGTGAACAGCTAATGACTGTTACATAAATTACTTTCTTTATATTATAACTACATTACAAGATTACATAGAATAATTCTCAACTTTTTTCACACCAAAACTGCAAGTTGGGAAAGTGAAAACTCCTATTTGCTCATGGTGGCCTTGCTAGAAAGGTAGTCTGGAACACAAAAATTTATTTTGCTCAACATACAACTCTAACTTCAATAACACTTCATGATTTTGCAGTATTTACTCATAAATATCAGAGAGATTTCTGTAAGAACACTAAACACTTCCTTAAGAAAACCTTAAGTCTTTTCATGGAACTCAGATGAAGGAAATTACACCAGGTCTGCTGTAATACCCTTCCTCATAAACTGCTTACACAATAGTTTCCATTCATGTTCTTCACCCAAAGGCTGCTCAACTGTGAGCAGACAAGCCCTACTGGCCCCACTCTGAATGACATGGTATCTGCCAAACTAATCTGTTTATGAACTTGTTTTGTTCCCTGCAGAACTGCAGAGAGGCAAGGGCTGTGGAAAGCAGCTTTCATAAAATATACTTTTAACTAGGAGAATAAATCAACCAAAGACCTACGCAGACCACAGCGCTCAATTGTGGTTGCACATGGAGTCACACATCTTACAATTTGACTGATGAGTAACTACTCAAAACCCCAAACACCTCACATTTCTTTATTCGCACTGTTCACCTCTGTTGCCCTACATTTACTAGGGGTATAACTACAAGTACAAAGCAGGTCGCTTGCATCACAATTCAGTACGACCTTTTATAAATGCACATGGTTGTGCAGAGGGAGCCAATGTGTTTTGGTAAAACAGTACTTTGCTCTGGTGACTACTAAGAAATGTTTACATAAATTTCCACCACATTTTCCTGATATTCCAAAGAAAGGACTCCACAATAACTTTTAAGAAGCTACTTTTACTTTTCCCTTTAAATCATTCACATGTATATCAAGGTATGCGTCAGTAAATCTAAAATGGCTAAAAAGACTATTAAATAATTTTTATAGAAATACCTTCAATCTCTTTTTCATAGTGCTGTTCCATTCCTTCTGTAGTAGATACATCTCATCTGCATCTTCATCAAATATATCCCCACTGGATTGGCTGACTGCAACTTGTACCCAGGACATAACAGTAGTGCCCTATGATCCCTGTTTATGTGGTAAAGAAACACTGAGAAACTCTCAGAAGTGCCTCTGGTGAAGCATCAGATTAGAAGTACTGGCAAAAATCGTAAGTTCCAAAGAGAAGCCAGGTATGGAGCTGATTATTCAAGCTGTACATGGGAACTCAGTGGTGTGTGCCATTGGAGTGCATCTGTCAAGAAAAGGCAGTCAGATCATCATTCATAAAATAACTTCTGAGATTCATTAGGGCAACTTTTGGTAGTTCCTTCCCATCTTACGGCACTGACACACACATGGACGCCAACGCAGCATTTCTGAATACTGCCAGTACAAGGACAACTGGCAGGAACAACTTTATGACTCGATTCCGACAGCAGCTGACAAATAGTCCCATACAGCCTCCATGCAGTGACCTAAGTTATACACACGGGTTACGTGCATACACACAGTTTTGTATATTTGTATATAAACAATTTACTACACACAAGTTAACACCTGCAGAGTTACCAACTGGAAAGTACTTTCACCTTTGATTTCCAGTTTTCTGGTTATGCCAAATACTTAACTATCTTATAAAATAGAAACAGTCCTTTCTATTTTGAATAAAGAATTAGCAAGTGCTACTTGTGGAAAGGAGATATTTTCGGATTATTTACTCTTTTCCTAAGACGAAAACTTTAAGAAGCGTCTCACAACTAATTCATTTGCATCGCTGTAAATTGTTAGAACCTACAGACACCGTTCCCTGAGGAGACACCGGCGGCTCTCAGAGAACCCAGGGCGCTGCGACACAACTGGCTGGGGTCCTGCAGCCTGCGGAGGGTAAGCGGGGCATCCCCCGGCCCCACAGCCGGCCCGGGCCGCAGGCAGGGGTCAGGCTCCTACCCGCCATCTCACGGCCGCGCATGTGGCCAGCTCCGCAGAAGCGGCCGCGCTGCGGGGATCCTTCCTTCTCCCCTGCCCAGCCACTGAAGCAGCCTCCCCTCGCCGCGCCTTTCCGCGCTGCTCGCACAGCCGCCGCCGCCAGCCCGGCCCCGCACACTAACCCTGACCGCAGCCACCGGCACGCCGCGCCCTCTCCGCACTGCGCTCGGCCATCTTCAGTGAGGGCAAACGGACGCCGCTGCCGGCGGAAGTAGTTGGGGAGCGACAGCCATGTTGGACAAGGGCAAGTTCCGCGGGGGCCGCAGGTAAACAGCCGCCATCTTGGCTAGCAGCGCGCTAACGTCAGAGCTCGGCGGAGACACTGGAGGCGCCATCTTGAGTGAGGGCGCAGCCCCCTCCAGGGGGCGGGGCGGCCGTGGGGGCTCCGTGCCAAGGGGCAGGAGCGGCTGCCGCAGTTGGGATCTCTTCAGGCCATCATCATCTCCTCCCGTCGCAGGAGGGAGCGGCCTCGGCCTCCTACAGTGACCTCAGGACAACCGCAGGGTAAACGCGGTCCTCGGGGCACGAAGGTTTCAGCCTCTTTTCAGTCATAAACAGTGGAATTTAAAAATAAATCTGCCTTGTTGACTTCAGAATCGTCAAGCACTTTATGTGAAGCATGCCCTTAAACTATCCTCTACCAGACCCGGATATTACAATGATAAATCCTTTTTAATATGAAAGGTGCCAGCGGGAGTCAAGTGTTTCATTGCTCACTTTGACTAGAGAAAACAGAAATATGCTGTTGACATAAATACAACGTAAAACAGTGTCGGTGCACACTGCATTTGGCTTATGACCATAATTTTAAAGGTGATTAATCTTCATGAATACACAATACATCAAGCTTGAATTCAAGCTGCCTATTTCTCCGAATTGCCAGAGGCTGTTCAGTAAACGCCGCCGTGTGCTAAGTGCCCTGCGGGCCCCTGGCAGCCGGAACACTCCCCCCAGCCACTGCCGGCTGTCCCATCTCCTGTCCCTGCGGTGGCTGGTGACATTCCTCACAGCAGGGCTTGGGACGCCGCACGGACAGCAGCAGGGTCTGTCTGTTCTCTGCAGGTACCAGGAGAGGAATGAGCATGTGCTGCAAACTCTGCAGCACTTCCTTTCCCTTCTCCCTTCTGCTCTGCAGACAGCCTGTTCTCCTGCTTTTGGCCCATCTTGGATGCTCGCTGATCGTTGAATGCTGAGGTACAAGTAGCCAAGTAACCTAAATCTGTCTAGAAATGCATATGTCAGGGGTCAAAATGACACTGGTGCGTCTGGATGGCCACAACTGCATATCTGTTCCTGAGCAGTTACTACACATGTCAATGACTGCTGATTTCCTAGTCCACTTCTGTCTCTTCCAACTGCCATCTGGCAGAAGCTAGCTCTGCCACTTTTTAAAAACTGATAACAATACTGACTATAGCCTGCATGCTCAAATACACTGTCACAAAAAACCCTTCTGGCAACAGAAACTTTAACTGGTCATAAGACACTTAGCAAAAATTCACCAGGTGCAAACAACTCATCTGGCAACAACACTATTAAACTTGGGTTAACCCTTTGCTTATCTTCTACTCTGTTTCCTCAGTCTCCTGCTCTTCTGGAAAAGATAACACAGGTCATGGCTTAGGGAAGCTGTGAGTTTTCCAGATTCACACTATCTCAGTTTAAATGTCTCAAATTTAACAAAGTTGATCATCCCACACAGATGTTTGAGTCCTCATAATCCTGAGAAAAAAAAGAAGAAATCTATACTGCCCCTCCTTTCTCTTATTAGTTGTGGGTGGATAATTAGGTGAATCATTGTATACATAGAGCAACATTGTTGGGATATGAAGTACAGTTGCAACTTGAAGACAGCGTTAATGGCTTGGACAGGAGGACTGGGATTGAGGGTGAGCTGTGGTCCCTCCCATGTACTAAATGAGGTAGTGTCTGTGTATTATGGTGATACTCTGTCAAGATACATACCAGATCAAAACAGGATAGCAATATTTCACTGGCTAAAAAACAGTTCTGATATTTTTTGCACAATAAAGTTACCTGTAGTTGTGAAAAACAAAGTAGTTGACTTGTGACCCATTGTAAAGTTTGCCAATGCCATATCTAAGTTTAAAACCGGGCTAATTTTAGGCTTAGGGTATCTAATATACCAAAGGTACTTCTGGAACGTGAACATGCGTATCTCAGCAGCTACTCTCTGCTTTCCTAGTGTACTGGGGAGAGGTTCTGGAGGGATCAGGACACAGTCAGAGCCTAGTACTACCAAGAAGTTTCAGGATACCATTACACAGGAATTCTGTCAGCTTCATCTTAGGTTGTAAGGTTTGCCATTAAGCAATGAGCCACAAGTGATCTCCAAAAGTGAAATATATGAACATAGTGTCATAGGGTGTTCCTTTGCACCGTTTTTACTGCATATAATGCTTCAGATAAAGCATTGCTCCTATTCACATCATTATTATACAACTTTGTCTCTCAAACAGAAATGGATGGGAGCATCCAGTGGATTTTGTCATACTGCAGACACCTCAAAATTTCAAGCTTTTTTGAAGGTTGATTGGTGGAATGTTGGTTGGTTGGTTGATTACCTTGGCCAGGACTTGTATATGGGCGACTCTGTGGGGCAGGTTCCTTTCATTCTCACTACAGCAATTTTTATTGCTGTGTGCTGTTTTCTCTGGCAGAATTGAGTAAAACTTTGTGAAAGACCCAGGGCAGAGGACTATTTACACCGTAAATTGTTCTCCAGTCATGCAATGCTTATGGACTGACAGAGCTGTGTTTCATTGACTCCAACTTTGGGAGTAATATAATCCTCTTAAGAAATCACAGCTCTTAAATTGTATTTGGATGAATTTCAACAACATTTAAATCACTGTTTACTTGTCTTCTATAGTAACAAGACAAAAACATAATGAAAAAGAGCAAGCAATCAAAATGTGAGGAGAATGGAAACCATAAATATTTAATAAAGATGGTATATACATTGTCACCAAACATTGCACAATGTTTCCAATGAGCCTTCAACCTTAAGTCTCTCCCAAAGTATGTACATATTCTATGGTCAGGTCTGTAGTCTTTTCCAGGTATGTGGCTCTACTGCCTGGTCAGATTCTAGGCTATTTTCCATGAATATCATGATAACAGGGCATTGGTAGGACTGCCTACAACAGCATCAAGAAAGACATACTCACATGCAGTCAACGTCTCTGTCCTAATCTTGGATCTGTGCATCTTTTCTTTGTGCATGGGGTAGTGGCGTGTGGATGCTAGCAAAAGCCTGAGTAGAGAAAGTCAGGCATGTTTGCAGTAGAGAGAAAACTTTCTCAAGGTTCTGCTAAGATTGTTGCAGGAATTCACCAACACAAGAATGTAAACATCTTGCACCTGCTGTTTGCTAGAGTTATTCTTAGTTATCCAATAATCTTAAAGGGATGTTTATTTTGTTAACCAATGGGGTAATACCTGTGCATGTTATTCTATATAAGACACGCATTTTTGAAATAAAGTTAGAATTAGCTGGACCTGTGTTCTGTGTTGCTTTCCCAACCATCCCTGGGATAACAGCGACAGTGGGGTTGTGTACTGCTGGCTGAATTTCAATAATAATACAGTGATCTCCAGCACATAAATCCTTTGCTACCACAGAGAAGGAAACAGTGAGCAAACAGGTTAAGTGCAAGGTCATAGGCTTAATGAGGTTTTAAATATTGCAGGTCAGAGCATAGGAGACTATAATGACCCTAAATTGAACAAGAGGGTTAAAGTAAACTTCTAGCATCAATGATTTTTACCAGGGCATGGTAATAAACATACACTTCTGTATTTTCCTATAATATCTCTCATAGAGGATATTAAGACAGTTTACTAGTGAAGCCCTAACACCCTCTTCTGATGAAATTAACTAATACATATGAATTGCTTCCCTGCTTTTGTGAAATCACTTCTCTCTTCTTTAATAACATATGATAATATTGCAACAACCACTCTTTGGGTCAAAATGTTGCATTTAATGTGAGAAGAAAATGGAAGAATATGGAAAAGAATACATCAGAGGTAAATGTCTAACATTTACTTCCAAGCACCACAGGAGTCTTAATAGCTCTTTTGCCATTACTTCTTACACAAGTGTTTTCAAGAGAGGATACTTTTTCAGCCTCTTCCTTCACCCGTATAACCAAAGCACAGAACTTTGACAGTTAAATATTACAACAGGACAGTTTTCATATTTGCAGAATCATTACCATTTCAGATCCTGGCAAAGTAACCTTTCCTGTCTATTTCATGAACTGCCAGCAGTTGAGCTTAAACTGAATTGTGAGTGAAGGTGGCTAAGCAAAGGAATATTTTTTCCCCCCTGCTTTCCCTAGAGTTTCTTTGAATGTCCTCAGGGCTTGCAGTCTGGAAAACTGTACTCTGCACTGCTGCATACTAAGCAGAGTGAAAGGTACACTTTATTAACACCAAAACAATTCTCTTCTGTCATTTTCCTTAGTTTGCTCCTCAAATAAGGAAAAATTGTTGTCCCTAGAAGTAACCCATATTTTCATTCTGGAGCTTTAATAACAACTCTAACACTACAAAAAAGATGGTATGGCTGAGATCAAAATGAACAGTATGCACATCCCAGCTGAAAAATTAATGTTGACAGAACAGAGTGTAGTATGGCACTACACTACTATTTTTAGAATCTACAACAGAGAAACAATGAAGGAATATTCCTAATAGTCTTCAATCTGTTGACAATGAGGTTTTTACAGTGTGAAATTCCACATGAACAGAAAGAGTTTCTGTCAATAAGGGCAAGAAAATGTAATAAGTTCTACATTTTACTTGTGTAACTGAATTGTGTGTCTACTGAAATTGTAATATTAGAGATGAGTCCAAGTGGGTTTGTATCATCAATAAATCAGGACTCTGAAGCTTTCTGACTCAGATATCCTTAAATAAGATTTTTTTGATTCAGAGATGTCTTTTTTGTTTGTATAATTCTTGATCATAATATGCAAATGTTTACTGTAAATGAAATTGATCCAAGGAGAATGCTGTGTTCTGCTTATGGATTTCCCCAGTGAATTGCATCTCTATTCAAATTACACAGACTTTTTGTCACACTTGCATTTCTTCTGCAGGAGAGAAATGCCAGCTTTTTTCTTTTGGCAAAGAGATGAATTGCTCTCTCCGTGTTATCCTTTGTATAAACTCAGGCAAATGCTGGAAAACTGCAGGAATAGCAGCTGTACAATGCTGATCCAGTTGTCTGAACTGAATAGAACTGCCAGAAGCCATAAAACTTGTGGAGTGCACTGATTTTCTTGTCACCTGAAACCAGGAGAAAACAATTGTTTCAGTGGCAATGCACAGTTTCAGAAAGGTTGAGGTTATGACAAGGGTGGTTGAATGGTGGCTTTTGAGTTACATGTGGATTGTGAACAACTCCAGTACAGCATGTATGCCATATCTGCAGCACATAATTGGTTGGTTGACTGTGCTTGCACAAAGGCTCCTGGGCAACTCATATCTCAGCTGAGGAAGAAAGTGAGCTGGCATTGCCGGGCCACTTGGGACTCCTTTCTACAGAGAGCAACAGCCTCCTGCAGAGCCTTTGTCACCTGTAAATGGCTACCTAAGGTCCCAGAGGATGGCCCTGATAGCTGAGGCAAAACAATTGTCCAGGAAAGTATTATGCTGGGCATGGAAAAATGTTTATGCCCGTTTTGCCCACTTTACCTTAAAACTGCTGCTGCAGCCAGATGACGTGTTTGACATTACTGCACCATCCCTGGCAGGGAAATTGGGCAGTGACTTTTCCTTCTCCTAGCTCCTTTTCTTCTCCCATTCTTAGTCCTATCCTCTTAACCAATGCTGGAAGAGCAAGTATGCTTATGACTCTGAGTTATGCTCAGGTCCCTGAAGGTGATAGCATTCAGAGAGTAGCTAAATAGGGATTTATTCTCCTGCCTTCCCTTGAATGGGATTTTATCACTTCCATGGGTCCTTCTCAGACCTGCGAGTACAGGTTTACTCCTTGTTTACAATTATCATTGGTCAGTGGAAGGTGCTGTCTTGAAGAGCAAGTGCAGGTGCCATGGAGCCAACTGAACTGGGACTTTCTCATTTAAACAAGATGGAATCTTGCGTGGGCATGTCTTGAACATTACTCGCTAATCTGGAAGAGACTGAGCAAGGTTTCTCACAGCTACTCCAAATTTATTTCACAGGATTTAACTACAAAAATTTACATGCAGTTACCTGCCCAAACCTTGCCACAGTATCTTGCTCAGGAACAAGTGCAGTTAATTTGACCTAATAATCAACTGCCATGTAAACAAGTAATATTAGGTACTTTTTTCATTGATTTGTTGTAGTCAGTATCTGTCACCCTGATTTACACTGAGAAGAACTATTGAGGCTAGTGAGGTACTAACTGGTTTCTGTGGGTTTGCACTCAGGATAACAGAGTTCTCAGTGTGCACAATCACAGAGAAGGTGAAATTTCTCATCAAATCTTCTGCAGTGGAAGACTTACTAGCTCTTTAAGAAGACTGAAATGTCAGTGCTCATGTTGCAACCTCGGGCCCAGCTTCAGAGTAAACATGTGATACATTCAAAGCCTGAAGTAGCCTTTTTTTGCTCATCAAAAGCAGTAATGAGTGGCTCTGTGAGGTCCACCTCCCAGGCTTGGCTCGTATTTTAGATAGTAATAAAGAGCTTCAAAGTTCTTCACAGAACTAGAAAAAAGAGTTATGAACTATACTCACTTTTTGTGAAATAAATGAGGTCACATCTGCAAAACTATGGATTGTATTTTAGTACTGACTCAATGCATCAGCTGACTAATTGCGACTAAAAAATTTTACAAGGAATGCAGGAATTACATAAGCAAAACCAGAATGAATTCAGCACCACATGAAGGCGAGGAATCAAATTCCATGGTAACATGTCAGGAACTCCAAGTTACAGTAGGTGAAATGTAAGGGAAACTGATTTGAGGCAATTTGTGCTCAGAGATGGCAAAAAGCTCTCTATAGAAATGGGTTACTTAATTTTATTTCTTCCTCAACCCAGATTCCAGTAATTTCTCTTTCTAACTCATACACAGGCATCAATTTCTCTGGGAAGCTTTGTTCAGATACGTCAACTCTGCTATAATTTCAATTATGTAGCAATTGCAAACTGATCACATTGTATATTGTAAGATTTTAAAATATTATCTGTCTGTGGAATATTAATATCAAGGTCCATTCCTATTACTTATAAACATGGTATAAACTTAAATTAACTGTCAGTTCTGTTCCCAGGACTCTATAAAAAATTCACATTTAGAATGTTTTTCTGAATAAAGTAACTAATTAAAACTCTTTTTTTGTGTATTATCAGATTCCATTGAGGAGCACCCTTTATCCCAATGTTTGGCAAAGTAATTTCCAGTTTACTAAAGAGATTGTTATTTAATCATTTGGAAAATGATTAAAGGAAAATCTGCAGGTCCTCTGAGAATCATCTTAGCACGGGTGGCATAGTTCCCTTTTTTTTCCTAGCAAGAAAGACTATATAGCGCTGAGAGTTACGTTGTCTCCTCATGCAATATCAGCTTCTCAAGAAGGTTCTTAGAATATTAAGACATAAGATGATAAAGTCTGTGATACTTGAGCCCATAAAACCTTGTCTTGTTTGTCATTCCTACTGCCATATTCCTGTGCAATGCTTTCAGCTTCCTTTCAGAAGCTAAAACAACAGACAGAGGTTGCTTCCTGGTTGACTGATGGGGTAGTGAAAATTATTAGTAGCCTTTACGAACACCATTGATTTAAAAAAAAAATCTCAAATATTGACACCTTATCTTTGTATTTGAAACAAGCATTTTTCTGTTTGTTGTATTAAATGTAGCTAGGCATGCACACACTGATACTTATGAGCATTGTCTGCAGACTCTGAGGAGCTCACAAGTGTATTTCAAATTCACTTCAACAAGGGCACCAGGCAGTGTTATAAGGATTTTGTAAAAATCCATCCTTTAGAATCTTGTAAGTAATCTCTTGGATATCCTACAGGCTTGCTTTCATAAAGCTTTCAACACTGAGTTGAGTGGGCTGCGTGTGTGTGAAGCTGCTCTGATTGAAACGCCAATATTCTCTCTCTCTGGGCTCTGAAATTTACTATTGCAATAAAACAGCAGCATTCCCTTGCATGCTAAATTGAAGTGGCTATGAAGAACAACTACTGAAGCCCCTCATTTATTTCATGGTTTTGGTCTAATTGACATCAGCATTCAATCCTTTCTACTGGCCTATTCATTGTCTCCCTCTCCTGGAGATTCAGTCTGGATTCAGTGTACAACAAATTCATTACTGAACTGCAGCACCTTCCCTCTCTGAAAGGAAGGGAAAAGAAAAAAATCACCCTATAATTACAAGAAAATCACATTTTCTCTTTTTTTCAACTCTGAGATATTTCCCATAATACCTACAGCAAGCAACCAACACCACCTCCCACATCTCCCAGTCCAAGAATCTATGTTAAGAGGATACTTATCTATCTCTCTGACTCCAAAGAACCACTGCCAGAGACACCCTAATACAAATATTTCTTAATAATTCATGGAATGATTAATGGACAAAAAATATTGCAGACTATGTATTTTTGGCATGTTATTTAATCAGCAGCAATAAAAATGCTCTTTTTTATATAGAACATGAATAATTTATTTAAGTACTAAAGATGAGAATTCCTGTAATGCATCACTTGCAAGAATGATTCAATGAGCTCTAACCAGGGACTGGGAAACAATGAGAGGAAAATTATGAAGGGCCACTGGTACCCACTGGTCCTTCCATAAGAATGGGGACCAAAAAGTGTTTGAAACTAGTACAGAAGAACTGGTGTGGCACAAAATAAAGAGAGAAAGAGGGCAGATTGGGAAAAAATCTTGCTTCACTTTGGGAAATAAAAGCATATATTACCTGCAGAGAATACGAAGAATTATATAGGAGGGCACAGAACATGGAATGTAACCACCAGATAAATGCAATTTTATTGGGAAAGTTGTTAGGAGAAGGATGTGGTAACATTTTTCTGTGGTACAGGTGGTATTTTTTAATTCTGAATACACAACTGAATGCTCTTTTTAGACTGTGTGGGAAAATGGTCCCTCAAAACCTGGCATTTTGGCATCTCTCTCCTGTTCACAGGACACAGCCTCTTCTTTAGCTATCTGTGATATTTATAAGATAGTAATTGTTACTTGTGGAGACCATGTAGCCTTAGAGCTCAGCTGAGGTAGGGATGGTATTGTGGAATAGGACAATTATGAACTCTAGGATAAACACTGAGAAACCAGTAATTTATTCCACACTTACAGCTTACCACATTTCTAAAATGCATCAAAAACATGGTAAAAGCTAGGGCATTCTGTCAGTGTGTTTTCACATCAGATGCCATACATGATGTGGCTTTGACTGATGCTATAGAGCATGGGGACTTCTGGTGAGAGCAGAACCATTTGTCAGATAAAAAGTTTATTGCGACTTCTGTAGCTGAGAACTTAGAAAAGGCCTAATTCCCCACATTACCACTGCCTGAGAGGAAAGACAGGCTCAATCACCACTGTGGGCTTGGATCCCATGTTGCCATATGGCTAGAAGTCAGTAGATTCAAAGTAGCTGAACCCAATCAAAAAAGTAAGGGAGATCATAGATGTTCTGTTTCTTCTACATTCAGTGGACATTTCCTAAGTATTCAGGGAAAGAAAAAAAGAAAAATAGAGGAACTATGTGAAAATATCTACAGAATCTAAACCCGTGCAAAAGAACACTCTGCTACTAAATTATGTAATAGTGTGTATCACTCATTCATTAAATGTCAATAAATAATTAAAAATTTTCTGTAATTTGGCATGCTCCTGAAATTAAATTATATCCATTCCTCCAGCTTTTTTTTCTTTTTCTTTTTTCTTTTTCTTGTATAGATCTGTAGGGGGAGTTTTATGGTCTTTCTTTGGTTTAAACTCTTGATTTAAAAATTTTTCTTTGTGCTGATTAACTTTAAGACAAAATAGAAGACCAGTGGATAGACCACAATTTGAATATCAGGAATGGAAACCAGAAAGATTCTTTAAAGTGAGAATAAGCCCTTTCTTTGACAGATTAGTTGCTGGTTTTCAAACCATATTTCTGAGAGAAGAGTACACATGAGGCGACGTGAGGTCCTCTCTTCACCTAGCTGTTAGCAGACTTGAAAAAAGTCCAGTCATCCATTTGCTATCTCTCCTGCCCCGTTTTTGAGCTGCAAGGTGTAGTAGTGAGACACGGGCCTTGGATGCAACTTTGTTGACATTGATTGAGCAATTGACTCAGTAGGCAGAATTTCAACCCATGTGCGCCAGCCAAGTGCTGGACATGGGGTAGTCCTTGATGTTAATGTGGGGGTTGTTCAGTAGCATTTTACGTCTGCAACAAAAAGAACCTTCCATCAAATTTTTATGGGCAATTGATGTGTTACTCCTTCTTTGCTGGATCAGAAGTAGTGGCCTGACCTTAAACATATTACTGTCTTCTTGCTGTATGCATTTTCCCACTCTGTAACAGAAAGCAAGGAACTTTTCAGATTCTGAAGCTAAAATAATGAGAATATGTTTAGGCTTATGAAACATATTTCCCAGTATAGTGTCAGTAATAAAAATCACAACAAATGTATTTTAGAGTAAAGGAATGAATGAAATTTAAGACTGATACTGCAAAATAAATTTGAACTGGCTTTTCTTGTTGTTGTTGTTGTTGTTGTGAGGAAATTCATTAGCCTGTGAAAATTAATCACACTGTGCATAGTACCCCACTGGTACACATTACTCTGCAAAATAATTCTGCTGTTTTGAGACTTTGTAGGTATACTGGATTGATTCAATGTTTATTGAGATTTTTGGTTTGCATCTCATTTATGTTTATGCCTTTATTTGTGATAGTACTTCTTAGGAATTTTTTTTTCCATCTCAGATTTGAGTGTCTATATGATGAAGATGTGAAAGAAGAAACTGAGCAATATTAAACACCACAGACAAGTGATTGCTAATGGTAAAGAAGGCACATTATGACTGCAAATAATAGTGTAAGAGAAAAGCCTGAACTGATCTGTATTTTAGCTCTAGGGATAAGATTGTCAAGCAAAATGTGTGTTTTAGTGTGTTTCTAGTATTGAATTTGGGGATTTAAAGTTAGGAAAGAAGCTAAAGTAGATCCTTTTCTAAGATTTTTTTTTTAGTAGCAAGACTTTTTTTCTTCTTCAAAAGCCTTTAAAACCTCATTGCCTGAGATATTTACACAGAGAAGATGTATGTGCCTACCTTGGATTATAAACATAGTGCAGGACCTGTATAAGAAGGAATATCTGTCTAACTCTTTCAGTCTCTCCACCTCAGAAGAGTAGACTGATTTGTATT
The DNA here is from genome assembly GCA_013390045.1 of Picathartes gymnocephalus. NCBI lineage: Eukaryota > Metazoa > Chordata > Aves > Passeriformes > Picathartidae > Picathartes > Picathartes gymnocephalus. The sequence goes on along the minus strand of WEKY01042337.1, from coordinate 2,881 downwards.
GGATCCACTGAGCCAAGGTTCAGCCCTCACTGTTGAGGTGAGGACTGGTTGAAGCAAGGTGGCTTCTTGTATGAGAAACAAATTTCACCCCTTCATTTACAGGAGGGGACACTGACATCTATAGTATCATTTCCCTTGGCAATATTGATCTTTCCACCCCACCCCCTCCCCCTTCCTTTCCCCATCCAATGAATAGGAAAGACACACAAAAATTTTGGAATCCACAAGAAATCTTTCATCATTTCAGAAAATGGAATAGCTTTTTCCAGTCCTTAATGGCTGAAGCTTTTTGAACAGAAGCTAGGTCATTTGTCCTCAAAAAGATTTTCCCCACAGAGGATACTGAAAGAGCTTTTGACAAATTTCCATCAAAATTACACCTTGCTAGAAATGATAATCTTTCCATGTACAGACATAGAAACTGACATGAAAAACTCCTGAGTCTGTTAATCTTGCAAAATTCAGCTAATAATCAGAGATATGCTCTTCATGCAAAGTCAACCCAAAATATAATTAATACAGCTAGATAAATATATATAGTGAAAATAAAAGAAAATAATAGCCTTCGATAAACCCGGGAGACAAAAATACTAGGTCCAAAATTCCTTTGTTTCTGTCTTAAAGCTAACTGAGTTATTTTCCTTCAACCGTGAATCAGTAAGTCTCCAGACAAAATGCTGAAGGAAAGCTGAAATAAATTGAGCTTGAGGCCACAGAGCATTGTCTCAAAAAGACACAATGCAAACAGGAATTAGTTATATCTATATATATAGCAATTTGTTAAAGTTTAACAATGAATAAAAGGAGGCTGTGGTACCAATTACTTGGTGTGGACTAGAATAGAAAAATTGTTTTCTGGTAAACCAAATTAAACCCAGAGTGACCAGAGAATGTGCTATATGAAGTTGGTGATGAAAGATATCCCATCGTTAAATCTGTCTTTTGGTAATGGCAATATTAACAGCAGTCATGGTTAGAAGTCTCTCACTATAATAAATAGAGCTTTGACTGTAGTCTCCACTTCTTTCACAGAGTAGATTGAAATAAACTTCCTATTTTCTCACCCAGGATATGGTTTTTCCCATTGGGAAGTATTTAGGGGTACCTAAGAAGCATCAGAAATTGTTCTATGAAAGGAAGAAGGGAGGACAAAGCAAAGACTGGAAGATTTGGAAACCCTGAAAACAGACACCAGATATTTGCCATGCACAACAAAAAGAGGAAAAGTGTTGGGCAGCAGCTCTGATGCCCGATTGAGGCTGTTTTGTGTCTATACTGTACATTATAAAGAGCTGGTAACCATATATTAGAGACTGGTGTTAACTTAAGCTGACCTTTTGCATGTAATGTATTATCCAAGTAGTTTCCCCAAAAATGGGACACGTTTAAAGTGATCACAGGAAGAAAAAAACAACTAGTGACCTTCCTGTCCTTCAGCAGATAAAAATTTTACCATGCCTTTTCTATTTTTTTATTCTGTATTGACACCTTACCTCCCTCCCCATGTGGTCAAGTTCTCCTGAACAAATTTTCATTTTGTAGAGTCACTACCAAAGGTGTAATCACAGCTGGGTTGAACACCATGTCTCACCAGCCCAAGGCAACTCAAATTCATTGTTTTCGTGGGCCCCAGTGGCAAACATAAATTACAGCATCCCTGACCCTGTTGCAAACACTCCTTTTTTTCTGACCTCTTTCAATTTGAAGAAGATAAAAACTGTTACGGTTCTCTTCAGGCAGTAACTTTTCAATAGCCATTGGTGAAAAGCACTATATTTCAAGTTCTATGCTTTCTTATATGGAACAATATACACTTCTCAGGAATTACACAATCCTTTTGTAAAGTTCTTTCTCACTAATCTACAGCTATGCTATTAAAGTTATCCTTGGAGAAATTTAGGAAAGCAGTTGTTTGCTCCACTTCAAATTAAAAGAAATAAAGAAAAGCATGTGAATTCAGCACTATTAACTCAATAACAGGAGTCGTATATACTTCATCATAAATATTTTTTCTTGTGTTGGAATAGGCACAATTTTTTTTCTTGTAAAAATAACCTTCACTCTTTTGCACAGCTCTCCTCTGGCCTGTAGGTGTCATAGTCAGAATATGGATGAAATAGATAAATATTAGTCTACTTACTTGAAATAACCTTCTGAGAAGCAATATTCTTTTTAGGTGAGTACTGTTATTTATTGAAGCTTTGGAAGTGGAGAAATTAGTCTGGTACATAGACAAGCATAGAATATAATGGATTACACTGCACATTCTCTACCTACAAAGATGAAGTTTCTCATGTTTCTCAGGTTAAAAACCATTTTTCTCAAAATTCTTAAGCTCATGCCTCCAGATTTGAACTTGCCTGTCCTGATCCCCCTCTTTGTCAGTTTTTCCACCTTGCTTCTTAATATCTAAGTCAGATAAGACCTAGAAAAGTGACTGAAAATATTAAAGAGCAGCATGTTCCTATGCTAGGCTTAGAGTGTTGGACGGTATGTGTAATAAAGCCTACAGGATGAAGCACCAGTGAATGCTAGAGAAAGTTGCCTGACCAGTACAGTGGTCAGGACCAATTCTGTGATGGAGCGACAGCAAAAGTCAACAACAGAAGACCAACAGATGTCATCTATCAAGATGTCTGTAAGGCCTCTGACATGGTGCCACAAGACATCCTTATCTCTGAATTGGAGAGACATGGATTTGGTGGATGAACTTTTCAATGGATAAGGAATTGGCTGGATGGATGTACCTAGAGAGTTGTGGTCAATGGCTCTATGTCCAGGTAGAGGTCAGTGATGAGTGGTGTCCCTCAGGGCTCTGTCTTGCGATGGTGCTCTTTAATATCTTTACCAATGAAATTGTGAGATCAAGTGCACCCTCAGC
>WEKY01042335.1:23073-33266 GCA_013390045.1 Picathartes gymnocephalus | reverse complement strand
AGGAAGGAAGGAAGGAAGGGAACCTTACTGTTGTACAGTAAGTTTGCTTTTCTGTCCATTGAGATAGGCAAGAGTCTTTGTGCTTCTAGTCATACTGTGATTGTTCCTGTCATTAGGAATCAGGAACAGCTTCTCCCTCTACATTTGAAATGGGAGTAAGGTTTATTTTTGGCTGTTACATATATAGAAGCTGCTGGAGAGAATTTGACTGAAATACTGGAAGAGTCAATTATTCCATTTCTGCTGGCTAGGGGAATAAGAGCCTTTTATAAACATTGTTGCTTAGTATAAGAAAATACTTGGAGTCTCATTTTAGTATTTATATTTTATGATACTTTTTTCTCATTAAGATGGAAGGGTACCTAACAACACTGTGATCAATGTATGTGCACAGATTCTAAAATTATTACTTACCCTCACTCGGAATTTGCAGTGGCATGGCCATCCTGCCATTTTATATGTTCAAAGACCTGATTTGCCACACAACTACAGTAACAGTGTATCTAATTTAATATAAAAGAGTAAGCTCTGAGCCTTGGGTCTCTGCTTTTTTTTTTCACTGTGTAGCCTTACAAGTCATACCTGTTCTGTGTTTGAAGAAGACAGCAGCTATTTCTTTATGCATACAAAATTCTTCTCTGGAATAAAGATAGAAAGTATTTTTAGTATCCAGCATTTGGATGTCAGCAGCAATGTTGCTAACTACTGTATTAAAAATAGATTTTCATGGCAAAGTTTTAATATCCCAATATTATGTCTGTTCTTGCAGGATAGCAGGCTTTTCACCTTAGAACAGGGTGACACAAGGCTTGGTTTATTTGATTGATGGGTTTTGAAGACCGTGTTTCAGAACTTTTGATGACTTCTCATAGGTTGTTGTTGTCAAAAATCATTGCCCACAAGTTTTTGGAGTTTTTGCTCTCCACAAGTTGACTTTATCTAATAAGTAATGAAATAACTATAGGAGAAAGTCTTTCCACTACACATTCCTGCAGACCTGTCTTAGTAGGACAACTCAGTCTCAGACCTTGATGGACAGAAGGCTGTGAGCTAGCAAAACACTTTACACAGATAGTTAATTTCAACCATGTGCTTGAATGCTTGGCTGAAGGATTATGCTCTTCAAGCACATGTGTAATGTTAACTGTCTGCTTGGTACACTGTTAACCTGGTGCTTCAAGGAACAGCCAAAAGGCCTGAGCTCTCACTTCAGGCTTCTGAGCCCAATGGTTGTTTTTTAATTGGAACATCCTATCAAATAGATAATCTCAGAATGCATGAGTAGTGTTGATACCTTTTGGGACATTTTGAGTATCAGTGAAAAAGACAACTCAAGCCTCTCTTCTCTGAGGAGGGAATTTGTCTTTGGAAGTTTCCTATTCCAGTACCACTGAACTCTTTGTCAGAACTCCTGCTTCCTGCTAGTTGCCATTATTTTACCTGAAAATTATGACAGGACTTGAAGAGCAGTTTAGTACATGGGGCTTTACTGCACTGCAAACACTCAGTAGCAATGCATATTAGTGTAGCTCTCACAGAAAGGACTGATGGCTCTGTCTTCTGTCCAGTCAGCAAAATGGCATTGCCTTTCCTGTCTTTCCTGTGTTTTGCAATGCTTTTGCAAGTCAGCACATAGAAAGCCTATGCATGTGTTTAGTTAAGTGAGCAGTGCTTTATGGGCAAGCTCACATGAGGTTAGTAATGAAGAGAATCTTCTCCTGTCCAAGCTCTCTTCTTATCTGCAGTGGTGGCATTGCTGAGCTACAAGCTAAAGCACGTAAACAGATTACAGTGTGCTAAAGAAAGGAGATATACATGCCAGGCATTAAAGCGGGAGAAAGCAGCACTCCATACGCCTGTATGAATACACCAGAGTGTGCAAGTGGGTCAAGAAGTGAGTGTTTTAAACCAATGATGGGTCTGCCCTGTTTAAAGATGGACCACAGCATTTCTCTCCTCCCTGCCCTATACTGTAAGAACAGAAGAAGGGACGTATTTGGTCAGACCCTAGGTTTATGTTTTCAACATAAATCAAAACACAAATGTTTAGGGAGAAATTTAGAAACAAGCAAGAATATACTAACATCTTTAAATACTACCCCAGATTCTACTAAGAAACCTTGATGTGGCCATTGGGATTTTTCTCCTACAGATTTTTAACTACTCTGTTTTCTCTGTGGCCTAAGTTATTTCTGCTGCTAGACAGAGCCAGCTTACAGTCTTTGCTTCATCCCACCAGAGAGGAGAAAAAGATGAAGCTATGATTATCTGTGTTTCAAGGAAAGACAGGAGATTACTGCTCTTGGGACTGGACACACACACATACCACATACACTTCTTCAGATTGGTATGTAGTCCCTGTAGGTGCTGAGAAAGGACTTTCTGGAGCAAATACTTTTGTTTTAAAGGTGAGAGTACTGACCCTAGTTGGAGAAAAAGAAAACACCTAAAAACTTAAATCTACAAGGCAGAGAAGTAGAACCAAGATTTTTAGAGTGTGATAATATTTGAAGCAAATTAATTTTTTAATGTTTGTAAATGGAAATACTGAGTATTCCCAATATATGACAAATACTGTAAAAGAAGTTCCTTAGAATTTAATAGGGAAAGAGTAACCTCTTTGCTTTAAAACTTGCAAGCCATTTCTTTTAATAAGCTCTGTCTTTCTGTCTTGAAGCATAATCTGGTGTGGAAGTTGTTCCATGTGAAAGCAAATGTGCATACATTCAAAATGCCTGAATAATATTCAAGCAGTAAAGGCTGGTGAAAGTAAAAGAAAGGTCATACTTCAAAGGCAAATCAATCTTTCAAGGAGAAGTTTGATAATTTTTTCAATTTATACAGACATACTCTTGAATTATTTTAGGATAACAGATGAGATGCTACCCATAAAAAATTGGCTGAATTGTTGTCAACAGACAACGTGCAGTAATGAAGAAGTGCACTGTTAATTCACAACAAATTCTCCTTGGTTTTGCTTTTGAAGTGGGGACAAAGCCACTCTGGAAACAAGCTATCTCCACTGATATCAGGAGATACTTGTGTAGAGAACTTGCAGATATTTTTTAGGCCAAATTCTCCTGTTTCACGATACATGTAACATTTACCTCTTCCTGAAATGGTCAGAGTTATTGATGACACACTGTGTGTAAAAAGGGAATCCCAAGACATCTTGTCTTTTCGTTATTTACTTCTGTAAGAGGTGCTGTGGGCAGGGTGTGCTCTTCTCAGAGTGTCACTGCTTCTATGCAGAGCAGAAATGCATGCTTGTTAGACTATGGACTCAGGTCACTGAGGTCACTGAGACAGAGGCTTGGGGGAATTCCTCTCCTGCCTCTTCACTTGTCCACTAATAGTGCAGGCCTTTCCTAGTGTATTCAGCCGATACAGCTCCTGTGCCAGAGAGCACTTGGTGGTAGCTCCCAGCTCTGATGTAGTGTTGGAAGGATTCCAAAAGAGGGAAAGGGTTCCCCATCTTCTTGATTAAATACTGGCTGCAAGCTGAAGAGTCTTGCAGCTTCTCAGAGGCCTACCTACAACCTGTCAGCGTGTGATAGGTCTTTCACAGCACTAAGGAATTTATCCAGCACAACTCTGCATTTAGTTTCTTATTTGGGGGATTTGTTTTGTGGATCAGAATGCAGGGATCATTTGCATAGAATGATGAACTGAAATTGCTTAAGATGACCCAAGTGTAATAAATTAAATTGTGCTTTCTCTTGGTTTATTAGAAACAATTCTTTTTGGCAAGTTGTGTCAGAGATTATATCATCAGTGGAAGCTGAGGACTGGGTATATGATCCTTCTTTCAGCCAGCATTCCAGCTTTTCATGTAGTGCTGTTCAGACTGAAGATGATCTGTTACCAGATTTTTTATCTTCCAATAAATCTGATTCTAAGCACACAACAATCCACAAAGAAAACAATACTGCATAGTGGCTGTGAAGAAGATTGTGGCTTCAGAAATATGTTAGTTCTCTCTCCATTATTTATTCCTCGATTTTAACGGTTAACTCTACAATAAAGAAAATGTTTTTACATAATGCTTGTCACTCAGGGTGTCAGACAAGGTCTCCAGAGGCACTTGCACCAGTAAGATATATATGTCAGCAGTTCTGACATTGAGATTTTTTGCATACATTAATCTCTTGTCTCCATTGATTAAAGTTGAAAACTAAGATTAAACTCTGTAGGTCAAGTCTGACTTTGTTGTTATTACACTGATTTCAAGAGTCATCAATCAGTTTGACTCATTCAAAAGGTGACTGTGTAGAGTTAGGACTAAGATTCTCACATTTAACTGTTTTCCTTCCAATTACCAGTGTGTTGTTTCAGCTAATGGTAAATATTTTCTCTTTCTCTGAACAATCTTCATTGAGAGCTTTGCTCAATATTTTTGTCTGTTTGATTCAGATTAAGAAGCACTGGTTTTCATCATTATTATTAATGTTAATGTTGTTGTTATCATCATCATCATCATCATCACCTAATAGTCCAGCTTTTTTTCTTCTGTTTTCATAGCTACATGCATCCAAACTGATCTCTACAGTGAGGACAGAGATCTTAACAGCTCCCCTGCCTGTCACTGAAATACTACTTGCATAATATTCACCTGAAATGAAATCTGTGTCATTTCAGAAATATTTGCTCCGTGCCAAACATTGTCTGTAGCTGGATAAATGCATTTCAGATCAAATCAAGGACTTTTTTAACAGTGGCTTGATAAACAGTTTTCATTGTTCACTGATAAACTAAGAAGCCAACAAAATACTGAGGAGAAGCCAGGCAATAGGCAACGGAGAACTCCATTGAGTGAGAACAATCTAACATCTCTGTTAATTGTCATGATAGCTATTCTGTGACCAGCTCTGTAATTTCTTGGAAGATGATGTTTTTAGAGCTAGTCTATTGTAGCTAGCTGTCAGCATTTAATAACAATGTAAAATGATCTCTTGCCCACAACAGTGAGACTGATGAGGATTTAGTGGGATTATTGTATACAGTGAATGCCTTGATCTTTTCCAAAGGGCTTTGTGGACCCTGGATGACCAAGATCCCAAAAGTGTGAACTGTGCGTTTTCATTTGTGTAAATTTGAGAAAGAATGAAGCAGAATGTTGGGTTCCAGATGACCCACTCAGGACCTTAACAGACTAGTACCCTTGTTGGCAGGCCTTTGTAATCTCAATAGCACAAGTCACTGCTCTTTCTGCTTTCAAGCAGCAGGAAACTCCAAATAACATCAAAGCTATAGGGATCCAGTGCCAAGCATCATAATATTTACTTTCCCTGTCTAGAATGAGTTCATTCATCAGTGCCATGAAAATAATAGTAGACTCATTCTTTACCCTGCTCTAGATGCCTGAGTCAAAGGTCTTGATGAAGAGGAGAATGCAACAAAGACCTGAATGTGACAGCATACTTTTAACTTTATCGTCTCTGGGTGTTTTGGCTTACTGTTCTCTTCCCTTGTTCACTTTGCTGGCATTTAGACCAAGACTGAACATTCACTTAATAGTAACTGAAGCATGTCCTGTTCACTGCACAGTTTCAAAAACAATGAGAGAGGAAGGCCAATAAAGCATTCATAACCCTGGACTGAAAAGTCTGACATGAAATTTGCAGTGGAGACCTAAAGGAGGAAATGAACAAGAAAATATATAGAGAAAGAATTGCGCTGCAAAAAAGAGAACTGTAAACTATTCACAGGGAGATAAGAGAAACATTTTCCTTGTCTTGGGATTGCAGTATAAAACTAAAGTCAGGCTTGCTTTTGGGTGTATAATTCTGGCTTTTCATCTGCAAGAGGGAGGTAGTGAATTAATTGCTTATGCTCCTTATTATACTTAAGTCAAGGGATAGAAAATGGGCAATAAGCTAGGTTTGACTGGCCTATATCATATGAGCACAATAGAGAAAATGTGAATTGCTTCAGAGCTGTTGATCAGCTCTGTAAATTCAGACAGCAGAAAGAGAAGAACCGCAAAAAGAAGAAAAGTGATTTTTCCTCGAGTCATGTCTGACTCAAGTGCTTTGCTCTTCTTGTTCATCAATCTCTTCACAGCTGAAGGCCTCCTGTGTTCTGCCCAGTGCCATCATGAAAGTGAAGAAACCAGATATATAGGTTCTTTTGTAAGTTTTGCATTAGATAATGGGTATTTAGGAACAGAATGCAGCTACTATTGCCTTAGTGGTTTAAAATGTATTGGAGTATTCATCTAGGCATTTCATTTTCAAAATCATCCACCTCCAGTTGCTTTCCCGAAGCAACATATGCTTGTCTGATCAATTACTTGATGGAGATAGTTACTGGCTGAATGTAGGAGGACAGCAACATTTCATCTAAATGGCACAAGAGGACAAGTCCATCCCTGGGATGTCTGTGTCCATGTTTCCATTTTCCATCTATTTGTATTTCTTTCTACCTTTTTCTATTACAGTCTTTGACAGTACCAGGTATGTTATTATGAATTCAGAAGGAATATCCATGAAGAAAAGAATGGATAAAGAACAGGATGTTTAAAATTTTAAACCTGGAAAAGAATGAATCTCATTGTAACTTATGATGCCCAAACACCTGGATTTTGATGTGATAGCACTACACTTTAACCTCTTCAAAAACCTGAGAATGACAGGTACACATTAGTTTATGCCCAGTCCTGGCTGTAGACATAAAACTCTACTTCATAACTAACTCTGATGAACACTCGCAAGCTTCTGCTAGTGCCAATTTTGTCCACCTGCCCACTGAGTCCTCTTCAGCAAAGATCTTCTCTTTTGCAGTATTTAGAGATGGAATCCATTCGCTGAATCGTTGGCTGCTCTGAATCCCACTGTTTCTGCACTGCTGAATGGTAGGAGTGTTTGAGAAAAAAGGTTTGGCTTTCCAGGTATAGACTGGAAAGCAGTTGAAGCAGAAGGTCATTTTCAGAAGGTTCCTGTGCAAATTAACTAAGCAATGTATCTTTTAATGGCAGTTGCTCATTTATCATGCAAATATGTGTCTGCCACTCAATGCCTTACAGTTTGTTAAGTATTTTTTGCCAATCCCAGTCATGGCAGTGTGAGTGCTCACCCGAATTTTATGTCCTCCCTCCCACGTGCATGTCTATGGGTTTCTGCCAAGCTGACTTGTCAATAATCAGTCAAATGTTACTTTGTGCATTATATGAATTAGTGTTTTTCTCTCATTCCACCTTACTAGAAGTGAATGGGAACTTATTTTCTTCATATTCAAAATCTTGAGATTTCATTAAATATTCAGCTGGACCAAATAATGGAGTACATTAAGTACTCTGAAATTTTGGAAGAATGAGCCTTTGAGAAACACACTCACAGAGTAGAAATTAACTCTATGTTCATGAGTAGAGTACCAAATTAAGAGAGTAAGAGCATAACAGAAGCGACAACTGTCATCTCTTGCTATAGCAAATATACAAGTTGGTCTAGCAGAGAATGAGCAATGGCAACTGTCTCTTCTTTGAAGAATAAAGAGGCCATTATATCTAACTGCTTTTGTTTAGGTCACTAGTTTGAGATATAACAGAACAAGTTTAGTCTCAAGTTGGGAACTCAATTGACAGTCTTGTCCCATTCTCATCTGTTTCTCATAGGACCATAATGTTTCCTAATAGTACCATGTTAAGAGTCTCTACTCTGTTCCCAAATAACTTTTTGTTCAAAACAATATACGTTAACTCAAGGAGACAGCAAAAGAATATCTTTTCAGACCTTATTTATAAAACAAAGCATCCTACACCTACTTTCAATTTTATTTTTAAGAAAGAGCAAGAAAGAACAATTCCTGATTATGGGAATTCTCCATAAAATAAATTCTTTGTAGATTACAGTGAAGAATGCCATTGAAAGCCAGCAGTTTATCTGTTCAGGGAGTCTTCTTGCACTGGACAAGATTTATCTGATGAGATTCGTATGTGCAATGCTGGCTAGTACAGCATGACATTGTAGCTCTAGAAGTTCTTGCCTTAACAGGAGCAGTTAAAGGCCCAAAACAAAGACACTTGCAGCTGAAGGTCTCATTTACTCTTCTCGGTTCCAACGTGCTGTTACAATGACAATTTCATTAGATCAGAGAATTTCACAGGAGAGTTTCATACTGCATTTGTCTACAGAAAACAACTATGTAGTGTTACTTGAAAGTTGGGCTACAATTCACAGGTATGATTTTTCTTCTCATTGTGCTGGTGCTGGTTCCTTTCCTACTCATTCTCCTGTTTATCTGGACACTGACCTAAATTGTATGGGGCAAATCTAGACAAGCTCCATGGCAAAAGAGTAAGCAGTTTTGGGCTTCATTACCACTGGTTTTTGATTTCTAATTTTGATTTTCCTGTCTTTGCCCATTTTATATTCCACTCATTTTTTCCCATTAAAGAATAAAGCAACATCAATAAGAATGGCATGTGTGATAAGTGCAGAATGAGTGATGAGATCTTTGCTGTCTATTAGAGAGGGAGATTACTTCCTAGTCTGCTTCACTGTGTCTGAGTTGTGTGACCTGCTCTGATACTGTGAGTGTGGCTTGAGAATGAGGGACTTACACTAGCATCTCAGAAACAGACAAGGAAATTATAGACATGATCAGTCAAAGCATGAAGGTCATACAAGTGACTTTAAAGCTTCAAAATATCTGCATTCCAAGGAAATACTCATTTTCCAGAACCCATACTCACATCCTAAGGAGTGCGATTGATGCATGTGTTCAACTACAGTATCAAAAATTATAAGATACCTTCTAGACTACCAGATTGAAGATTTTGTCACCCACTTCTCTAGAAACCTCTGGTCTTGACTGAATAAAAGCCAATGAGACATGCTATTTATGGCTTTTCCTGGTGGGCTCTTGTAGCTCTAGAAAAAAGTTTGCAGTCAGAATGGTATTCTCTCTGTGTATGCTTTGCAGAACACTTTCTATTCATCAGTAACCTGCAGTGTTGCTTTGGCTTTGAATTAAGACTTGGCTTGCTACAGCTGAGGACAGAGGATGACAATGATCTGTGGAAAATTAAAATTAATTTAGAGTAAACCAAGGACACTTGTGAAGATGTGCAGAACACAGATAGTGCTAAGAATAAGAAAAACCCCAAATTCACCTGAATGGAACAAGAGAGCATATTCTTTTGAAAATACTGGCAAATTCTCAATCTGCAGGTCATAAACCTGCCTCATGCTGAGGTTTAGGAAAGGAAAGTCAGAGAGTGAATGTCAAGGTTACTCAACTCTAACACATGGGTGCATTTTTTTTTAAGCATAAGATGAGGTTCTAAATTTCTGGTAAGTTATGTTGCTTTACCCATTTACGTGAAGTAAGAGTAGAACTAACTGAAGTAATTTTTATAGGAATAGAGTTTGTATAAAGATGAGCAATATTATGAGAGCTGCTTGCTATTTACAGCAGGAACCGGGAACATGGTTCAGTATTTCTAACCTTCCTGCTCCATTCAAATTATCATTCATATAGTTTTATCCCACTTCATGTACAGCTCTGGGAAAATCTTTAAGATGCAGACATAAATCACACACCAGATTTTAAGTAAGGATCTTTTTTCATGTCCTACTTGAATTTTCACTCTTTATAGGATCTCAGTAGGGCTCATATTAATAGGAGAAAATTCAGCAAAGAGCACACTTTTGTCTGTAATTACCTCACAGCAAAAATTAGGTTATTTCAAATGAGAATTCTAAAGATTCAGCATATATGTAATTGTTTTTTTCCTAGTGTAGCGGGTTAGTTTCGATAACCGGGCAGAAACACCAATTAATGTAGGGGTTTTAGTTCGCCATCTTCACACTGCACCTATTTAATGTAGTGGGTTGAGTACTCAGTTGAACACCAGTGCACCCACTAAACTTTTTTACTTATTTTCTTCTGTGAGATAAGGATTAGGAGAAATGCAAAGCAGGCTCAAAACCTTAAAAGGTATAAAGACACTTTTATTAACAGATATAAAAGGAAAATAAAAAGAACCAGAATAAACCTTCAGACACTTTTTCTCCCCCTAACCTTCTCTGTCCTTCCCACCAACAATGTAAAGAAACAAAATCTGAGACTTTCAGTCAGTTTACCACCTCTAAAGTGGTCTTTCTTCAGTTTACATAGGGAGAGGAGTCTCTCCTGCCATGCCATAGAGACTTTTCCACAAGCAAACAGTTCTCTTGTGGCTCCAATATCAC
>WEKY01042335.1:11972-22528 GCA_013390045.1 Picathartes gymnocephalus | reverse complement strand
GATCTCTGCTGGGCAGCAGCTGAAGCTGCTGCAGACTTTTCCCGGGGAGAGGGGAGGCAGGGGCTGCAGGATCTCATCAGCCAGGCCAGGATTCAGCTGTGGCAGGATCTCAGTCACGCCTGGCCCGGCCAAGTGGTCCCGGCCCGGCCTGGCCCCGTGGAGCCGGCAGGACCCAGTCCCAGCCCGGCTGAGGCCGGCTCCGCCGGGACGCACAGGCCCCCGTTATCTGTTCAGAAGCCAGAAGCAAGAGGAGATTCCCGGGCTTCTCCTTCCTTAAATGTGAATCACAGAGGCATATTCAGCTTCTTAAGTGGCTAAACAAAGTGTCCATCTTAGAACTAGCCAGCTAATTGGTTCTTCCAGGCCTAAAGGAAGCCTTACAGAGTTCCTTACAGTTGAAAAATTCACTTTTCAACCCATGACACCTAGCCATTGAACAACTATCATGAATTTACTCTGGGTATCAATACAGACTGGGGGATGATTGAGAGCAGCCCTGCTGAGAAGTACTTGGGTGCTGGACATGACCCAGCCATGGGCACTCCCAGCCCAGAAAGCCAAACGTGTCCTGGGCTGCATCCAAAGCAGCGTGGGCAGCAGGGGAGGGAGGGGATTCTGCCCCTCTGCTCTGCTCTGGTGAGACCCCACCTGGAACCCTGCATCCACCTCTGGGGTCCCTGCACAGGAAGGCTATGACCTGTTGGAGTGAGTCCAGAGGAGAGAACACCAAGGTGTTTAGAAGGAGAGAACATTTCTCCTATAGGGAAAGGCTTATGTAATTGGGATTATTCAGCCTGGAAAAGAGAAGGCTTTGGGATGACCTACTTGCAGCCTTTCAGTACGGGAAGGGCTACTACAGCAAAGGAATGAGGGAAACCTACTGGAAAGAAAGGGAGCCTACAAGAAAAATGTAAAAATACTATTTAAAAGGACATGTAGTGACAGGACAAGAAGGAAGGTACTTAAACTGGAAGAGCATAGGTTTAAATTAGATATTGGGAAGAAATTCTTTGCTGTGAGGGTGGTGAAACACTGGAACAGGTTGCCCAGAGGAGCTGTGGATGCCCCATCCTGGCAGTGTTCAAGGAGCAACCTGGTTTAGTGGAAGGTGTCCCTACCCATGAGAGAGTGGTTGGAACTAGATGAATTTTATGGTCCCCTCCAGTCTAAGCCATTCTATGATTCTGTGATATATCAATTTTCTACATCATTGTAGTTTCTGTCTTTTTATAAAGCTGAAAGTAAAGTTCACGTGTTCCTTGGTGTTTCAATGCAGGCACATCAGTGGCAAATCTTTCAGCTGTAGAAAGTGTCTTCATTTCTTTAATCCCTATTCTGTAAGGCATTTATGCATATGGGTATATGTGCTTTGCTTTAGGCACATAAATTATCTTCTTTAGTACAGCTAGATTATCCACATACAAAAAACAGATTTCAATCTTGCTCAAACTCTGTTTTTCTAAATGAGAGCCTTAGAATATAAAAGATTGCAACACAGACAGCTAAGTGCATTCCAGATGAGTTATAGGTTAGAGGAGACGTATGAGACTCTAGAGCCATAAATCCTAGATTCTCAGGCCTAGTCTGTACTCTTTTTCAAGCTATATTTTTTTCAATATTTATGCAGCTTGCTTCCTTTTAAGTCTTTCTCTTCTTAGATACTGCTAAACGTGGCATCTGAGCGTCTCATAATTTTGTAATATGTGATCATAAAAAGATTTATTTCTCCTTATATCTGAGGACATGGGGGTGCCCAGAGGCAGACTCTTTCTGTATCTGTGTATGTGCTTAGAGGAGCAAAGTGCTGTGTGGACACCTTGCTCCCTTCTGGGAGAATGTTGCAGGTAGAAGGGACGGTCTCCTGGAGCGTTCTCCATCTGCTCTACCTGTTTGTTCTCACTGTGACGCTGTCCTACATGTTGCAGAAGCCTTCATCTGTCTCAGGTCATGTCTCTGATAATATGAAGATCAAACACCTCATTTTATTTTGACCCGAAGCCCGGGAAAAGAGCAAAGCCCTGAGTTGCTCTGTTCTTAGCCATCTGTGTTGCATGAACAGACAGTCTGTTGTGTATAAAACCAGCTGTGACTGTTTTAAGGGGCATCTGTTCTGTCCTGAGGCATAACAGTTGATGGTATTTAGAGTTGGCAGTCAAAGGTGCCAGGTCAGTCTAGCTCAGTCTGGGTCTGACAGGATGGGTGTGGCTTCTTGCTAATAATCAGGGAACAGCTGTTTGAGTAAGGAAACAAGAAAACCTGTACAACTGTCAGCTTTTCAACAAAAGGGGAAAGCACCTCTTCAGAGCACCCCCACTATAGTTGGGAAGAGGAAGGATTCCGTTAGTTAAGTATCAGCTTTATTGTGTGACTTCAGCAAATCATTTTTTTCTTGGTATTTGATAGATAGAGGCAAACTGCATGGTGGTATAATACAGGCCTAGAAGGAAGATGGTGAATGGTGAATGATTCAAAGTGCCTCCTTATGCAGTCTGCCTTAGACTTTCTCAAGATGAGCCATCTGCTCTTTCAAGTCAGCTGGACTTTCAGAGATCTGGATGGTAGATTTAGCTGTGCAGGATGCAGCATTGGAGGCTGTTGTCAGCTTATGAACCTGACCAACACTTTCATAATCTGCTACTTTAAATATCTGCTTTTTGGTGGCTTTTTTTTTTTTCTTCTTCTTTTAATTTGTTTTAAAAGAACTCTATTTCTAGCAGCTACTGTTGGTGAGAATTTATTGAGTGGTTTAATTGCTTCTGAATGAAAGGCAACTGTTAAAATATGTAAATAGCTGCTGGTTAATGACATGATGGCTTCTCAAGCGATTAAATGAGGAATTTCCTCTCTCTCTCACCAGTTTGTACGACATAGCCAGTGCCCACACTACATGACTGTGTAAGTCTAACATGCTTACCCGGTAAGTGTAGCTAAGTAGTATCTTAGGTTGTTTTACACAGCTGGCCTCAGTAGAACTACTAACCTGGTAAATCAACAGTCCTGGCCTTGTTTGGTTTAATTTCCATTGTGTAGATATGTCTTTTGCATGCCTACACAGCAGAGCATAGGAAAATCTATAACCTCATTCTCTAGCATATCCCAGGTCTTTTGTTTCTCCTTAATATTTTCAGAAAATAAAAGCCTCACTGGGAATTTAAGTGAAGCCATTTTCTCTCTGTGCTTACAGCTTTGGACATCGAACCCCAACCTGATACTTCATTGTGACAACAGAACAGAAACTACTTGAGATGAGCCATGACACAAAACCGTATTACTGGCTATTCCCAGTTATTCACAGTGTTTGTAATATAGTAATTCTTGCAGATCTAGATAAGTGTTCTGTTGTGTTTGGCATTGTTAAGATTAAATGTGAGGGTTAGACAAGCCCTTGCCTTTTGTCCAGGCCTCTGGCAGCAGGCAGTAGCTTTATTGAAGTGGCCAGCACCCCAAAACCCACTCTCATTCACAAGTTCTTTAATAATGGTTGGTTCGGTCTATTATAGAATGAATTATTTACTTAATAGACAGGAAACTAACAAATACTTAAAATATACTATTACTTAACAGGAATAAGGACAAAAAAAAGGTACTACTAGTGGATATATACAGCATGAGATTAAAGGTACCTGTTAATGTTACAGCTAGAGAAGAAACAATATAATTTAGGATTCATATCTCTTACCATCCAGTTGTTGGTGTGGCACACATCGAGATCCTTTCCCTCAATCCCCAGGAAAGTAACCATGAAACTTGCGTCCACACTTCGGGGAGAAGATTTCAACACTTTCAGGGTGTAAGAGGCTTCTGCCTCTGTGATGACTTGTGTGTCTTTTATAGTTTGTAAAACAGCGTCTCTCAGTCAAGAATGTTTCTTTCATCTCTTCCTACATCTGCTCTCCAGATTAAGATGTTGATGCTTAGCTGATGCCTGAGCCCTTTTGGTGCCAGAGAGATGACTCTGCTTGGGCCTTTCAGCCACTGGGTTATCTCTTCTATATGCACCAGGCATCTGTGGTAGAGAGGAGGAGTGGGTAGGCATCCTGCCACAGGCATTGTAGAGACTAGTAGTAAAAACTGATTGCCATCTCAAAGATCCTGCAATGGACAGGCAAGAATTATTACTTCCCACTACAATGTCATAGACAGATTTGGTGATTTCCCATAAAAACAAAGGGAACTGGTGTCAAAATTTGGCACTGAAACCTTTCAGTGTGTGGGAACACCCAAATCCTAGTCAGATACTGAGAGCACTGCTCCCATTCTCTGAGGGTCAGCTTCTGATACACAAGGACTGCAATAAGTAAAACAGCTGAGGTAGTGTTCACCTCTACTGAACCTGTGCTGTGACCTGACGTGATTGTGGGGCCCTTGGATGCATAGACATTAAAATTCATCACGTCCAGAAAACAGAAAAGCAAAGTGAAAAAAATGAGGTTGCTTGATTTGTATGTGTATTCATTACAGTCACCTTAGAAACAGATATTGCAAGATAAGATGGAAATATGTAGGTCATTCAAAATGTGTTCTTCTCTAGTATGGAGAATGTAGTTGGCTTTTCTTCCCTGCAATTAGGAGATACGGCAAAGACTGACGGAGTAGGAGTGGAAGTGACAGGTGATGAAAGAGAAAGAGAATCAAAGTGACTATAGTAACAAAGCCTTTGAATTAATAACAGATGAGAAAACCTTGAACTAATTCAAGGCTAAAATATATGAAGATGTTTGTGTATGACAAGGCAAAAGCTATAGCACTATGCAATTAAAGATGAACATTAATTCTGCAGGCTGGACTACTCATTTGTTTTGGAAAACTGGATGATAATGAAAGATGCACAGAAAGTATGCTAGGTCAAGCTTGCTGTTTAAGGAGTTTCTCTTCTGTAATACTGCAAGCTTCATCTATGACAACAGGAACTCACTTCTTTTCATGGGTCCACTCCACAGTACGGACAATACTTCTTAGAGAAATAGGCCCAAAGTTGTCCTTGGATATAAAAGGCTAACAAGTATTAATACTAGCTAAGAAATGAGCCAGAAAGAATCAGAGCAACGTAACTTTCTACATCTATCTTAACAACATAAGCTCAACCAGATATAATAAAACCATTGAACTTTCACTAAATCAGACTTACAAACAGAATGTCAAAACCCAATACCTGAGCAGGTTTCTAATTTGTATTTCCTAGTATTGTGCCATTTCAGCTTTCAGCAGACTGGTAGCAGCTCTAGCAGCAGCACTGTGCTGCATCCTGGTCCCTTCCAAGCACATTAACTCGTTGAAGGTCTGGCTCTTTAGCCCTTCTACTTGTACCTTGTATTGTCCCTCACACCTAGGTGAACAGAGCATAAAAGGCTTCCATTCCAGTTTCAGATCATATCAAACCTACTTGTCATCTCTTTACTCGTTTGAGAATAGCTAGCAAAAGTAGAAGGCAAAGCAGAATAAAAATTTCTTAGCAGAATTTTTCCTGGCAATTTTGTTTCAATTCAACAAAGCCAGGAACATTTAACCAATGCTACTGGGAGAAAGACATGAAATATTTGGGGGGTTAGGTGATAAAAGAACATTTCATTCAAATTTTTGACCTACAGAGGATGGAAACAAGGATAGGGAGACTATGAGGAATTGTTGTCCAAGCAGCCAAAGATCAGGTTAGGAGATCCAAAATCCTGACAGAACCAAATCTGGCAAGGACTCTCAGAGGGCTAGAAGGAAATCTTCTATAGGTGTGTTGGTGACAAAAGGAAAACCAGGGAAAATATGGGCCTCCTCTGGAAAGAAACAGGACACCTGGTTACTTGGGAAAGGCTGAAATACTGAAAAATGTTTTTTGCCTTGGTCTTCACTGGCAAGTGCTCCAGCCAAACCACCCAAGTCACAGTAGGCAAAGGCAGGTACTGTGAGAATGAAGAACAACCTGCTGTAGGAAAAAATCAGGTGTGAGATCATGTCAGGAAAGGTGCACAAGTCCAGGAGACCTGATGAGTTGCAGCTGTGAGTACTAAGGAATGGGTGGATGAAAATTGCACTTGAGAAGTTATGGCAGGTGAAGGTTCCACTGCCTAGAAAAGGGGAAACTTGACCCCCATTTTTAAAAGGGGGAAAAAGAAACACCCAGGGAACTACAGGGTGGTCAGTCTTACCTCTGTGCCTGGCATGATTATGGAGCAGATCCTGCTGGAAGCTATGCTGAGGCACATGGAAAACAGAGAGGTGATTTGTGACAAGCAACGTGGCTTCACTAAGGGCAAATTGTGCCTGACAAATTTGGTCACCTTCTATGACGGTGTTACAGGGGTGGTGAATGACTGACATTGTTCTACCTGAAACTGTGCAAAGAGAGTCTGGCTTATCTTTCTTCATTTTCTAAATTATCTCAGGTTTCCAGAGAGTATAAATCTTGATTGAGGCCATCTAAGCTACAGTCATCTTCACACGTAAAGCAGGAGAAATCTAATAGCAAGTAAAAGGTAAATAACTGTACCAAGATAGCATCTTGTGGCTGAAGTTCTAATAGCTTTGCCAGTACCCCTTGCTCTGTAAGACATGGGGTAGGCCTTATAGTGCAAACTGAGTGGTAAAGCTAAAAGCTTTCTTAGAATTCTTGGCTACTACTGTTACTAGTAGTTGACCTAACAGCACAGGGGGCACATGTGGGTCCGAGTACCACTGTGGTTAGACTCATACAAATACAGGACAAGGTGATCTTTACTGCTGTAAGACCTTTCTGGGTGCCTGTCAAAACTGAGATTACTGTCCCTTTTATAAAAAGTTGCACCAATCCTTCGTAGTTATTGTTACCATACAGATTTACACCAGTCAAAGTTTTCCTCCTGTCTTTGTAGATGCAGCAAGGTGTCATAGTCTCCAAAAGTGGCTGAAGACAGTCTGTCCTTTTGCCTTTTGCTAAGTTGCAGCTCCACTCCTGCAACTCCAGCTGTTATCTGGAAGCTTGCTGGGCAGCTCCTTCGCTGAGAGCTGCAGCTTCCCCATGTTCTCATGATCTTCACGCACAACAAGACAGAAATTTTAATTCCAAAAGGCAGAAATGTTTAAATTTTTCCTCTTGTCACCCTGCAGGTAAATCAGCATTATACTGGTACAGCTTTCCAGCTGTTGCTCTGAGAGTTGTTGCTGTTCTCTCAGGGAAGAGGCATTGCTTGGCTATTGAAAATTAAAACTGGGTGTCTGAAGGTGTGCAAGTGGACTACTTGAGCCTAGGGCATGTAGTTTTGAGACTCTTGAAAAGACACATTTCCATTTCAAGCTGAAATACTTGGATACTCTTAGGAGGACAAGTCATCCATATATGACAACAAGTCCTGGAATTATACCACTCTTCTCCCAGTGATACTGACATGTTTCAGGTCCAATGCAATTGTACTTGTGGTCTGAAGTTTAGATTGCCTTCAATCTCAGATTTAGTGGATGTTCACTCCATTGAGTCCTTAGCTTGGCTCCCAGCAGCTGCCTAGCTCTTCTGCAGGCTTTGCTTGATGGTACTTGGCATTAACCCTGTCCATGTCCCTCTTTCCCTCACGCCTTGGCAGGTCATGTTAGAAACTTGCTGCTGTGATTTGAGGCCAAGCAAAGAAAGTCTCCCATGTACTACTCCAACTCCCAGCTCTTCTGAGCTCCCTTGTGTTCATCCAGAGCCAAGCCCCATAATGGGGCTGGTGTCTAGTGAGCTCTGCTCAAGAGCCCAACACACAAAGTTGTATGGTGAGTGTGACGTGTGGGAGGAAGATACAGTTTGTGTGGCTCAGGCAGAGAGAAGGAAATCTGTAGTGTAGTGCCAAAGACAGGATTTGAAATGCTGATGGCCTTTTCTTCTTGGTACTCTTTTGAAACCAACCATCCTTTCAGGCTGGAGGAAAAATACTGGCTCTGAGTTAGGCCTGGGAGCTTTTAGCTTTTGCCTAATTGTGCAGGAGAACACAAAAGCAGATTGTAACTTTAGGTCATAGGTACTACAACAAGTTTTCTTAATACCCTAAAACTCAATTAAAAGAATATATTTTAAGAATGCCACAACCCTTGAATTAACAACTATGAAGGCCTGGGGGCATGTTAGGATGCCCTGGAAGGATGCCCCCTAGGCTTTGGCTTCTCCCATGGAAGTCCAAGGGCCAGGTGTCAGTCTACCCTGGTTCCACACCCACTGTCATCCATATATGTCCCAGTTCTACCGAGTTCTTTGAACCCTGTACCCCCGTTGGTTGTTGGGCCATTGGCCATCACACCCCCAGTTTGCTATATATGGTAAAGTTCCAGTAAGTTCTCTGTTCTATGTATCCCAGTTGTTTTGTCTACCCCAGCCATTCCTCTATTAGCCCCTTGAAACCACCTTCCTGCCTACCCTCTCTGTTTATTGGTCCCTGCGGCTTGGCTCTGCCCCCTCCATACCCATATTTAAACCTGGACCCTCCACCTTCCCCCTCTTTGTCCCTGGACCCCTTCAGCATGTAGGCACAATAAACTGCTGCTGGATCTCCACACAAAGACCCCTCCTGCCTCCGGTGCCTTGGTATCCATCCGCAGCGTGTGTGTGTGGTGTGGGTGTCGCATGCCTGCCAGAGCGCCCTCCTCTCGGAGACGCTTGTGGGAAGGTAGCGGCATTGAGCCACCCGCGCCGCGCCACTACAAACAACCACGCAGAAACTGCCTCCCTACAGAAAGTCTTAAATATGTTTTCATCTACTTTCAGAGAAAGTACTTTTTGCAGATGTCAAATCTGCAGCCGTGACAATCTCATGTAATTATGTAAATAGGTAGACTGCCGTGCTGGAGGATCATGTGCTCTTTTTAAAACTATTTTAGTTTATAAGGTTATTTAACAAAAACAATCTAGAGAGAGAGATTTGTGATGCCAGAAATGGTTGCCAAATGGGAAGAGAAGTGTATTGGGTCAGCCTGCAAGCTCCATTCATCTAAGTGCTTCATAGGCAGTGGGGTAAGTGATCCCTGAAGCAGATCAACATGGGCTATAGCTTGCATAAAGACAAAGCCAGTGAAGAGAAGTAAAGGAGGATTTAGTAAAGAACAATTGACACTGCTCTATTTTACTCTACTGGTAACATCTGAAGCTATAAATTCTCTGCTTCTTTGGATACCACATGCTAGAAAAACAAGATGAAAAACTTGAATTGTTGGTAAGTCTTGATAAACAAGCTGGCAACAAGAGGAACAAAATAAGCATCTTTTGATGCCTGAAACATTGTTATTTTTTCAGATAATAAATTGTGTGGAAACCTTGCTAGGCCTGAAAGTTGGTCAAGGGCACAGTAAATTCACAGGTCAAATGAAGACCAGAGGAAAAGAGGTATGTCAAGGTTGCCTGGCTGCAGTTGTGAGTTATCAGGCCCACACAGCTACATCTGTAGGAACAAAGTTCTTTCTGTGTAGATGCTCCTTTGCCATATCAGGCCCCTTCATGGTGCAATTTAGAGGTGTTCTAATCTATATAAGCCTTAGTACTTAGTGGTAAGTCAGAGTTCATATAGATAGAAGGCTGAACTCTGTTACTCTGTGTTCCCTCCTATACGTGTAAACTGCTTTTGCCTGACCTGAATCGTCAGTGACATAAACGTCTAAAAGTGACTCTGTTTATNACTGGAATATTTGTTTTCCCCTTTGTTGGAGATAAGGGACATTCCTTTTTCTTATTTGTATTTAAGCATGTGTGTTTCTCTTTTCCTAAAAGTAACCTTTTCCTACACTTTAGATTTCTATTTGCTACATAATAGCAAGAGGATTAAGAAAAACAAAAGTTAAAATGGTGTCATGGAGTCTTCTCTACTTTTCGTGGCCAATTCCTCTTTTCAATGGTCAGTAATGAAAATGCATACAGGAGTCCACACACAGAAGACTTAACAGGAGCTTAACCTCCCTCTTTGGAACCTAACTTCTGCTGGGTGTAGTTTTTAATTTGCAATGTGTGTCACTCTGTGGTGTCTTATCAAAGTACGGTCTTTTGAGAGATTTTGTTATGTCCTTGTTGTCATAAATGTTTCATGAGTATAATATATGTTTCATATATATATGTTTCATCTATACTAAAAATGTGGGGTTTTTTCTGTTCCTTTGTATTCCTTACAACCAGTAGTAACTATTGTTTATGACAACTGAGAAAAGATCAGGATGGATAAAGTATATTATTTATATCTCTGTCATGACTTCATTAGGTTTAGCATCAACTTGGCTTTTGCCTTTTTATTCTTTGTATAAACAGATACATTTCTTGCATTTCTCACCAGATTAGTTTCACATCTATCTTGGGGCCCTATAACTCTTACATTTTTCAGTTTTGGAGAGGCAGTTTATAAGAGATGGCAAAGGTTGGTCACTTACAGCAACATTCTAATACTTTTCTCTAAATATTTTCTCTAAGCATTTTTATTTTCTTTCAATACTGGTTTCCTCAAAAACACCCCCAACATTTCACATCCCAAATCTAATCACAGTGGAACTGGAATACTTCAGATGAAGCCAGGACTGTAATGCTTCTAAATAGTATAATATTATGAATGGTTAGCTAATAAAAGATTACTGCTTCCTTT
>WEKY01042334.1:106676-122819 GCA_013390045.1 Picathartes gymnocephalus | reverse complement strand
TATATATATATATATGAGTGTTTGTGATAAAAAGCTGATAAGTACCTGCTATATTACTATGAAACTTAAAAATGTATCGGAAGTGACATCTCTCTCCATTAAAATTTTGAGAATAGCAATTTCTTCCTGAAAAAATACTTATGAGTTTACAGGTGTGTATTGTGCAAGTCCATACACGACTGTGTGGGAGTATGGACGCACAGACTCCTAGGAAAGGCCCAGAGTTTCTCAGAAGAAAGCCTGGCTTCAGTTGTTGATGCAGATGCTCAGTGCTTTTTTGTAAACTGCTTCTTCAAATCCCTCAAAAGCTGAAGAGTTTTGGTCTGCAAGCACTCAAAATCCCTGTGCATCTGTGAAAATTCATGGCCACGGGTCCATGTGGTCTGTGCCTGAACAGAAATTGTGAAAACCATATATAGAATCTTGTATTAGTAGGTATGTGTTGCTTCAGCAATATGGAACCAAAATGGAGCCTGGAAAAGGTATTAACTGAAGAGGATACTCCCTTGTGTGCCGAGTTCAAAATTAGAAATGTTCATTTCTAAATCTAGTTTGACTGTAGTCTGGGATAATGTTATGACTACATTAGGTTTCCTAACTTTTAAAATAATTTTATGCTAAAATTCAAAAGAGGTTTCTATTAGTTTGTATAGAGTTTTTAATAAATCTTAGCAAACGAATGAGAATACCACTTTTCTAAGAGTAACAGACTACATTTCTTACTTAAAAAGGTTCTCTTTAGAAGTGTGCCATCTTTCATAAACAGGGCTTACTGAATTTAATCAAAAAGCATGATTTAAAAAATGCATTCAAGTGTGCTGCTTAAGGCATTACAGTGGGACTCTTTATTGCACACCATATAACTCAGCTTAGTCTGGTCTTAATTTCTTTGTCCTTCTGTCTTATTTGGATTGAAGGGATATAGGCAGAGTCATCAGGGGTTGAATTTTGGAGGTTTTTAACTGCTGTGTTAGCTATACATGACTTTCGTTTTTCAAACATATCTCAGTTCATCTTCACAGAAGCAAAGAAGTTGTAAAAGTGTGGGGGAGAAAGATTGTTGTTCCTGTAGAGGCAACCTCTCCTGAAGCAGCATTAATCATACCCACTATCTCCCAATGGTGGCAGAAGCCTTGGCTCCAGCTCTCCATGCCAGTCCTGATGGGAAGAAACAGTTCTGGGGCTTGTTCTTTTTCATCCCTCTGCTTCTTCCCTCAGACAATGGCCCAGAGAGAAGAGTAAGCTGCTTCCAGGGTAGAGGAATTATTGTGGAGGCAAATCTGAGCAGAAGCATGGTCCTTAAGATAAAGTTAGCTACAGTTAAACAAGGTTAATGAAGAGAAGAGGGAAGTAAAATACATTTATAGCCTTACTGGGATGCCTGAGACCTCCCTCATTCTCCCACACCCTGAGCATTTAGACAGTGGAGACTCCAAATTCACGAAATTATTTAAATGCAATTCATTAGGCAGAGGCTGGGCTGTCTGAATTTTGGCTTTTGTGCATCTGTTTCTCTTCCCTTCAAAAAAACCCAGGAATTTCTTGCCTGATGGCCAGAGTTGAAGGCAAAGGATAGCACCAAGTACCTGTGACATTTTTGATTCAGCTGTGAGATTCACCTGCCAGCCTTTGGACAGGGATGACTGGAAATGCTACTGAAGTCCACAGCTGCTCCCTTTCTTAGCCTTTGCATCTGGACCATGGTGTTCTTAAATGTAAGTACCTGTTTGTACAAGTAACAAACCTCCAAGATAGTGTGTGAAAATGGTAATGAGTGACACTTCCTCATGTATTTTGGAAGAGGAGTGGGCAAAATCTTCAACTTGCATTTATCCAGACTCTTTGAACCCTACTAGTGGAGAACAAACCAGCAATTTTTTTTTTAAAAAAAGGTAGCTTCCTAAGCATGGCTAACTTTTTGAAATGTCTTTGTCAGTGTGACAAATACCTGTGACTACCATAAGTATGAGTGCAAAGGAGTGACTCATTAGACCCCAACATCTTGTGGGTCAGAGTAGATGAGTTGTATTTTCAAAGCATTTTCTTAGAACTGCCTTTTTTTCTTATACAGTCCAATCTAAGACTTGAAAACTCAGACATTGAATCAGAGAATGGTTTGGGTTGGAAGGGACATTAGAGATCATCTAGAAAGTTTTTTGTATTTGTTTATTTCTAGTTTAGGGCTTGATGATATCTTCATTCAGACAGGCTTGAACTTTCGTTGTGTGTTGTACGTGTGAATGGAGTTGCTGAAAATGACAGGAACAAGAGAGTGTGCTGCAACTATTAACTTTTCTTAACTGGCAGATCTAATGAGGGGGGAAATTCTTTACTCAGAGTTTGCCTAGTGGTTTGTAACTCATTTTCCATGGCCCTTATAGGAAGCAGGGACTTAGGTTGTTGAAAACCTTGCGTGAATATTTCATTTGAATGGACTATATCCCTCCTGCTTCCAAACATTCTTTGGGAGGAGAGGAAGGTGCTTGGATATGCGATCATACATTTGTAGACTCAAGACCCGTATTTTAACCAAGCAAGCTAGGAGGTGGGATGTAATTTCAAACCATATATGGATAGGTTGTTGCATACTTGAATGACCATTCTTCTGCTAGTCATCTTACACGTAAAAAACAATTTTCCTCTTGCGCAAATGAAGAAAGTGCCTTTTACACAGGGCTCCCTTTTGCTGTGGATCACCTTGTTCCCATCTGCAACTGCCTAAAAATAGATAAAGCACAGAACTGTTTGCATCAAAAATGAGTTGCTTGTGAAAGGAAATGGACTGAGGATACACAGAAAGCTATATCTGATTGCTGGCAGAGGCTAATTATGCATAAAGTCCCTTCCTTTCTTTTTTCCTTTTCCCCACCTCCAGCCCCTTCCCACTGCAGGATTTACAGTCGTTCTAATATTATGTGTCTTCTTACTGACCACGGATGAATGCAGAGGATGCCCTTTCCCTTGTGCATCTCTCAGTCACTACATTCAGCTGCCTGCTTTTATTAGGCTGTATTTGCTGTGGCAATGTGGGAAGCAGCCTGCATCTGTCAGTTGAATTTCTTTCATGGTTCCCTGAGGAATCATCAGGTCACAGTGAGCATCTGTAACACTGCCATCCCTGCTGTGCTGACTCACCCCCACTGCTTATCAATGGAGAGCGTCAGTGACAGTCAAAGGGGCATGGGGAGCTTTTGATATTTTAAAATATTTGCAGTATAAGTGAAATGTATGAATAAATCAATATTTATATGAAGAAAGAATGAGAGCAAGAGTTTTAACCCCAGTATTGTATGTATGTCCCATTTTGGGTTTATTCTTCGTTTTATCCATGCCTAGGCAAATAGTGACAAGGGGAGACGTTCTAACAGACAAGAATGAAAGACAGACACTTTCTGCCTGGCTCTGGGCAGATGTGGGGAACAGCTTTCTATGGTGGACATACTGAAGTTTAATCCTGTTTTCTTTATCTTGCAGGCCAAAGGGTTTGCATTTCCTTATTTGGTAAATGTCTTTATCCCAATGCTTGTGGGTGTTTCTCCTCTGTGTTATTAGGCCTCTCATACAATCTTTTGACCCAAAACTCCTATAAATCCAGGACAACCCAGGAGACTTTTGTTTTTTGCTGAAGCCTTCAGTAGGTTTTGGCAAAATGTGTAGCTGGATAGAATCCTTCAGCCTTTCTGGATGGATAACTAGATCTGTAAGTCTACAGACAAATTCTGCCTTCTCATAAAAGAACAAGTTTCAGCTTAAATTCAGAAATATGTTGTTTGAAAGGGCTGTATTTCATCAGTTTAAAAAGCACGGTTTTATGATGATTAACTCTTAGATCTACTTCAGAGCAATTGTAAGAGGCAGAATGTGGGCAGGTACCAATTACCTGTCACAATTAGTGTGCATCTTATTGTACATATTTAAGAAATTAGTGACAGTACGTGGTTAGAACTGTCTCAGTACTACTAATTAATGTGATAAGTCTTCAGTAGGCCATTGGCAAAATAACAATACCTATTAAATTTGATGTCAATATTAATTATAGGAGAACAGATATGCTTGATGTCCAGTAGCAATAGTGGGAAGCTGTGCTTTCTTTCAGAGACATTTCAGTGCATCTACTACTTGAAAAGCAAGTGTTTATTTTATCTTAAATATTTATTTAATGGAATGCCCAAGAAGTGCATACAGTTGTCCTTGAATACTAGAAACTGAAATTTTGTGGCTGCTTAATAACTTTCTCATCATCCTTCCTGTATTTTCACCCTTTTAATGTTGTTACCAATAGGATGGAATAGCACATATGGAGAGTTTATATACCTAAGTGTCTAGTTGATATAGACTCAAGATAATGTTTCTCAGTGTATCTTCAGTTATGATCTCCTCTTCTTAGTATTTATCTCCTCTTTCTCTACAGTAACAGCTATTCAGGAGGGAACAGACAGTCCTTCATGTGGAATACCAGTAGAGTACACTTATGGATTATATAAATTAACCAAAATATGACAAAATTACTACAGAAATATTAAAAATCAGAGTAGGAATGAAGATGCTGGAAAAAAATATCTGCCCGATTTTCCTGATGTTTCCGGTTGGTTCCAGTTTGCACCTGCTTAACCAAACCTGGTTTGATTCTGCTTGATACCATGGGACTCAGCTTGGTGTCAAGCACTCCTACAGAGGAGGAGTGTCACAGGGCAGTCTCCCGTGTTTGCCAGTGCACTGCCCCTCAGCTGAGACATGAACTCCAAAGGAAGGACATGGCCCTACAGGGCTGGGGACAGAGAGCTGCCCCAGGGCCTTTTGCTGAGCATAGGGCAGACAGAGGTGCTGTCCCTGCCTGCACAAGGTGTGCACTGACAGAAGACCTGTGTCACCACACCTCAGTCTGGAGGAGGTCAGCTAATGTGCACCATCAGGGAAGAAGAAAAAAGCAATTGAGAGGATCTTCAGAGACCCTGTGGAGATGAGAGCCTGAAGTCCCAACTGCACAGAGGGGAGGCAGCCAGAAACTGTTTGGTTTGATGGAGAAGACGGGAAGCTTAGTCCTTTTATTGCACCAGGAGAGTGGCTGCTTCTCCAACAACAGGTCTGCACATGCAGGGTAGTTCCCATGTCCCAGTAGCTAATGAAGGGCAGAAAGTCACATCTCAGTAAGTACTGAAGTCACCTGAGACTGAGCCAGGCAGGGAAGCAAGCACTGCCGCTAGATTGAGGGAAGTGATTGTCCCTCTCTACTCAGCATTTTTTAGGCAAAACCTAGTCCTATTTTCCTGCTCCACCTCAAATATGAGAAAGATGTTGATGAACTGGATCAAGTTTAGCAGGTGGCCCTTAAGATGCTGGTGCACTTGTCCTGCGTAGCCTGTTAAAGAAAGAACTTCATGAGGACCTCATAGCAGCCTTTCAGTACATCTGAGGAGCTTATCAAGAGGATGGACACTGGATCTTCTGTAGTGAGTCATAGAAGCACAATAAAAAAGGATGTAAACTGACTGGAAAACTTCTGATGCCTCTCCTGATCTTAATTTCCCCATGGTTAATTTTCTGTGATCATAATGAACTTCCCCTCACCACAGTGACCCATCCTTGACACACTGTGAGCTTTTAACTGAGCCTTGTGCTGATGTACTGTCTTTGACAGTGTACAGGTAACTGCTGGTTTAGGACAGAGTCAGGGAAATGTTGAGGCAGGAACGGAAGGGTGAAATATGATGTTACTGGGAACTTTCAAAGTGTTCAGGATTCTGGAGTTAGGAATGAAGTGGAGTAGTTGAAAGCCATTGAACAAGGGAAGTGTTAAAAAAATTTTCTGGGTTGGAAGGGATCCACAAGGACCATCAAATGCAACTCTGAAGTGAACTTCAGGATATATAGGGATTGAACCCACAACCTTGGCTTTATCAGTACCATGCTTTAACCAACTGAGCTAATCCAAATGTTTCCTTTTGAGGAAAGTCTTTGGTCTCTGTGAGGGTTATAATAATGTCAATTGTAATATGTAAGACTGCATTGCTAGTATTCTGCTGGATGCAAGTGACTGAACATGAGAGAAATAACTGCAAGTAGCGTTTCCTGGTGGAGGTGGAGAGGCTGTCCATAAAGCTGTGTTCTGAATGGCCTTCCAGATTTTATAAGGGTGTAATTTCACATAATGGGGAGACTTTGGGATTTTGTCAGCTTACTTTGTAATTTTGTTTTCATTCAAGAACCTTCCATTTAGCTTGGTAGCAGACTAACCACTTGCGTTTGTTGCTCCATGTGGTTTTGAACGCTGCTGCTCAAATGCTGCTGCCTCTTGTATAAATGAGGTTTCTGCTGTGAGGGCAGTCAAGGTGCTTTTTTGCATTTAATTAATTGTCAGTCAGGGCAAAAGCCAGACTTTTTCCAAGGGGTCAATGTATTATTCCCTTTCTGTGTTAAATTACAGCAAAGCCATTGTTATTGAAAGAGGATCAGCAGTTTCCTCCCAGCATCTCGAAAAATTTTCTTTACAGCTCTGACCTCAACTACTACCCTCCATTTGACAGATTTTAAATGATCAAGTGTTGCACCACTGACTTCTGCTGTTTTGTCTTCAACCTGATGGCTGCAAATATTCCCAAACCCTTGCAAGACAGCTGACTAGTGCCATGCAAGTGGTTTGAAGTGAGAGAAGCAGTGAAAACAACATATGATTAATTTTGGGTACAAATTAGAGAAAAAGATGGATTTTCTCTTATTCCTGCTGCTGCCCTTCTGTCTGTCTGAACCTTTGAATGTAGTTCATATAAAGGCAACAAAGGTGGAAAAATATGACATAGCAACTATAGCTTTTGTGATCACCATGGAACTTCTTTCCTAATGCAGATCGTGGGGTGGTATCTGGAAGCAAGGCTGGATACACAGAATTTCAAGCAGAAAGTTAAACTCAACTGAAATAATTTCTTAATGAAGGCAGAAGCCAGTAGATAGCAGGAAAGGTGTGGAGATGAACAGACTGAGACAGTATCTCAAAAATATTCTGCTGTTGCTGCTCTCTGGATCAGCTAGAAACCAACCAATGTTTGCTGAAGTTGTCTGACTTTTTTCCTTACTTCCTCTCTTCTTTTCCACATGCCTTCCTCCTCCTTTAACTAATCTGGTATTTTGATTTTCATATCCAAACAACACTTGGGTATGATCTTTCATAATTTAATACATTATTTTCGGAGTGATGTATTACCAAATGTTGTTCTATTTTCATTAGAACTTTATTTTCTTGGCAGCTCCACCTCAAATACCTAGACTGAGCTTTAGACTGGGACTGTACTAGAAAGATGCTAGCAAAAAAAATTGGGGTAAGACCTCAGGCATGGTGAGTTGTTTTTTCTTTTGTTCTTCTTTGTTTTGGTTTTGGTGGTTTTCTTTTTTCTTTTTCCTTTTTTTTTTTCTTCCTGAACTAGAGATTTATATTTGGAAATTTAGTCTTAAAATTGTATATATGACATTTTATTTTTGTTTAAACAGTCTCAAATAGTTTCTTCGGAGATTATATATCTCTGAACAATAATATCACACAGGATTAATCTATTCTATATAATTCTATTATATATTTTCCTGAAACTCTTGCCTTATAAGTCTGCAATGATAACTCTTCATGGTATTCCTCAATTCACCTTTCCTCCACTTCTTCCTTACAGTTCAATGCATTTTCCAATCCTACTAGTCACTTAGGTAGACAACAATGTATTTGGGAAAGGGCATTTTTGTGTCAAGATTGTCAAGTGCATCCTTGATGCCAACATAAGACCTTTCTGTGCAGTAATTTGGATGGGTAGCATAATTATTTTATTTTTTTAATAATGTCTAATCACAGAAAATAGTAATACAAAGTCAGGGACAGTGGTACAAGTGAAATGCATGAGGTCTTGGTTGTCTCTTTGCATTTTTTTCCAACTTTCTGGACAATAGTGTTTGGACTTTACGGCTCTTTTTAAAAAGCTTTCATTGGGGAATTTAGCACCAAATGCAGTTACACAGACCCAGCAATTATCTGGGCTTGCATTAACTCACTACCAATGGAAGGAGAATAGTTGGTAACATCCAGACTCTTTAAATACCAGACTTGCTCCAGAAAGTGGAATTGTGACTGTGACAATTGAGTCAGAAGAGGAAAAGCTCCCCTCGGTTTGAAGGGAGTCAAAACCTACAGATGTTACCCGTCAACATGTACCAAGCACACCTGCAAGGGTGGCAATCGGGTTTTTATGTCCCTTTCCCTGGCCGGGGAAAGATGAGAAATGCTTGTACTGAAGCCAGAGGAGAGGGAGGGTTGGCGAGGTACATGGGGACTTGTCTTACTACAGATATGGAGACACCACTGTCTCATCACTCTCTAGAGCTGGCTGAAACAAACAGGATTTATTTGCTGGAGGGGAAAGTGGAGAATGTTTTCAGGAAATTATTTATTTTCTGGGAAGGTGAATGTGTGAGAAGCATGTCTAGGTGAGTTCAAGGACATGATTTCCATGCCTGGAAAAGTGAGGGAGATGCTCAGTGATGGGGCAGGTTAGGAAAACATCTTCTTTTCTGCTTGAGGAGAAAGAAGGGATCAGCTTCTCCTAGAAGCTGGCAAGCTTGAGATCTTGAAAAATGATGGGGAGTCTGGTATAGACAGAGGTGCTCCTGAAAAATGAGAAAACTGTTGGCATATTGGTGCCCCTCACAATTCTATCCCAATTCATTGCAGATGGTTCTGATTTGAAACTTGATTTTGTGCTTTCCTTCTTCTCTGTAGTTTAACAGATACTTGGGATGAACTTGTAGGACAGTTACTTTAAGTAGAAATGTTCCTTCCCTGTTTCCTGCTCAGAGTGGGAGGTCTGCCAGTCTGTTGTATGAATGCAATTGCAGCCTCTAAAGAGTGTCATGCTGTATGAAAATTGTATCAGAACAACCTTGGTACCACCGGGCTTCTCTGGGCAACTCTGCTCTGTGCTGCACTCGTCACTCTGCTCCGTTTGGCACTCTGCTCCATGTTGGCTTTGTCTCCCTGCATTTTTCCTGCCCTTCGATTTTCACTGTCCCTGCTTGAGCTACAAAGACTGCAGACACAGCAGTGCTACAGGCTAGCTCATCCTTCCTGTTGCCTGGAGCACCAGAATTTCACTTCACACTTTTAAAAAATCATATGTCTGTGTGTGTACAGCCTACACATGTAATGTCCAGTGCTGGCAGGATCTTGACCCCCTGTCAGGACAGGTGCACAGACAATCTCTGGGTCAATTGTGAGCCTCTCCCAGAGAGATCCTTCTAAGAGGACTTCATTATATTTAATGCAACCTTTTCTAGCATTACACAGTATTTTCCTTTATTCATTAATTAAATACTTGCTGCCATCTACCTTTCATCTGTCTATTTCTTAATTTCCTAGTATTTGCTTATATAAGTCAGTCTGTGTTCTGTTCTGTTGTGTGAATTATCTTCAAATTATTGTAAAGCCTTTCCTATGGTCTGCATTTTTTTCTGCTTTCTCAGAAAGTTATTCTGTTTATAGGCTGAGTTCTTAGAAGTTGCTAATGCTCAGTCTGACCTGAGCTTTCAGTATTTTGATTCTTAATAAATGTCTAGCTAACTTGTCCAGTGATACATTATGGTTTCCATCTTACAATGTAACCCAGAAGCCTTTAATCTATTTAGCTATTGGTACTGATGGCCAGTAAAAGGTATCCCTGGTTTGCCTTTTTCTCAATCTTTGCCTCCCTACATGGTCTCATTACTCTTACTGAATTGCAGTGCTGAGACTGTGAGTGCTTTTCATCCTTGCATTCTATTATTTTTTGCTTGAGTGAAGCTATTTATGTATAATATAGAAGTATCTATTATGTAGAAGTGGAAAAACAAATCTTGGATATCTTGTAAACAACACATTAGTTATATAAATGAAGTGATTTAAAGGTTGTCCCTCAGGTCATCTAGGGAAGGATTTTTTTCTCTAGATCTGTATCACATCTGTCCAATTCATGACTGATGCTTCTGCCCAGGGTGGGGGAGCCTCACTGGGACAGAGTGGCACAAGTCTTTGGCAGGTGGGTCTGACATGGTTTCTTGGCTTGCTTGCTCTTTGCTCACTGGGCCAAATTAGGATGGTGTCAAGTCAGCCCAGCTCAGGGGGAGCTATCAGAGACTGTAACCACCCCTTTGCAGGGAGACCATAAGAATTTTTTCTTCTTGTCGTGCAGATGGTATGACTCCTGACCCTTTCAGTTTCACAGTTTTTCCTACTCTAAAATGAAAGACTCTTTTGAGTTTTCTTTTTCTTCCCATCATCAACCAAAAAAAAGTAATAATCCCAAGAAGGTAAAATAAGTAATATCCTCCTCTAATGGAGTAAACTTAGTAAATAGTTTAGGGTGGCATAGTATTTTATTTAATTTCTACATCCAGTGTCATACTGTTAATCATTTAACTTATGGACAAAAAAAGCTTTACTAAATTCTCCACAATATCTGCCTTTGATAAGTGTGGGTTTTTTTAAATGGGGGTATTTTCCCTTGCTGCAGCCATTTTGCTCTGGGTGATTAAGAGCTAATGTTAGGCTACCATTAAAATGAGATAATTACGTTAATGTTAGCAACGAAAAATCAGTTTTTAGACAGCTTTAGAATACCTAGTGAGTTTTCAGGGAAGCTGGTGTTATTATTGGCTAAAACTTGGAAACTCCAAGTGCCTTTCCATTGCCCTGCACATCTAGTTCTAGTCTGAAATTCCTGAGTACCTGATAGGACATAAGAAACTGAATCCACTATAGTCCCTTTTCAACAGTGCTGTACTCCAAGAGTTGGAATAAAATTGATAATTAATCTAAAAAGCATTAGTATTCTGCATGATATTAGCTAGTTAGTATTGTTATCAGATCCTGCTGTTTCTGTTCAGGGCTTGTTCTTTTGGCATTATTTTCTGTCCAGAAGCTCTTTTAACTTCTCCCAACTCAAAATGTTCTGTGAAGGGCAAAAGCTCATATCCTGGGCTCAACACTCCCCTTGGCAATTATTTACTCTTGTGATGGGGTTTGGGGTTAAAAAACCACTTAAAAATTTTTCATATGCTTGAATACTTTCCAAAACAAAAATGCTCATCATGAGCATCTGAGCTGAGAAGATAATCTTCGGTTTGCTGTCGAGCTGTCAGCACTTCATCAGCGCCCCGGGTGTGAGGGGTGCAGCTGGATGCAGGGGGTACGTGCTGCTGGCTGGGGAAGGTGCAGCCTGGCAGCCGCCTCCTCTCACTCGCTAAGCTCACAAATATTCTCTGGTGTTAACTTGAATGATGGCAGGCACGGCAGACATGGCAGAGAGCTCGGCCTTCTGCTTGCTGTTGGGAATTCACCAAGGCAAAACTGGGTTCAGTGGTGACTGATTTGCCCAAGTGATCCTGCTGAGTTGGAGGGGAGAAGCAGGGGTGTTATCTCTATGCTGACAGCACTGAAGCAAGAACCAGGTGTGTATAAGAGGTTATTGGATTCATATGGGTGCTGAAAACAGTGCTTGACAAGACCAAAGTACTCTGTTCCTGGAAGGCAGCTGCTCTCAGTGCAGATGTCAGAAATCAGTCAATTTAACCTTTTTTTAGGGAGTAAGACGTGCAAACATAGCCAAGTCAACTAGGAATGCACTTCACAGGGGATTACATATTTGCCATTGTGAATCATTGGTATTTGTGGCTTCCTGAAATTATAGACTACTGGAGTCACTGTGTACCATTTTGCCAGCCATTTTTAGAATTCTACGGTAGATACACATATATTCAAATTCCATGTGCATATTATCTTCCTCTGGTACTGTTACTTTTTTTTCCTTCCTCTTTCCTTCTATATTCTCCTGTAGGAAGAAGTATGAAGTTCCCTGAAAAGTAGAATGACATCTGGGATAGGGCAAATTAACTTCAGTCTTTTAATCAGTGGATGTCAGTCACTTCTGTATAATGTTCTCTCTTTTTAAAACTAAGATTATTAAGTGCCAATTTTTTCTTGACTGTCCTAACTTTACTTGGTGCATACATTTTCTAGACTGCAAATAAATTACAGGCAAAGAACACAGTCTACATGCACATAATTGACCTCTGTCTGGTGTTAATTAAAACTGGTGACTGAGCTATTGAAATACTATAGCTTATAGAATTCACATTAATCTATTTACGCTAATAGCTTTGACTTCTATACTCATAAGAGGGCAGAAGCAATTAAACCTCTGCATAAATAGTAACAATTTATATGTGAGTACATATAAAAATTGTACAGCAGAAGTTGTGTTAATTCTGTGTGATTTAAAAAAAGTTCTTAATCATAGAAACTTTGGACAAGAGAACAGGTGAGTTGTGACTGAATGGGTTTCTACCTTTACTTTGGCATCCACAGATACCTATTCTTCATAGTAATAGTGTTTCTTGCACAATATGCCTGATATATATTCAAAAGTACTAAAGGAAAAATGGTTGATTGGTAATCTTGTAAGCACTGAGCCATTGTTAAAAAGGAAAAAAAAAAAGGAGCGGGAGAAAAAAAACCAACCCAATAGTGACATGTGTGGTTAAAGGTAGAAGGAAACACGATCCACTTTCAGAATAGAAATTAGAGAGCTGATAATCTTTCCAAATGAAATTATGTTCCTTGTTCTGGTATATTGCATCCAACTTGACTCACAAAGGAATTTGAGGACAATCTTTTATCTGGCAAACATTTGCAAAATGTCTGGGGAGGCATGATAGAAAATGGTGATTGCTGCTGCTATTTTGACAGTAGTTGCTTAATATTAACCAAAATCCATGGCAAAATCCAAGCTCTGGGCTGGGAATGGCTTTGTGGTGGTACAACTAGTTGGTAGTTTGCTGAAGGTCTCTTTGTTATTGACATTTATGCACATGCTGAAAAAATAGTCATAATTCAAATTCAAGGGAGCTTTTAGCTCTGACTTTGCAGTTCTTTTCTTTTTCCTTACTAAATGCACAGAGGAGGAGAGGTGGCAAGAAGGCTGCAGGCATTCCGGAGGAGGCTCCTTTGGCTCACCCTCCTATAGAAAACACCAGTGTTTAGAAGTATTGCAGTCTGTGACTTTCATTGAGGGCTTTGACCTTGAGCAATCCAAATGCAGCTTTCTGCAGTTTGAAGTTCTTCAGAAAAATGTTTAAAGCACACTTTTATACCCAAAAAATGTTATTCTACCAGGGCATATAGTCTTTTATTGAATATCTATTTGTAAGTGATTTAAGGCATTTGATTTTACTAGGAGCATCCAGAACACGCATTGTTTTTTAAAGCATCTACTCCTGTAACAAAAATTCACCTGTCTGCTGTAAAACTCTTTTATTTAGGAGATGGAAAGAATGTAAGGGTTACTGTGACAGAGAAAGCGCAGCCTTTCCTTTGTTCATAGGGGATGTGCTGTTTCTTCAGGTGTTTGTGCTTGGGATGGATCTGCATGTTCATGGCTGCCTTTCCCATCTTTGTCCCAAAAAGCTGCTTTGTGGTGGGGGTGGAACTAAAGTTTAATTTCTTTTGTTTCCCAGATTTTGAAAACCGGTCCAAATCTATGTGTTTTTGCTCTGGAAATTGAGCTTCTCCAGAGGCCAAGCCTGAAAAAACAGCAACTTGAATTGCTGCATAAATCAGAGAGAACTAGTTTTGTTCTCATGCCTCAGTGTACTTCTTGTTGATATTTTCTTTTGTAATTTCACTTTTCCTCATATTTTACTTCTTCTATTCTGCAATTCTCTGTTCGGTTCTTTCTTGTAGCCTCATGCCTCTTTCTTATTCAGATCATTTGTCTCTCTTTAATGTTAGAAAGAGGCTGGATATTGTTTGGGTATATTTGAGTATATATGAAGTGATAGGTGTCTGCAGAGATAGACTCTGTTGTATGGGAGAACTTCTTATCAGTGCATCACACTCGCCCCCAGCTTTTCTTTCCCACCCTTGTCTTCCCTTTTAGTGTCAATGCTACTGCTGGTGGTACTTGTCCGCACATTTGTGATTAACTAAAACCGTTTGTTTTACTTTAAGGTTTTGCCACAAGCCACTTCCATTGTAGCAATGTAAAGTTTCTTTAATCTGGCATATTCTGTGAGCGCACCATGTGTGCTGATGGAGCTAATGGAATAATTCAGGCTTCATTCTTTATCTTTCTTGTACCAGATATGATATAAGCTTGGTTGACTTGCCTTGTCATGCTCAGGTCTGGTTGGATGCCACTTTGGAGTCCTCCTTCAGCTTCAGTACAGACTCTGTGACTTCTGTTACTCAAATTCCAGTTGTGTGGTCATGTGCTAAAATTGGAGCTTAGAAGTGATCCGCCTGCCAGGTCTGCCATGAAGGGGTTTCCCCTGAGCATGCTCATCCCTTTTCCTCACTCCTTTTTGCATTTGTGAGATCGTCTTCTAAGCTCTATAACACTTTGTGTCTGTTTTGCTCTTATCTCCTTTTTGTCTCCTCCAAAATGATTTGTTTTCTGGTAGCGTGCAGTACTCCTCAAATTCCTGTAATTCTGCTGCATAGTTTTACCTCTTGCCTGACTTGAAAAGCTATTAAGATAAACAAGACAGAGCAAGTTTTATGCACCAGCCGGTATCTGAAATTAATTTATCTTGGTTTTATTTTTCTACCTGCTTAAGGACACAGCGCTGCTCTCAATCTGTTTCTGTTGTCCTGTATGCTTTCAGAGACGTTCGACTCTCATGAAGCATTTTACTGCTCAATTACTCTAATCAGGCTGTTTCCCTGGCTGTGTCTAGACTCTGTGGCAGGAATATGCCTCGGAGTCTGCCTCTCAGAGTGAGACTGGTGACATGGCATGCACTGTGTCTCTTTCTTGGCCTAGGAACAGCAGTTTTTCCCAGATTCAAAAATAAAGAAGTGGAGGGGAGGAAGATATGACCTGCCCCTGAAGGTGAGGATAACTGAGGTTGTTGTTAATAGATCCCTTGGGGGATAGATTAGAATGAAATGACACTGAATGACCACTATTTGTGCATATACATATATGTGTGTGTGTGTAGGGTTAATTTTAGAACCATTTGGTTGCAATGGAAAGGAGGTATGTAGCCATTTTGTTATTATAATCTACAGTAATATAACAAGATAAAATTCCCTTAAGAAAATATATAAAGAAAAAAAAGAGAGAGGAAGGATAAGAGTAGATAGGGGAGAGGAAAGATATCACTGCTCGTTGGATCGAGTGATGAGACTTGATGGTTGTGATTGTGATGTCTGTTTATCAAAGTGATAGTTGCAGTCTTAATCTGTCTCGGGTGAGGGAGGTCCATGAAACACAGAGTTCAATAGGTTAATATAGGTTCAGGTTCAGGTGGGAATGCCCAGGTACCTCCCCTGGGTGGGCGGCGTGTGCGTTTAACATTTGCAACACTGTGGATCATGCACAGTTCTCTGGTGGAAGGCCCCAGAAATGAGTCCAGGTACACTTCAGAGGTTTTTGACGGTTTATGACAACCTCTAAGTTGTCTATCTACCTTCAAGTATGTGCAATTTACCCTCATCCTTCCTGCAGCAGCCCTTATGCTCCCTGGATGCTTTGCCGACCTAATTTGACTCACTGAGAGGGCAGAAAAATACCTGTTTTTCCTCTTCCTCACGGCTCAGTTGTAATTAAACCACTTGCTTAATGGGAAGAGAGGAGAGGATGAGTAATGCCCTATCACAATATCTGGCATCCTCTGCAGAGGGTTTCAGTTCCAAAAAAGTGAAGAACAGTGAGAAAGCATATGCATATAGCAAAGGAAGATTGTTTAGGTTATGAGAGCAATTTTCCAGGAGTTATGGTATTTAAAGTAGTTTAGCTTAAATTTCAAAACTTTTCTCACTTGTGTGTTTGCAGTGATAAAATTATGTGGTCATGTACCTTGTATTCTGAGGCCTACTGTCTCATTCAGTGAATGGAACAGGCTGGGTGGAAGAGAACCATGAAAGTGCTGAAATACCCTTCCTACTGTAGCCACTTGTCATGGTTTTAAAAAAAAGGCCAAATTTTTGTTTCCTGAAGAGGCTTTTACAACTTCCTTTAAGCACGGCTTCCGATAGATCTGGGAAGCTCAGAGATTGGCTGGGCTCTGTTACAAGCATTCTGTGTGACCACTTACGTGTTAG
Source organism: Picathartes gymnocephalus (assembly GCA_013390045.1). NCBI lineage: Eukaryota > Metazoa > Chordata > Aves > Passeriformes > Picathartidae > Picathartes > Picathartes gymnocephalus. The sequence continues at coordinate 106,711 of WEKY01042334.1, read as the reverse complement.
AATCGCTTTGGCAAACCTACATTTTAAGAGCAAGG
>WEKY01042334.1:42878-105738 GCA_013390045.1 Picathartes gymnocephalus | reverse complement strand
AAAGAAGACCTAAAAACTGCTGTCCTTAAAACTCTACCCCCAAGACTTTAGCTTGGGTCCTCGACACAGTCGCGGGAAAGGCTGTGTATCGAGGAAAGGAGTGTCACAGTTGGACAGACTCCGGGCGGGAGTTCACTGTGATATTAAACCCCACAAAAAAACTGTGTTTCTTGTGGAAAAGTTCACCTGGTGAAACAAGAAAGACTCTTTTTTCCAACTGAACTGATAAAAGTTTGTTTCAAAGATGGTAAACTGACCAAAGACCTTTAAGTTTTGGTTTTGTTAGGTTGTTAATGGAAAAAAAGGTGTTGGTATGGAAAAATGAATAAGGTGGGGGGAGGAAAACATCTAGGGGTTAATTTTCTTTTAGTTTTTTTTCTTTTTGTCCGTAGTTCTGTTAATAAACTATCTTTTATCTTTCAAAGTTTGAACTTGCTTTACATTTCTCTTAATCCTTATCTCATCACAAAAAACTCAACCCGCTACACCACTGTATCCTGACAGGAAAACTGTCTCTTAAAACACACACTGTTGCCCCCAAATCTCAGTTTGTTTGTATCTGAGTTTGCTGGAAAGTTGGGCTAACCTTTATCACATTGTTTACCAACTAAAAGTGGATAAAGGCCTTATTTGACTGGCTGCTCATTGTGTTATTTTATATCTTTCATGGAAAGAAGAGAGCTGCTGCTTAAATGTAACAATGAATTTTCTTCTAATGGATCACAAACGGCACTTTTGGGGAAATCTCTATAAGACAAGTTTATAACTCCTTTGCAGGAGATGCAGGGTATGTTTTTGCAGAATAAAGATAGACTCAGTGCAGTGTGCACACATAGAAAACACTACCAATTCTCCCTACTTGCATATAATTTGCTAATGTATAACTGTGTTGATAAATTAATCATGTGTTAGAAATTATCAAAAGCAAACTTGACATTTGAATGATAAAGGCCTTTTACAGATGTTTTGTATTTCGTATTTTTCATAACAAGATCATTTTTCTATGAAAGTTATATATGTAAGTATTTCAAAATTCTTGGGTAAGGTTCATTCAATATCTTTGCTGTTTTTAATTTTTATGCAGTTTTCCAAAAGCAATGAGCATATTTGTTGTTGTGGTGTATTCAGGCTTGATTCTTCTGCTATTCTCTTCTATTTTTTGTGGTTTGAGTTTTGGGTGTCCGCCTTCAGGAATCATGGCACAATGCCATATGTCTGTTTTGGTTCCTTCCTCACTGCTCTTGTGGACCCTTTTGCTGGCAATGACAGAATCAGCCAGAGAGGTTGCTTCATATCTGCCCTGTGGATCTGGTCGTCTCCATTTTCTGTGAATGCTTCCTGCCTGGGAGCTGCTCTAAGCCATATGTTATCTTGGTGCTTAGAGTGACTCTACCAGAGCACACCTTTCAAATTTAGGTGTAAAAGTTCCCTCAATCAAGAAGACAGGTAAGAGACAAGTTCCCTCTCTTCCTAACTCTCTGACTTGCTGCTGTTGTTCTCCACTCCCCACTAGACAAATTCTGGCCCTGTTCTTCCTATATCCAAAGCAGCAGGAGGAGGAACAGCTCAGGCCTTGATCTCCCAGGAGCACCTCTTTGCTCTTCCCTCCCCAGCCTCCCAACCAAGTGCTGCTGCTGTGCCTGGATCACCACAATGCCACAATCTGATGTTTTAATTGAGTCAGGGGTAGGGTGTAGAAGATTGTCAGCGGCTGCTTCCAAACTGTGGGGGACCACTGGGTGGTTTGTTGCTTCCTTTTGTGAAGGAGAAGCTCCTGGCGCCAGAGACTCCATCATTTCCTCACTGGCCTCCTCCAACACTTCCATGGATGTTGCATACTACTATTAGAATGAGGCAGCAGGTGGTGAATTAAAGGATTCATCTGCCAAGGAGAAAATAAATGTTTGGGTGTTTTTTCCTTTTCCCTATTGCTTTGTGTTTGGTGAGGAGAGAAGATGCAGCAGGTGCTGAAACCACTACTGCTGCCTTGGGGGCTCCTGTCCTGCTTCTGTTACTGCTTCTCTGCGGTTGCCTTGTTCCCGCTGCTTGTACAGCAGGGCCTTGTGCTTTGCTAGGAAATGGTCTAACACGTTTTTGGGGGTGGAGAGCTGACAGTATTTTGGAGCTGACTAGAAGGCAAGAAGGGTAGTAGCCTTCTCTTGTTTGTGGTTTTTTTTTTTTTTGGTCTTTCTTTTCACCCATATGTTTCTTGTTTTTGTTTTTGTTGTCACTAGACTGTCTCACACTGTCCCCAGCCAAATTCATGTTCTCTTAAGATTTATCCATCCAGACATAGTAATGTAACCAAGAAAGGATTCTTTACAATTCTGCTTTCCCTCTGAACTAATGTCTAAATGATAATATCAATGGTGATGCTAAAATAACAAATTAAATTCTATATTTTCACTCTCTCTTCAGTGCATGTTTCTGCAATATTCCCCAATATTCTAAGCAAATGCTGTCTCTCTTTTCCTTTTTCCTCTCTTTTTAAACTAATGGTTAAATTTCTGAATTCCTTCCTATCAAAGCATCTCCAGTCAGGTAAGAAGACTGTCTTTTTAAGAACAGCTGTCCAATTATTTTGGCTGGTGATAGCTATAATTATATTCTGTGATCACAGTGACAAGCAAGTGTAATTAGGTTTCCAATTTCATGGTATAAGTTCATCACAATAGAAATGAGGGAAGACTTCCTATGTGTAGGATGTTGGTACATTGATTAGAGTAGTATTTTATTAAATAGTTAAATGTGGCAATTCCTGTCCTGTTGTTATAGCTGGTGCACACATTTATGTTACAGAATCAGATGCTATACATGTTTGTGGTGGCATATTCTCTAGCACCCTTCTGGAACCCATTTAATTGCTACCAATCATTTTGGATTGGGATTTTAGGCTTTGCATTAATTGATGTCTTTCTAACATCATCATGCACAGGAAATTATCTTTTATTAGTAGCTGATTTAAGCCCATAGAGAAAAAACAAAGGATATCTGTGGGTCTGGAGCAGAGAGATGGAAAATGACAGGAACTTACATATCCCTTTGTACTGTACAAGCATCACTTTTCCCTTATGCAAAGACACTCTGGACTTGACAAAGCCCTGTAGGCTTCAAGAATATAAGGCAGAATTAAATCAAACCTTCAAATAATTCAGTAGTTCTGAGATTGTTCTAGATTTGCATATCAAAATCCCAGTGATAATCAGGTGAAGGATTCAGCCTTTTGTGTCAATGGACAGCGCTCAGAAGCACTTGGTCAAGTTCTTTTTGAAATTGAAAAGTAATACCTTTGTAAGAACATACCATGGCACAACATAGCCTTTGCTTTACTTCCAATACTCCATTAATTTGAGACTAAAATATCCCTTGAAACATCAGGGGAACTTCTCTATTCTTCATCCAATGAAAAGACAGAAAAAATATTTCTGAGCCCTCCAATTTAAATGCAAGGCAGTCTGAAAAGGGGTAATATATGTTTAGTGTTTTAGTGATTGACGTTTTCAGACACTAAGAGAATGTAAAATGAGCCCTGAGAAAAACAGGACCTCTGTTTCTCTGGTGGGATGCTTTTTTTGGCATTGGTTTTACCAAGGTAATAGTCCTCTGTGTAGATGTGTGATGGCAAAATGAGGAACTTGAAGCCCTGCCTCCAGAGCTGTTCCAAGCTGGTGAGTCTGGGGTCTGGGGATTTCCTCCTGTTGCAGTGATATTGTTTCTTATCTATTCCTGGTATAATTCTTCAGAGCTTTAGCATGCCGATGGTAGCGAAATTAATGGTTAACGACAAATTATATGCATGAAAGGTTGTAAAGCCCTAGAGCATGATTAGACAGATTGTTAATTTTAAGAATACAAAGTGATCTCTTGATATAAACGTACCTTCCACTGAGAATATCAGTGAAAGTAAAATACCTTTTGGCTTAATCATAACCTGTTATACCCAGAGGAAATTAAAAAGAAAAAAAAGAAAAAAAAGGGAAAAAAAAATGTTATGAGAGTCCCTGTGACTCTGTGCCTGACTCTACTGGATAAAGGGAAATGTTGAGCCTCATCTTCCCTCCTGATGCAAGTAATGTGCTGCTGGTGGCTGGAGATCTGTTCCTGTGGGCACTGTCTGAGGTGAAGGTCACCTTGAGGGAACTCCTCCTGCGTGCAGAGGGAGCACAGAACAATACAGAGTTATAAGCAGCCACAGAGAAATCACTTCATTAGAAAAGGAAATTTTGATTCAAGAGTTTTAGAGGTCTGCAAAACCTTCCAACAGGACTGAGCTCACCCACACCTGCTGCAGATGACTTTTAACCTCAAGGGTCCAAAGTTTTCATAAAACCTACAAAGTACGTGAGCCGTGCCAGTCCAAGGAACGGGGATCTACGACAAGTTCTTGGAAAAAATTTATTTTGTTGTAGGCTTAATATTTTAAACAGTTTCTAGGAAGATTTTTTTCTTTTAGATTTTTATTGAGAGTGGAAAGAGAAAGGTCTTTTAGGCTTCTCAGCTGCAGACCTGTGAATAGGAGATACCAAGAAAAGCTGATTTATTCAAACATTGTGGTGGTGTGGGATGAGTAAACAAGAGAGTCATCCCATTGCAGGAAGACTCGTTTGGTTTCGTAGTAAATATTCAATATTTTGTCCTGATTTAATCTGTTATTCTTGCTGAGGTCATTTTGTGTAAAAACAATAAGCTGGAGTTAGCCCTATTTTAAAAAAACTAAACGGCAGAAACATTTGATATTTTTATCAAATATAAAAGATATAAAAAGGACTATAACCACTTCTCAGTAGAGGTAAGCTTATCATAAAGGAATAAAACTCCTTGAGAAGTCACTTTTGATTGATTAAGACACTGGCAATTTAATGTGCTAGTGTAGCAAAATTTAAGAGCACAATAGATTGTAAGGAACAGATTGTTGTTCAGTGTGTTGGCAGTTCTGAAAAAGAGAAAAAACATTTCAGAAATGAATATTTCAAGTGCATTGCAATTTGTTTCAGGTCCATCACCACTTCTTTTTATCTGACATGAATTTTTTGATTCTGATTTTTCTCTTGAGCACTTTTAAAAACAAAAAGTGAGGCGCTTGATGTGAAGAGATCGTTAGTTTTTGACTACTTTTGTTTTTTAATATGGATGATTGAACAGAATGCTTGAACTGTTTAGTTTTCTCAGTTCAAGTGTATAAATGTATTCTCTGCTCTTTGCTTCTGTGGAGGAAAAAGGTGAAGTCAAAGTGAAAGTGACATAGTGGTGGTTCATAGCAAGTGTTCATGGAGGATTAATTTATTCTGTGCTGGCTGTGAAAAAAAAAAAGACAACAAACAAACAAGAAAAGAAGTATTCTTGTTAGATTTTGTTTTACCTGTATGAAGGCAGTTAAACAGTGCCATTTTAGAATATATTGAAAGGATCAAAGTGAGAAAGATAGAAAAAGATGCCTACTGAAAGAAGTCAAGGATTTTAAGAATGTCAGCGGGAAATCCTCTCACTAGGGCAGTGGTCACTAGCGTTAGGTTTGCAGATCCACTCAGTGTTTGGAAACTAGGGAGTTTGGGGTTTGCTGCTGAAATGATTTGAGACAGCAGACTTTTACCAGTGAGTGGAACAACAATGATCATATTTGTGTATATGTAAAAAATCAGATTATTTATACTGCCTTGGTTCCAAACAGACCATTAGTTTTCTTGACTTAAGCCACCTTTATTCCTGATTCTCAGCTAGACTGCCCAGGTTAACTGTTCCTGAGCTGGGAGTGCCATGTATGTACTTGTAGCAAATGTACTTTAGAGCTAGAAGGGTGCACAAAATAATGTCAGTAACATTCACCAAAGCATCTACAACCTTTTGGAAACAAATTTTCTATAGTTTGTAAGACACAAAATGCATTCCTACATGGAGTTGTGAGAAGGACATGTTGATAACCATTTTGTGTGATTTGCCTGTTTTGCTCATGCCTGTAGCACTTGTGACTTATTAAGAGATGGTGAGTCATCCTGTTCCACATGGCCATTAATTACATCTTTGGAGCGCTGTGCTCTGTTACAAGAGCCAGCTTAAAATATGAACAGCTGTATGACTCTTTCACAGAGCCTACCTTAGATGTAAAAATAGTCAGATTTAACCACAGGTTAGCAAAAGTTATGTAAAAACTAAAAAAGGATGTGGAATTTGGTGGAAACTTTGATAAGTTGAAGTGGTCTTAATTTCACTTGACACATCCATTTGGCTAAATTGAAATCTCAGCTGTAGCTTTCACTATATCTTTCCACATCACTCTGGGTATTCAAGACAGAGGAGGAGGAGGAGAAGGTCATCTCCCAGAATGTCTGCTCAGTAAAGGAGGAGGAGGAATTGGTGGGTTTCTAATGGTCCAGTCCCAAAAGGGTGCTCATATAGGATGAGTAAGCCTGCATATGCACATTTATACATACACACAGAGTCACACTTCATAGATATATTTAAAAATGTTCTTCAATTTATTCCAGTAAAAAATAAACCATTTTTATAACATGATTTCAAATAGGTGAATTATTCTTCACTGCATTCAGAGTGTCAAGTGGAAAATCATGAAAGTCTTCTGATATATGAATGTTACCAGTAGTACATAATCTCTTCAAAGGATTTGTGATTTGAGATGCTGGGGTTGGGAAGAGGGGGATTTTTACTGGGATTCTAAGGACAATCTTGCATAACTTTTTTAGAAAAGGAAGTAAAAGGATCATCCCACTGAGTTTCCTCCACTATCCTTTCTTTAAATGTACCTGCAGATAGTTAATAACTGTTATGTATTGTTTTAAAACAATATGTAATTCATGTACTGAAGGCTGTTTTCTCTCAACTATATTCTGTGACGTTTAATTTAAAAACAATTTCAGTATAATTATTACAGATGTTTAAAGTATATCCCTCCTAAAATTGAGAACAGATACAAGAAAATGAAGTTAAGTGCTGCTATTGCATTTTCCATTTGGTTGAAACTTAGCTGTGTGCATTACTCCCATGGGAACACAGCAAATGGAGTGGAATTTTCATTTCATGTGTTATGAAAGACAGTTCCTCAGATACTTCTCAGTCTAAAATGTCTTTTGTTTTACCAGTTGGGTCTACTTCATTGCTAGAAATAGTGTATTTTTTTTGTACTATGCAATGCAAAAATCATACTTAAGGTCAAACACACCACTGCTGAAATGATTTTTCTCTTAAAATCCGTTCTCACAATGAATCCTCTTTCTCCCACAGGGTTTTAAACAAAAGCTCAAAAACATTTGTGCCCTGAAAGTGAGGAATTACATTTGTCCCTGAAAGTGAGGAATATTCCTACCTGGCTTTTGCTGTGACAGCCTCAATTCCAAAGACAACTCTGTATTAACAAGATGAGCATTTGTCCCTTTTAGTCAGGTTTTAAGTTTAAATTGTGAAGTTAAATGAGTGTCTTGTTGCATTGGGAAGAAATGCTGACAGTTACAGAATTTATTTACCTTCATTCTTTTAAGCGGTACATAGCCTCTATGAAATGTGTTCACATTCCAACTACCTCTGTGTGCTCTAATAGCTCAGATGAAGAGGCATTGTATAGATGCTGTACCATTGCAGGAACAGAGCACTTTCCAGAGACAATGTTATTATTCTGTACCAATGGCAAAGTTCTCAAAATTCAATGGGAAACCTTTATGAAAGGTTATTTTGTAACCACTCTTTTAACTGAGCAGAGGATTTTATCTCTTCCGTGGAAGGGCTCCATAGATTTTTTTAAAAGGAATGAATTTGCATAAAATTCTTAACCCTTAGTTAATGCTTTTATCCCAGTGGAACTTCATTGTCTTCAATGGAGTTATTAATATTGATGTTGTGATAGGGATAACTTCCTCAGAAACCTTTCATTTCTGTGCAAGGTGATTAGTTACCTCCTTGTTAAATCTGCAGGGCTTCTCCCTAAGGTGTGGGGAAAAGGGGAAGGAGAGGACATTAGTAACTCTATTTCACACTTGCAGTATTAAGATATGATGATCTGGAGACTGTAAAAGAAACATGTTCTGCATGTCTTCTCTGCCTCAGAAAATAAATTCCTGTGCCTGGCTGACTGTGACCTGTCAGGTACCTGCTTGGGTGAACAATAAGAAAAGACTGATGGGCCTGGTTAGATAAACAGACTGCCATGATGGCATTTTGACTGCCTTGACACATAGGCATCTCATTTCCATTTTGTGTAGAGATTCTCTGGTTGCAAAACAAAAATAATTTGGCTGATGCCTCTTTGGTGTTCTGGCATGTCAGTGGCCTTAGTTTTTAATGTGAGAGCAAGAAAGATTATGATCACAGGAAAGGGATGCAGCTCAATGCAGTCCCACACTGTCCATCTGACAGAGAGTTGCTGCCTTGCAATGCACTTTTTTGGCTTATGTTTCTGATCAGTCACTCATGTCTCCCATCATTTTCCTCATGAAGTATTATTTAACAACCTGAAATCAGTGGGAGCAAAAGGAAGAAATGGGCTGGAAGGCTGGTTGCATCTCAGTGACTCCTGTGTAAGACTCCCGAATTAAAAATTTGCGAAATGTGTGCTTTTAAAGCAACTCTCCCTTTCTGGATTTGCTCTCTTTCTTATGCCTTAACCTCGCTGGAGCCACCGCAAGCAGGGCAAAGTAACAAATCTTACAGCACAGAGTGATGTAATTCTGGGTTGTGATAAAGAGAAGATGATGATGGTGTTCACTCCCTTAGTATCCTGGAAGCTACCTGCTGTCTCCTTTTCCCTCCACTCTCCTGCTATTCTTACATATTGGAAAGGATCCTTCATGGGCATTGCTCTGTGTTCTGCTGACCATTACCAGCTCAGGTAAGCTGTGGGGATAGGGAAGGGAAAGGGGTGAACTTAAAATGACATTTGTGATGGGACAGTTGCATCCACAAGTGAAGAAGTTAAAGGGAGGACAAATGGCAGAACTGTAGTGGACTAGGTGTGGCAGTTATTGTGGATGATGGGAAATATGCTTCTGTTGGGAATCCATAAATTAACGTGCTTCTCACTGAGAAACAGCACTTGTGATGGAAGCAGTTGAGTAGGGAAACATTACTTAATATGGATGCCTTGGGTAAGATGCCCTTTAAAGAGGGACTTCTGAAGCCTGAACCCAGGCTCCTGGTACTGTAAACATCCTCCAGTGCTTTATTGCAAGGATTAATCACAACATGATAACCTGATGTGAACATAAAACTTTTTGAAATAATTTAAAAATGTTTTGTTCTAATGTGGGAACTGAGAAAAAACTAACAAAAATAGTAAGGTGTTAAGAAACTGTGGCTTGATAAGGAAAGATGAAGAGAATGGGGTTTGTTACCTAATAGCTCCTTAAATATTTCTATAGACTATGTAACAAGATGCAATATTCATTCTTTCTTACTGCTTATGAGAGGGAGAAATTAACTTACACAGTGGAAAATAATAAGCTTCCATTTAGTTCTGGTAGCAGGAAAGTAAACTTTCTACCTGTTAGCCTTATGAAACACTTGGACTACATGGGGAGGGTTTGGTGGATGCCAAAAAAAATTAAGGATCATGTCAGCCAAATATTTTCTGTGTGCTGGATGCTCCCTCAGAGCAGGTGGTGGCTTGGGTCGTGCTTGAAAGCCTTTCCATTTAACCATCTTTCTCTGCTATCTTCTTTGCTAGCTTGAAGTGGTTAAATTACTTACTTGACTGCTGTGGCTTTTACCTTCCATAACAATTTGGCTGAAGGCAGAAAAGGCTGTGTCAGAAGTCTTATAGAGAGCACACATGTAATGAATTCAAACCACAAAACCTAAATAATCTACCAGAGTCTCAAGATCAGAGTTCTCCATCTGAACTGCTGTTTTGTTTGGGATACACTACTGCCAGATAAAACATAATTAGTGATATTTTCCTCAAAAAGTTAAGTAAAAAACCAGGGTCTGTGTAACATTTTTTTTTTCCTTTCCAACAATATTTAGATGAAATTTGGATTAGTCTTCATTTCTAGTCTTTCTCTATATCCAGCTAATTGGGCTATCTGAGTTGTTTGCCAGATGATGAAAAAGAGGCAGATTGTGTGCTTGAACTCATCCAATTAAAAAATAAAAAAAAGTAGAAAGAGAAAGGATATTATCTGGTCTCTCAAGAAGACAAAATAATATAAAAAATGCCACTTGCCTATTAGTTTTAAAAGGTGAGTGGCTCACCTTCCTGGCAGATAAAGTTTGATAATGAGTTGTATCTAAGGTGCCTTTGGCAAGGCTTGCTTGGAAAGATTATCCCCAGCTATCAGATGGTCTGCACATTCAGTATGGTGCAGATCCCCGGAGCATGGAGTTGGACGCCTGGGAATGCCTGTCAGTGTGTGCATTGCCCATGGTGGAAGAAGAAGGTGTGGGAGAGGACATACAGGCAGAAATGGTACAAAAAAGGACATAATAATAAGTCTGTGCAAAGGCTTCAGGTAACTCAGCAGAGTTTGGATAAAAACTGAAGAAGGAAAATTGCCAATTCTCTGGAAGCAAAACAATATTTTGAAGAGGCAGACTATGTGCTGCTGGGATACAGCCTGACAAGAGTAAATTGCAAGCTGAGATAAATATGCCTGGAACTATCAGAAAGAGTGCTGTACAACATGCACAAGGTATGATTAGCCATCCATTACAATTCATGACAGTCCTGCTGATGTAAGTACTAGAGCAGCGAGAAAGGCATGCTGCTTTTGCAGTCAGTTTTGTTATGGGGAGAAAAACAGAAGTGAATGCTTAGCTAGTAATTTTAGCCTCTGTCTGTGTTAAAAAATACAAGGGTTTCCTACAGTGCTGGCAATAAGGCAATACTTATTCAGGAAAACGTGAGTGGCTTTTGTCCACAATGTTGAAAACAGCAAGAGAATATAGCTCATACATTGATTCAAAATGCCTGTGCCCTGACAGGGCCAGATTAAACAGATGAACTTTTAGAGCAGCACATAAAGCTTGTACTGTTTACATAAAATATGGCAATTTATTATAGAGAGCATCATTTAGGCGTAAGTATCTGGAAAATGATTTGGATTAAAGTGGTGACTTCCACAGCTTTGTAATCAAAAGCAAATGGACTTACAAAAACAAACTGCAGAAAATTCTTTTACTGTGTCATTATTTGCCTAAAAAAGATCATGGCCCACTCTTCACCACAGTGTGGGTTATGGCAGAAGGAAAATCTTGGGAATTGCTGCTGCAAAAGTGAGTGCTGGAAAAAAATTAATGGAGTAGAAAAAGCATCAACTGTCATCTTAAGGGAAGCTGAACCATTTTTCAGCCTGAAAATATTTCTGCCCAGACATGATGCCAACTAGACTGAGTGAATCATGGTCAATTGTAGTGTTTTAAATGATCAGCCCCTCAGATTCACTTCAGTACAAAAAGACCCAAATCCCACAGCATAGCAAAGTTGAGAGCAGGTCTTGCAAGCCCCTGGCAGGGGAGCCAGAAGACAGTTTGAGTCCACTGATCTACAAAACTCTCTCTTGTTTACTACCTCTTTTAAGTACCCAAATCTGTGCTTCAAGCAGGAACTTCAGTCAGATTAAATATTTTTCATTGCTGGGAATTCCAGCAGCTCTGCTAATGGACAGCAGAACAAATCCAAGGTGAGGATCAAAGATGGCAGTCTAGGAATCATATGACTTCAGCAAAATGGAGCCGGATAAATGGTGAGCCACAGATTGCTGAGTTGTTGCTGAAAGCATTAAATAAAGTTCAAATGTTTGGCAAACAAATCACTGTCTGGAAAATCCACTTGTTGTGTATTCTTGCCTGTAGAGAATGAAAGGAATCTGAAATAATCTAGACCCAGTGCCTTACAAAGGTTATAAATCTGCTGCTGGCCAGTCAAAGGGAAGGTTTGCCAGGTTCCCTTTGGTACAGTAACCAGATGCTTTGGTCTCTAGACAGAACAACTCACTTTTTATGCTAACGGCTTGGGGATGTTTATTTTTCTATTTCATGCAGTAGTTAAATCTGAAGAAAAATGAAGATTATAATTTGTGTGGGAAGAATATAGTAAATAATTTTTCTCTTAATTTATGGGAAACCAGATTATCTTCATTTTTTTCCAATCTGATGTCTACAAATCCCAAGCTATGTATTGCTTTTGATGCAGTCTCTTATCTTTTGCTTGACCCTTCATGGTTGGAAGGTATTGCCTGGAACAAACATTAAGAATTTAAACTTCTTTTGCACTAGAAAAATGGTATCTTGGTGGCAATGGATAAAAAACCCACCTGATTTCCAAAGGTTTAATGGATTCTTAGGGCTTTGGGATCACTCCAGTATTTGTACAGTTAACCATCAGTGAAGTAGCAATCACTTCATTTTATGCAGGTGCAGATGAGACGCATGTCCTTGCCTCTCAGGAGCTGATATAGGGAGCTATCAAGTCTGGCAGAACCACTTTTATGTTATCCAAGTGGCTGAGTGCCTTACCATGTTTGTCCCATGTTTTAAATGTCTAATGTTTCACAAGTCTCCTTCAGTTTAGCTCATGGGCTGAAACTGGAATAGCAGGATAAGTGAAATCCAAATATAGCCTCTTTTTGACCTTCCCAGTACATTTATATGAAGTACTGGAAAAAGCAACGAGGATTGACACAGTTCTCTTGCTTTGTCATATGGCTGTCCTTAGTCATGTTAGCAGTCAGGCACTGTAGGTGCTACTGTAACCTGTCATAACACTCTAATCCTGAAATAAGATTTGCCATATGTTGTCTTTCCTTTAAATAGCAACCATTCATAAATGTAAGGCATATTTTTCTCAGCTCACAAAATCCAGTGCTGGCTGAGATGATATTCATATCTATGGCCCTTCTGAGAAATGTTGTCTTTATTTTAAGCAAAATTTTGCAATGAGCACATTGACATTTACTTACTAGGGCAGGATACTGACTTTTTTCCCCATTCTCTGTTTAGTACAACTTTACATTTAGGAGAGTTGAGCTCTAAGAAATCTCATGTGGCAATTTCACCATCAAGCTGTGAGAACAAATTTTCTACTTTGAAAGACAGTGTCCTGCTTCCTCCTCTGTAAAATGGTGTTGCAAATGAGATGCTGACTTTGTGGGCAAGCCCCACGGCCGTCTCTAGTGGGGGGATGAATTCTCTGCTAAGTGGGGATTTCTCGGGCATCCAGGCAGTGGGTTTAGGTGTAGCTGTCTGGTTTTGTTGGTGATTGAAAGAACTACAGGATTCAAGTTATAAATTTAAAAAATAAAGTTTGTTCTTTTATAATTGTAGCCAGGTAACAGGGTTGTAACCTGTGTGAGTGCCTGTACTTCAGTTCTTTAACAGCCTGGGTGGTCCCAGAACTCCCTGGTTATTCACCTGTGCAGAGGAGGTAATGCATCCATCTGGGACACTAAAATGGTTTGAAACTCAGTCATTGACTGAACTACTAGATGTCTTCACAGCTAAGTATTTGACTTGGAGTAGTATTTGACCAAATATTTGGGACTTTCCAAGTGGACATTTCAGACTTTCCTAAAGATTTTCCCTAGGTAGCTATTCCTGTGTTTAGACCAGTTTCTTTGCTTAAATACAATTATTAACATGCTGTGAAGAATCTGGGTGTCCCAGTGACACCCAGGTAGCTCCTGCTGCAAAACAGACCAAATTGTGCATTGATAAGATGCCTGTGAATCAGTGGAAGCTGTTTCTACAGATGCACAAGTGGTCATGAAATACAGTATTTTTTAGGTAAGTAAGGTGGGCAGGGGACATTTTCTATGAAATTTGAGAACATAGCATTGGATCATTCATGTACTGGCAGGGTCATCTAGGCCATGGAGCAGCTGGATATAAGGAATCTGGAGAGCCACAGTCTGGGGAGTCTCACCTGACCCAGGGGGAGATGTCACTTGCAACAGACTCCAGTTACTGGGACTCTCATCACTGTCCAAAGCAACTGACCAGCACCTTTGGCAAATTCAAATCCCCAGATGTGGGTTATCCTATGCCAATAGTAAACTATTTTTTTCCCTTAATGAAACAGTCTATGGGTCTGAGTAACAGTTTATTTTTTTTCAGTGTCCTTAAACTTCTGATATTTGGATCAAATCCACAGTTGACAGGTTTGGGATTATTTTTTCATCCTATGTTCTTAAAGAGAATTATAACCTGTTTTGCATAAGCTTCAAAGTAGCACTGAATTATTTTAAGCTTCAGGTGGTTAATAATTTAAGGAGCAACATTGTAGAAATATTTCAGAGAAGGTATAATAAGACCAGAAGATATAATAGTCACTGTTTGTTTCTAGAAATGCTTGTTTAAGTATTCAGATATACAGGTGACATAATAAAAAGCATGAAGAACATGAATCCTCTTCATACACAGGATTATTGTGCTCACAGTTGCGGAGATAGACATGACTGCCTAAAGATAGGAATTTTCATATCTACAATGAATTTTGTATCTAGACACTAAGATATATTCTTCATATTTTTGTGAAGAGACTTCCTTATTTATTTTATTACAGTATTATTTCTTATATTTGCTGAATACATCTCAGTCCACTTTTAAGATTTTCTGTATCTTCCTTATATTCTCAGAGTTTAGCAAAGCTCTGCATCATTTTAACTAAAGCCCTGCCAGTCAAGCCAACACACTTTAGTGTATATTCTTATTACGGTTTAAACATGGTTTCTATTTTTCCCATTTTAAAATTATAGATTAATTATAATATTAATTATTTCTAGTAACTCTAAACATGACAGAATTAGTCATTACAATGAAGCTTGGCAAAGTTTTCGGAAGCAACATGGAAAGTTAGTCACACAGGTTTTAGATGAAGAAATTCTGGTGTAGCAGGTTAAGTTCGATAACGGGGCAGAAACACCAGTTAATGTAGTGGTTCTAGTTCGCCATCCTCACATGGGGCACCAATTTAATGTAGTGGGTTGAGTGTTTTGGCCTAACATCAGTTCACCCACTAAACTTATTTACTCGTTGTCTGTTGTGAGATAAGGATTAGGAGAAATGCAAAGAAGGCTCAAAACCTTAAAAGGTATAAAAATAGTTTTATTAACAGAACTAAAAGGAAAACAATAAGAACCAGAATAAAACTTTCCGACACTTCTCCTCCCCCCATTTCATTTCCTCTTTCTCACCAACAACGTAAAGAGACAAAACCTGAGACTTTCAGTCAGTTTACCACCCTTAAAATGGTTTTTCATCAGTTCAGTTGGGAGAGGAGTCTCTCCTGTCATGCCATGGAGACTTTTCCACAAGAAAACAGTTCTCTCATGGTTTCAATATCACAGCGAATCAGCCGCCCAGAAAAGGAAATCTGTTCGCAGTGTGAAAGTTCCTTCCCTAACACACAGTTCTTCCCACAACTGCTTTTGAGGGCTCATCTCTGTGTCATGGGGTACTATTTTAAGGATGAGTTATTCTGGTAGAAAAGCAAAGGGTCTTCTCTTTTTTCTCCCAAGATCTCTAGAAGCAAGGTTTCTCCTATCCCTGGAGCAAGGGCTCTCTTTTATTTCTGGGAGTAAAAATTCTCTTTTATCTATCCCTGGAGCAAGGATTCTCATTTCTCCCATCTCTGTAGCGAGGTTTCCCATTGGACCACAGTAACTTCAACATCTGCTTGCTTCAGCACAAGTGCCTTTGCTCAGGCTATAGTTAGAATGCTGCATCCCCCCAGTTGCATATATGAGTTATAAGGAATAGTTTAATATTATAGCCCATTGCCATGGCCTTACAGAAGAATTTCAGCTTAAAGCATTTGCTCCTTCTTCTGTGGTATGGTTCCCCATTACCACAGTTACTTCATCTCTTCCATCTCTGTTGTTGGTCACAGGATCTCTGCTGGGCAGCAGCCAAAGTTGCTGCATTCTTTTCCCAGGGAGGGGGGGAGGCGGGGGCTGCAGGATCTCAGCAGCCAGGCCAGGATTCGGCTGCGGTAAGATCCCAACAGTCAGGCCAGGATTCGGCTGCGGCAAGATCTCTGCCACGCCTCGCCCTGGCCGAGTGGGCCTTGCTTGGCCCAGCCAGGCGCGCGAGGGGTCCTTGTTACCTGTCTGGAAGCATGAAGCAAGAGAGCGATTCCCGGGCTTCTCCTTTCTTAAATGGAGAATCACAGAGATGTATTCAGCTTCTTAAGTGGCTAAACAGAGTGTCCATCTTAGAAATAGCCAGCTGATTGGTTCTCTCATACTTGCAGGAAGCAGTCAAGTTCCTTATGGCTAAAAAATTACTTTTTCAACGCATGACACATGGAGACTATACAATCCCATGTTGCTACTCTTCTCACATCGTTTGCCATTCTTGCAGCGAAAAAGAGGGACCTTTATGTTTTTGGCCTTTGCTAACCTCAGATGGATTCCCAAGGGCAGGAGGGGAGACTCTCAGAAAAGGCTTAGGTTTTGCTTTAATTTTCAAAGCTATAAGCTCCTCAAATGGGGTACAGTGTCTTCAGCCAGAGTAACCAAGGGCTTTATGTAGGGGTAGGAGGTAAGGACTGGGCTGGAAACTGTAAATCCTGTTTCTGTGTCTTTTCTTATTGTTCCCGTAGTCAGTTGTTGAGACACTTTGAGTAATGTTCTGATAATAACACTTGTCTCCAAATTGTACACTTATCCTATTCTGTTAACCAAAGTCCTTGTAACAAAGGTGTTTGAAATAAATTGCAAAGAGATTAAGGTATTTTTAGAATGTTTTTCTATGTGAATTGTTTGTAGACAGAATTCCAGCATTCCTGCACAGCAATCATAAAGCAGATGTGCACTAGAATTTACAGGTATAGACTATAATTTTTTCATCTTTTTTTAGTTTGGTTTTTTTAACCATATCAAATCATTGCTTATGATTGAAACTTAATCCTTATTTGCATAATTCTATAAGGTAGGTTTTCTCCATAATGGAAACATCTAACTTTTGAAAGAGTATAAATTGATAATCTAAACCAAAACATCTCCACGGTGGTTTAAATGTAAGAAATGGACATGTTTCATTCCTGAATTTGTTGGTTAGGCACATAGTTGTAAAAGGACATGCTGTTTTTGACCAGATCACTTTCTTTACAGGAATATATTCATGCTAATAAAGTATTTTTAGAAGTGCTATGGATGCTTCAGTGTTGGTAACTACCCAAGACAAGAAGTCTTTTCTTATCTGGTAAGGATGTCATCTTACCAAACAAACATCTTTTCTTGACATTCTTTCATCCTGAGGCTGGGATGAAACACCTGCTGCTACCATTTTCATTGGAAGGGGTTTCGTTCCTCTGGCCGGCCCTGCTGAACAATTTACTGTTAGTGTAAGCTGCATCGTTTAGTGTTCAGACTAGTCAGGCATTGATTCAGTGTAAGCCAAAAATTATCAAATCTGTGGGGCTGATGTCTCGCATGGGATGTATTAGTAGCAACTTTTCAAATACAGGAATTTTTATTGAGTACTATCTCTTTTGAATAATTCCTTAGAGATTCTCATCCTGTAGCATAAACTTATCAACATTCAGTGAAATTGTCTAACTCTATATAAAACACAAGGACAAGGAAAAAGAAATATCATAGTTCCTACATGTAGTTTTGCCTTTCTAAAATATTTTTACTTCCATGGTGTGGGATCTCCAATGTCTTCTTGTTTAGTCATCTCCAAAGAGTTTATAAATATGAGGGAAAAGGAATTCAGAATAGGAAAACAGTAGTATTGCTCAGACCAAATTATCTGTTTTCAACAGAAATTAATGCTAGATGCTTTGGAAAGAGTCTATAAACTGGGCCAGTATATGATAACAACTCATTGGTGTATTCTACCAGTCTCGCTTTAGCTCCAGTTCCAGATTTACTTCCATTTGTTACATGCTGTACTATCTCTGCTCTGATATGTGATATCTTGAGAAAGAATTCATCTCCAACTAAATGATGCTGTTTGACATAGTCCATTAGGACTTCAGGTTCAAGATTTTTTAATCTATTTTTTTTTTTTTCAGTTGAAGTGGATTTTTTTGGGTTTGTTATTAAAGAGTATTTTGAAATAAGGATCTAAGATTGAAGCATCCTTACATATAAGGGCATCTGTTTGTGGATCCACTGTTTCCTCTGTGGTACTGTTTTTTGAGTCTTCAGTTTGACTATATGATTATCTTGTAGTGCATTGATTTATTGCTTACAGCCCTGGGCAAAACATTCCCCCAGACTTGGTCTTCATTCTATTATGCCTGTTCTATTTACTTATTTATTTTAAAATCATTAGTGTTTGCAAAGTGCTTGAAAGGATGAAGTGCTATGAACTGAAAGTGAGAGGCAAGCAAGGGCACTATTGGTGGTGTTCAAATGCTCTGCTACATGTGACAGGGGTCCTGCTTACCTGTATGGTATTACTTGGTGGTGTCAGAATTGCTCTAACAGTCTCACACTGATTTACCTTTGCATGTTGCTGCATAGCCCAGCAAAAGCATCCTGGGAAGGTGGGAGTCCACACCTTTCTTACTCCATCAGTTAGAAAGACTCTAACATGCTGCTTCTACTGGTTTGTCTTTGTTCAAAATGTGAGAGTTCCACTGCTGGCAATGCAATTCCCACAGAAAGGCTATCCCATGGGAGTGTCTTTTTCTAGTTACTTGATGTGACAGTTACTTTTCCTTCATTACTTTTTATAAAGGATTTTGGTAAATAACAATTATAAACTCATTAGTCTCATTATTCTAAATGGAGCAGATAAGTGCGTATTTCTTCTGACAAGGATGCATGTAGTAAATGACTGATAGATGGAGTGTAGGAGAGGTTTTGGTTGAGATATTTCATAGTAATTAGTCTACTCAAGAAAATAATTTACTCAGTTGTATTGACGGGAAATTGGAAGCTTCCATTCTGCTAATCTATTATGTAATACACTTAGACATGTTGATTGTGATATTTTGCTTTGAATGTTTTCTCTAAGCATCTATGATTAAATTGTGCAGTAATGGGCTTAATGACAGCCACTGAAAGAGATGACCTTTTGCAGGCCAGTAAACAGAATGTTTTAACAATCTGGGTCTCTTGACTCTTGCAAAATTAGCAGAAACTGGCTCATGCAACCAGCATGAGTAAAGAGATGTGTAAAAAATAGGGGACAAAAAGTCTCTTGTGAAATATGAATCTCTCTTTTCTTGAACTTTGCTGGATTTTAATGGCTTTGGATAGGCCAGAAGGACAGTCTTCTCATAATTTGATAATTCTTCATCCTTTTAAAACATACCACAGCAGCACTTCTGGGAAGTGTAAAGTTATGTCTAATCAAGGAGTAGACATCCAGTAAACAGGAGGGATAAAGGATTTTCCAAATTATCTAGCCAGTGGGGAGTCAACTGTTCACAAGGATGAAAAACATTTTTTGAGGAGAAAATAGTGGACAGACTATTTGAACAAACAGGCATAGGGAGTGGTCAGCAGTAGATTTAACACCATTGCCTTCCATTATGTGTCGTGTGGAATACACATTCCTTTATCACATATTGTGAGCATGTCCCTGTAGATCCTGTATGTACATATATTGACCTTGATTTTAAGGCTGAGCCTTTTGGTTGATGATTTGGTTGAATTAAAATTGAACTATTTATATAAGCTTTGCATGAGTGGAAAATTTAAGCTTCAGTAATAAAAAATTTCTTGAATTTACATGCAGACCTGAAGCTTAATGGGATTACTGAAAATGGTTTATCGTGGGAATGAAGTACATGAAGCAGAAACCAAGATGCATATTTTACACTGAGGCAAGTACTTTTCTGTCTTAGCTTTCTTTCACGGGTATACGTGGAGGTAAATGTCTTTTCTGTGGTTCAGCGGAGCTGACTTCAGTATGGTATGAAAGGTGGAATCTGGACATGGCCTGGAAATCTAGACTTGGTGCTTTACCCCATGGCTGACAGTCTCACAGAAATCCAGCCAGCCCTGAGACTGACTCTATCCACTCATACTGGAGAATGGTGTGGGTGATGCAGTCAGCATTTTGCTTCCTTTGATGAGGCTGTTTGTTGGTGTAGGACTGAGGCTGTGCAGTGGGCAGATATGCACTCAGTCTGTAAAGCGACTGAAGAGCTGACCATATGGGAAGACTTTGCAAAATGGGGAAAATAAGTATAAATAATTGATTGTAACCAAAATAGAAAATAAACCTGGTTTTATTCCTAATAGATTGCTGTGTCCCAAAGGAGGGAGAAAAGGGGGGGTCACCTGTTCCATGGGAGACAACCCAGGGGCAGGACGTTGGGTGCTGGATATTGGGGAGCACTAGCCTCTGGGAATGCCATGGGAAGAGATCTAAATTCACCCCTTGGGGGCAAGGGCAGGGAGAGAGTTGTGCCCAAACCTGGAAGCAGATGTTTAAGTTTAAAACTCTGTCTTGAATAACAGAGCCAAGTTCATGCCAAGCTTGCAATTTCTGGTGGAGGAGATTCGTGGAGCAAGAAGGCAGCTGTGGACACAACCTGGATGTGTTCTACCGGCATGTACTGCTAAAGGCACAGCCAAAACAAAGGCCCACAAACATGCTAATTTTTCATAAACAACTTGGTGCATTCATCTTGCATGTATGTGTTTTTAAGTGGTGTTGCCATGCAAAATCCCTTTACCCTAAGATAAATAAACAACCAGCTTTTATTATAAAATTTTAATATTGGTGACCTTCTCTGCAAGTGTATGTGCTTGTTTAAAAGGATTGGTTTTGCTCTAGTCTTTTCTGTCTTCCCATTTCAGAGACAGCAACATTGGCTATGTAACTACATGTTGACATGGAACAGGTATTTTCCAGCTTTTATCAAAGTGATGGAAAGGTCTCCAAAGCCTTAATGGATTGTGAAAACCTAGATGAATGACTTCAAATTATTACTCATAGATTGTGGACACTTGTCCTCGAGTAACTCTCTGAATAATGTTAAATATTCCTAGGGAAAAAAAAAAATCAATCTTCTATAACATGTGAGAAGACTGCATGTCTTTTGGTCTGAGAAACCTGTAATTTTTGTGTGCTGGGAAAGTAATTCTAAATGACAGAAAAGGAAGTATTTTTTTATTCAAAATTGGAAATTTTTTCTTTCTAATTACATTTATAAAATTGGATATTTGAATTTTTAGTCAATTTTCATACATAGGTCTGTTTAGGTCATTCTAGGCACATAAAATCAGGGCTTTTCAAGTGCATCAGTTCTAGAAACCCCGTTTGCCTGTAAACAAACTGGATTCAGTAATGACTAATCAATGAGCTTTGCAGGATCTTTGGAGTCATTATGTCTTTGATTTAAAATAATCATATCTGGCAGTGAAAGTCAGAGTGCCAGCAAGTGTTAAAAATCCATGTCCTGAACCCCCTTTGCAGCCCCTCTGCTCTGGGAAGATAAAGTGTGGGGGGGTCTCACTCTCCGGACCCTCGCAACTCCCAGTCTCTGGAACTCTTTCTGGGAATGCCGCTGGATGGCAGCATTTTTCCGTGCAACTCTGCAGAGAGGCAGGCGGGAGAGGATCATTAAAGGGAAAACAACAATAAAAGGGAAAAAAAAAAAAAAAAAAGTGAGCGGGAAAGGAAGAGGCAGCCACATTAAAGGTTGCTACTTTGAAGACCAGCATGCATCTCTGCTTCAGTGTAACTTATGCAAATCTCCAGTATTTGCCTCTCTTAATTCCCTGGCAGATAGGATACATAAATTGAAATGAGGAATTCAAAGGCAGGATCTGACTTTCTCCCCCCAACTTTGGTGCCTTTCTAGTTACGGAGATCTATTCTAAAGTGGAAAGCTGGCTCCTGTCTCTGAGAAAATGAGCCGTGTTTGTGAGTTTTCTCCATTCTCTTTTTCTGTTAGAGCCAATATTTTTTTTTTTTGGCTGTTTAGGCTTTTGCTTCAGAAAGCAAGTGGACTTGCTTGTCTTCTGGTTTGCCCAGGCACGCACATGTATGACCTCCATACAAGCAACTTTTCAGCTCTTGGGCTGAAATTGTGAATGATGCAATACCTTCTTTCCCACTCTTGGCACACATGGAGGGCATGATGACTTTCTTCCTTCTTTCTCTGTGCTTTGGGAACAAATATCTTCAATAAGTCCTGCTTCCAGCATCCCCTTGGATATATTGTAAGCTGTTACCAAAGACGACCCAAACCCCAGACTTTGGGTCCATGGCATCAGTTCCTTTGTGGCTGGTTCTGGGTTTGCCTTCCAAAGCTGACCCAGCTTCGGCCCAGCTGTGTTTAGCTTTTTTGTAAGCTCCCTATTAGATTATGAGTTGGAAGGCAGCATACAAACCAGGACAGAGCTCAGGCTAGTAAGCTTAACAAAGGATCAGGAAAACAGCTCGTCATAAACTCTGTGGTATTGTATTTCACTGAAGATTTATGGAGAGAGATATATGTAACCTACCGTTGTGTGTGTTTTGTGTATATATATATATATATACACACATACATATACACACACATCTATCTATCTATCTAATCTATTTGACTAACTAACTACCTAACTATCTAACTCAAAAACAATGGATCACATATGCTGACCCAGGCAATGGGAAAATAAGTGGCCTCATGAGGAGTTAGCTGAGTTTCATGCTTTAGAGGTTTTATATATATATATTTGTATGTATGTATTTAATTTTTTTCTCTGTATCTTCTTGTAGGTAGGAAGATGACATTTGGTCTAGTCCAGAGGGGAAAAAAGGCAACAGTCAGATGACTTCTGCTGGCCACGACACAAGGTGGAAATGGCTGTGCCTAATCATGGGTAAGTATTTCAGAACTTATGATCTTCTCTAGCTTAAACCCAAGCTAACTCGCTCACAGATGCTTGAGCAGAGTTCACTTGCTTCTCTTTGGAGAGCTAGAGCTCATGGTCAGTATTACAGAAAAGGCTCTTATACTGTTTTGGCTTGTGGTTTTGCTTTTGCCATAGCTCCTCCCATCCCGCACGATGGCCTATGCTTGAAAAAATTTGATGCTAGACAATGTGGTTTCATTTGGGAAAGGTTAGTGGTTTAGAGAAATGGCACTGTTTACTTCTTCAAGGGGTATTGGAAGGTCCAAGAGGGGAAATAAATTGTCCTTCCATGCAAAAAATTGAATTTGATTTTTATTAATTTTACTGTGTTCCTGTAAGTTAGCTTTGAACCGCCAATCTCTGATACTGCAAGTGTACACAACTGACTGGTGTCTGCCAAATGCTCACTCCTTCACCATCTCAGAAAGGCTCTGTTTCTTCATCACGGATGCTTAGCCTAATTTTAAACAAAGCTCTGTGTTGTTGTTAGTTGAGACCGTCAAATTTCAGGAAGGCCAAGGGCCTCTTCTATTGTGCAAAGTTTCTTTTCCATCGTGGGGGTAGCTGGTGTAAGTTCTTGGGCTTGAAGCAGTTCTTACCAGGCTTCCAGACATGCTCAGTGAAAGTGTTGCAAGGAGACATTTTCCTGGTGCAAGCTCTGCACTTCATGCCATCCTGCTCAATGCATGGTAGGGGTCTTTCTCCCTCGTGTTATAGCTCATTGGTGTTTAAATTAATGCCCCTCATACTATTGGTTACATGTTAACTAGCACCCAGCTGAAAACAGTTCTAAGTGAATAAAAACTTCCCTTGAGCAGCTGTGTTTTTCTTCGTCTATTGTTTATGGTTCTTGCCTCCTCCCGAGGCCGAGCCCCCCACAGGTACATGACAACACTGTCCAAGTTAATGTCTGAGAAACGCCCCCTGACCAATTGTCGGTCCCCACAGCTCTGCACATATTGCTGGTTTCCAGGTTATGCTCCTTTGTCTCTTGTGGGGGGGACCACTGCTAGCATTACTGCTGAGCATTCAAGATTGTCAGCTTAGATTCTCGAGCTCCTTTTGTTTTCTCCTTCTCATCCTCTGGCATATATTTGGTCTCATTTCTTTTCTGCTCTCCTTGGCCTTCTCTCCAAAGATATTCGTGTTGAGCTGGCCAGATGTTATTCTGCTCTGACCTTATCTGGGCAGCTCTAGAATCACAAATAGCAGAGAGAGATCATGCTGCAAATACCCTCAACAGTGTGCCTCTTACTTGATCCTTAGCATAAAAGGAAGAATGGATAACATAAAAGTATGGGTACTAGCTCTAAAAGGAAGAACACTGCAATGTATTTCAAGTCTTTTAAAAGTAAAGAACAGCCTGGGAGTTTTGTTGTTTTTTTGGTTTTTTTTTAATAGAACTGTCCCTTGAGGATAGGGAAGCCTTTGAATGATGTGTCTGCTATGCTGCCCAACAATACCGAGAGCTAGATGACACTACTGGTGGCCCTCAGCTCCTAAAGCACTGCTGGCCAAACAAATGCACTGACTATTGCAGGGCTTGACTTGCTTTCTGAGAGACCAACCAGCTGATTTCTGAGGGAAGCAAAGAGAAGCTGACAAATCTGGGGCATTAAGGCAGTTTAATGGGTCCTTGGCTGTTACACCCTTAGAGCAGGGTGGGCTGCTGGAGCCAAAATTAATTATGTTTTGGCTGGGCCATTTATAGAAGTGTGGTTTGTGGTGAAAATAAAACACCAAATTAGTAAGAAAATTAAAGCTGTGCAGTTAAAAACATCTGCTTGTCTGTGTAGTGCAAACTTAGGCTGTGAGGTGAAAATAAAAAGTACTGATATGTCCTTGTCTTAAAGGTTGCTATTGATGTTTAGGGATCAAAAGTATAAACCAGTATACTGGTCATTTTAAAAGAAAAAGAAATGATGCTCTGCGTAGATGAATACAGTGTTATTTCTACCAGCCACAATGCCTTATAAACAGGTATTGTTAAGGACAAGTCGAATAGTTACATAAATTAAAGAGTGATTAAGGTTAATGATCATTAAGTTAGTTAATTAATTGTTAGGTCCTGTTAATTGTTGTAAGTATTAGTGTTATAGTTACTGTAAATTTCAGAGACTCTGAGTTGTAATCCTTAGAGAGCCTAAAAGGGGTGGTTGGTGATATACAGTAATTATCTACCACCCTACACTTAAGAGACGCACTGTGGTCAAGGAGCCAAACCAACCTTCTGGAAAGATCCAAAGGTGACTTCATATCTATGAAGTCACCGCTGGTAACCAATCAGGCTTCAAAGATTCACAAGGACCAATAGGAAGCCTGCTCCATATGAAAATGAAGGATTGAAACAGGGACCAATCAGATCACGGCAAAAACTGTATAAAAGACAGCACCCGAGCTTACTCAGGGTCTGTCTTCGTCGACTCCTTCAGAGAATAGACATTATGGGACAGCTCCTGCCTGAAGAGGACCCACCACACACACAGTGAGGTGCAGCGCCTGTACTGCCCAGCAAAGATCCTGCTTGGACAGCGTGACCATTGGCATGTGTCCAACCGGTGACTCCCTAGTTTTAGGCCTCTAATAAAGATTGCTGAGTTCACTTTGGGAGTGGTCTCCCGTTCATAACAGCTTGGGGACTCATCCGGGATTGACCACACCCAACGAGGGACCAGACCAGAGGACAGGACGGCCGTCCACTCTCCCCGGGCCTACAGAGGGCCTCGGTGTCGATACCCAGACTGCAGTTTGAGGCCTAGTGGAGTGGGACCATTGTTGGTGAGTAACACCTGGTGGCGGAAGCGGGAGGCGAATGGTTGGTGCGTGAGTGAGACGGGGGCTGGCAGCTCAGACCCCCGAAGTAAGTGTGGACCCCCTAGTACCGCAATTCTGGACTCCCGTGAGGGAGCTGTCCGGGAACGGGGGGAAGCGAAAGCAAAGCGTGAGAGTGAGGGGTCTCCCAGGGAAGGTGGCCCCCATTCCCTGCTCTCCCCAAGCTAGGGCACCCCACTAGACTCAGTAGGCCACTCCCCTGGGGTGGGACTTAGGTGAGGCTTAGTGGATACAGGCAGGGCCTTAGTTGGGCCTAGCGAGGTTGTTGCCGCCTGGGTGTGTAGGCATGGTGGCCATAAGGGTGGGTCACATGCAAAAAGAGGTTACCACTGCCTGGGCATGTAGGGGTGGCAACCATAAGAGTGAGTCACATGCAAGGACAGGGTGGATGCACCCTAGATTAGAGGTCCTCTTGCGCAGGACAGGGTGGTGCTAGAGCCAAAGCAGCCTGAAAGGGGCAATAGCATCACGGGACCCTGG
Organism: Picathartes gymnocephalus; assembly: GCA_013390045.1. Lineage (NCBI taxonomy): Eukaryota > Metazoa > Chordata > Aves > Passeriformes > Picathartidae > Picathartes > Picathartes gymnocephalus. The sequence continues at coordinate 79,675 of WEKY01042334.1, read as the reverse complement.
GGCATCGCAGCCAACAGGCCAGGCCAGGCGGGGTGTAAGGGTCAAAACCCTGGACACCGAGACGAACCCTAGGGGAGGGTAGTCAAACCTCACGGGAGGTGGAAGGTGTCGGGGGAGGCCTACTTGGAGTGGTAACTGCTAAGTGTAGGCCTAGAATGCTTCGGCCTGCCTTCAAGTGGCTACGTGGTGGGGTAGCCCACGAGCCTAGGTGAAGGGCGTTCGAGGTCAAGGGGCCTAGGACTCGGCTTTGGAGTGGAGGTAACCCATCAGCCTAGGTGAAGGCTTCAGCCCACCTTGAAGTGGCTGTGCAGTGGGGTGGCCCATCAGCCTAGGTGAAGAAGGTTTGAGGTCAAGGGGGCTAGGACCCGACTTTGGGGTAGGCATAACCTGTCAACCTAGGTGGAGGCTTCGGCTCGCCTTAAAGTGGTTGCACGGTGGGGTGGCCCACTAGCCTAGGTGGAGAGCGAGGGTAACCCATCAATCTAGGCAAAGACTTAAGTTTGTAAGGAAGACTAAGTTATTTTCAATTAAATTAAGAGAGTAGTGTAAAGAATTAAGTTAAAAAGGGCTACTAGAGATAAGTTCCTTGAGTTCTGAGTTGCCTGTCAGTCTGTTTGTGTTTGTGTAGAGGCACCTTACTCAGTTTTGTTAAGGCCCAGAGAATAGGAAATAAAAACGCCTAACATTACAGTCCCAATCTAAAGAACACCATGAGACAGTGTTACAGTGGACAAGGGAAACAGTTAGGAAAGAAGCACAACAAGAACATCCCCCCTGAAAGTCCTCTGGGAGAGATACTAGATGGGTGGGATGAGTGGGAGATAACGAAGGAATTGAACAAGGTAAAAATGATATCCTACTGTGTGGAAAAGTGGCTGAAAGAGAAGCTACTACAAAGATCTATGAAGTGGCCGTGGTATGGGAGTAGGGAAAAGTGGCTGAGCAATTTACTATACCAACACCTAAGCAGTCAAGAGAATCCCGATACTGACGAACTAGAGTATGCTGCTTGCTGGGTTAAATTTGTTTCGAGGGAAAGAGAGTCTAAAGTATATGAATTAAAGAAAGATAAAAACCAACCATCAGAAGATGAGAGCAAAGAGGAAAAGAAAGTCACCCAGAGGCAGTGGGATCCTCTTGATTACTTACCTCCACCAGCCTTACCTCCTGACAATTGGGGTCCTCCACCTGACGCCCAGCCTATTCCCCAATACCCGTATCCACCCCCTCCAGGTAACCCTGCACCATCCTTACCCTCTCCAGCATCACCTACCCTATCCCCCATCCCACCAGTATCTCCTAGGACTTTCCTGATAACCCTCCTACCCCCTTCTATAACTCCAACTACCCCAGGAAGGCTCCTATCCCCTCCTACAACCCTGTTTCCATACATCTGTGCGCCCCTCAGTACGTTACCAACGTTGACCCCATCTCCCACTAACGTGCCACAAACTCACTCTAGAGATTTGAGTCTAACACCCTCTACTGAAGTTACCCCTCATGGAACGGGTCCAGATCCAACAAGGGTCAGGGCATGGCCAGTCAGGCAAATACACCCATAGATGATGGCCCATACTGTAATACTAGGTCAAAATGTGTGAAGTCTGACATAAAACCTGAAAGACTATTTCCCCTGCGGGAAGTCCCTATGGGAGGGGCAGTAGGGGGAATAGGGTTTGTAAATGTGACCTTGACTATTACAGAGGTAAGGGCATTTAAGAAAGAACTAGGCAACCTAGTAGAGGACCTGATTGGGATGTCCCAACAAATGGACCAGTTCTTGGGCCCTAATACGTACACCTGGGTAGAACTGCAGTCCATCATAAACATCCTTTTTTTCCCTGGAAGAAATGCATTTGATAAGAGCAGTGGGCATAAAAGTGTGGGAAAGAGAGAACCGTACTGGCTGCCCAGGGGAACAGAAACTTCCTTTGGTAGACCCTGATTAGGATCCTAACCAAGAAGACTGTAGAAGAATGCAAGAATATAGAACATTAATAGTAAAAGGCATACGGGAATCTGTGCCAAAGGCTAGTAATACCAGATTAACCTTTGATGGGAGTCAGGAAAAAGATGAGTCACCAGGAGCATGGCTCAACAGAACAGAACTTCCAGTTATATTCAAACATTGATCCTGATGGGCCAGAGGGCCAAGTATTATTAATGGTCCAGTTTGTCACTAAAGCTTGGCCCAATATAAGAAGGAAGTTAGAAAATTAGAAGATTGGCAAGAGAAGGCAGTGAATGAATTGTTAAGGGAGGCTTTGAAAGTATACCTGAGGGGGTATGAAGAGAAGGCACGAACTAAAGTGAAAATCATGATTGCAGTGGCCAAAGAGAGTGTGGGAAAAGGAGAGGGGGAGCCAAGGGGAGGGACAGAGGTTAAGAGAAAACCAAGTAAAGAGCAAGGACCCAGACCAACTAGTAAAAAGTGCTACTATTGTGGGAAGCCTGGCCACACAAAATGAAATTGTAAGCAACTGCAAATAGACAAGATCATTGCAGAGGAGCAGAACATTCAAGAGAAGGTCCTTAAGGACAGAGATTAGGGGTGTCGGGGTCTCTATGCTCTGGGGGGGATACCATCGAACAACAGATATGGTATGTCCAACCGGTGATCCCCTAGTTTTAGGCCCCTAATAAAGATTGCTGAGTTAACTTTGGGAGTGGTCTCCTGTTCATAACAGGTATATTTGCTCATAGTTTGTTAAAGATGGCTCCCCTTCTCCTCATCTTCCACCTGTTATGTTAGGGAGGTGGATGTAGCTGCCATGCTTGCAAGGCCGCTCAGGAAAACTTTAAGTGTAAAAGCAAGTGACTTCCAAAAGACTGTAGGCTTTAATTATAGCAGCACAGCTTCAGGTCTCTGAGAGAGCTGTCCCTGGGAGGATGGTCTGTACATGCAGTCAATACTGTCTAGACACTGTACATTAAGTACAAGTATGATATGGTTAATATTTTTGAAGCAGACTCCTCTGCTGTTAGTGACCTGTTTTCCACCCCATGATTTAGACAGGGTTAGTGGCACGTACGTGGTTCACTTGACTGCTCCCTGCTGGATTGGATTATAATTGTTCAACCTGGTGTCATATTCACAGCCTGGCAGTGTGAAACACGTTGGAGCAGGGCAAAACTGTGTCTGTGCCCCTTGTGAGTGGGAGGCAGTGAGCAGCCTCACAGCTCACCAGTGTTATGCCTTGGCAAGTTTAGGTTTATGGCACTGAATACTGTGTGATTTGGACCCTGGTTTATCAGCCAGGTAATCATGCATGGGATAATGTCCCCTGTTATGAGGCAGTGTGGGGTAGTTCCCTCGTTTTATCCAGATTAATTATCAACAAGGTATGTGTGCTGGTATTTAGGCAGAAACTGGTAAAGCACTTGGATTTGCTTTTTGTTTTCTCTGTTTTGTTTTCTCAGTTCTGTGCAAGACAGAAGCAGAAGAGACAAGTATTCTTAAATGGTAGAAAAGTGTAAACAGGAAAGAAATCCAGTATAACTTTCTACTTGTCTTTCTGTTGTTTACATTGTTGGGGGTTAAGTTTTCTTTCCTTTTGTCCCTTTTTATGTATAGAATTTTTCCCCATAAGTTGCTAGGAAACACTAATGACTGGGTAGTTAAGAAGAACAAAAGAAGTGGCCAAGCTAGAGAGAAAGGCATCTGTTTGCAGTTCTCTTATCTGGGAGATATCTCGAGAACTGGGCTGGTAAAAGGCGGGGCTGGAGCAGCTGCTCTCTCTCTCTCTGGGCTTTGGAGGAAGATGGCTGGGGGATGCTGCTTGGAAAGAGGAGTTCGTTGCTGCCGCTGGATCCCCGCCCAGAGCTGCTTCTTCTGCTGTGGGGTGAGCCTGTGCTTGTGAGAGCAGCCACTGAACTGGGACCTTATTAACACCTACCTCACTAAAGGGGGGACCCATTGCCATCTGCTCGGGTGCCCAGGATCCTGAGCTCACCTCTCCCTGCCCTGCTGGGAGCTGGGCTGCCGCTGCCCCGCCCCTGCCACTCCTTCAGCTCTGCTCTGGGTTTCACTGCGCTGCAGCCCTGCACCCCCTGCCTGCCGAGATGTCCTGCCCTCCCAGCTTGCTCTTTCCGAGAGTCCTGCTGGGGCACTGGGACTGACTGCCCCAGGGGGTTTGCGAAGCAAAGCCTCTCTCTCTCCCATCCCTCCCCGTCCCGGCCCAGCCGCCATTGCCACGCGCTGCTGGAGCTCGCGCCACAGCGCCCCCTGCGGCCGTGGGGGAATCATCGCACCTGCTCTGCCCACCCAGTGCCACCAGCGCCCCCTGCCGGCTGTGACCATCACTGCACCCAAGGGGAAAGTGCCTGCAGGCCCAGAGGGCTGGGACCAGGTTCCTGGTTCTGTTTTGTTGTTAATGCCATAAGAGTTGTTGTTTGCTTGCTTTATTATAAATACTAGTAAAGAACTGTTATTCCTATTCCCATATCTTTGCCTGAGAGCTCCTTCATTTCAAAATTACAGTAATTCGGAAGGAAAGGATTTACATTTTCCATTCCAAGGGAGGCTCCTGCCTTCCTTAGCAGACACCTGTCCTTCAAACCAGGACATACATATAAATATTTAGTTGTCTACATCTAAGCATATATGCCTTCTAAAGGTTTTCGGCTGTAGAAATCCTATTTACTGATCTTTAACATATCTCCAGTCCTGTTTTAGTAGACAGGTATGCTAGCAAACGTCCAAATATGCAAACATTGCAACTAGAAGTCACAATGTTGTTAACAGAAGAGAGATGAGAAATGTAAAGTCTGAACAGGAAGGCAGTGTCACAGAATTTACAACTTGCTTTCTTCATCCTTGCTGCTTTATTTTAAATTGCAAACAAAACAAAAAATCCAAAGCACAGCAAAATAAAAGAAAACAAAAGAAAAAACCCTGATGATTTTTGTGAGGCCTGACTCATGACTTTGACCAAGCAAAATAAACTACAGCGGAGCAAGAAGGAGCTTTTCTCATAGCATCCATGTCCCTGGAGCCCAGGTATCTTTATCTACCAAGGACACTGCTCTCCCCTTGCAGCCACCTCAAGCCTAGTTGCAGAGCCTGGCAGCTCCCAGAACCCTTCACAGTGTGCAGCAGAGGCAATGTTACAAAAACAATGCCTTGTGTTCCTGCTCTTAGTGCTAGATGGTGCTCTTTGCACCTAACACGTTTTTCTAGCCTTTCTGAATGCATAAACTCAGTCTAAACACTGTAAATACTGAAGTGAGAGCTGACCTCTGTGGCTTTAAGCAAAGGCAGAGGTATCCTGTGTAGCCCCTTTACAGTCCAGCTGTAGTCTGTGCCTGAGAGTAAATCAGTAAATGTACAGATGGAGTAGCAGAGCAGGCACAAATTCTGTCACTTATTTTCAATGTCTGTTTGCAGAAAATTCCTGTAACGGTCAAATTTTCCCAACCCTATTGGCCTCCCTTCTTCATTCTACATCTGAAAAATTGAAGAGAGGGGTTTGGAGCTTGCTGAGAAAGACTGAGTAGAGGGGAACATGTCTGTGGCCAGGGTCAGGGAAGCAGATACAAGTGAGGGCTGCCTTTATGCTGCTCTCTGTGCAGAGATGCAGCAGGCAGTCACCGTGCAGCTCTTCAGAAGCTGTCCGGGAGGTAACGCTACAAGATGAAATATCTTTCAGCCTCACTTGGGTTCCTAAGCCTGCAGTAGCTGTCGGCGACTAGTGAGAGACAAATTACATGTTTTTCCAGTGCTGTCCTTTATAACAATTATGCCTTAACAGTGGGAGGAAAGGGGATAGTTGGAAGTAGGTTTAATCCCAAAGGGATGGTTCATTTTCTCTAACTACCACACTCGCCAGTAGCTCTGTTCTTCCCTCAGTCTCCCTCCCTCCTCTTCTTGCTTTCCCCTCACCCCCTCCCTTGGCAAAGTTACCTTTGTAGTCATGGTCTGCTCATGGCCAGGATTAATGCTTTATTGGAATTTGCACGCCTTACAGTAGTGTGGCACATATTCCTATGAATTTTATTGCAATGCACCACAGTATATAATTTCATTAAGCTGCACATGTCATGGTGATTTGCCATTATTCCCAAGCCCTTTATGTGCAGTTTTATCAGTCTCAAATGGCAACAAAATAAAAAATAAAATAAAATAGAATAATGCCTAAATACATGCAGAGAGGTCAAGGGACCCTATATGCTGACTACAACAACAAATTTATTGTTTCATTTATGTGTGGGCAGGGGAAGGGAGCAATTTCTTCCCTGTATTTTAATTAACTGTGTTTCACTGCGCAGTAGTAAAGATAATAACCATAACATTAGTGCAGCTACTACACTATCAAATGCTTGTCACAGCCTAATATTCTCCAACAATATAGCTTCACAATGGAAACATGCACAACAAAAGAGCAGCTTGTTTTGTTAATTTACTGGGGCTCTGTGTTTTTCGAAGGCTGGTATATATTTCTGTGAGACTGATTAAAATAGAAAGAAGTGTACATATTAGGGAATAATATTTTTACTGGTGTGGGATTCATTTAACAAAAGTGTTCCTTCAGGAAAACAGAACCAAGATGCTAATGTTATACCTCATTTATTGCCAGCATATTCAGTGACATTTCATAATGTACATCTGTCAGCTAGAGATATAAATGAATGAGGTGAACCATGCAATTTACCCTCGGGAAGTTCCATTAGAGCCCCCAAAGTATAATATTTATGAGGTCAGAATCAATTAATCAGATAGCTGTATTTGCTTTTCAGCTCAGCATGCTCTTCTGCACCAAGCTGTTGCATTGAGAAAGTCTTTCCTATTTGGTGAGAGGAGCCAGTTTGTATGTGCTGCATGTAGTCTGTTTTGTAAATCAATTGCTTTCCTCACACAGCTTACACTCCATACAAATACAAACTGTAAATTAAGAGAATGAAAAATAAGTCTCTCTCAAAATACATATTAGAATAGAAGACTTGTGTATTTCCTGTTCATTACTGTAGCCCCTTGAAAATCTGTTGAAAATGAAAAAAAACCTGCGGGAGTAAATCACATACCTTAACCAAATATGATTCCAATAAACAGAAAGTCTTTTGGGGAAAGTAAAAAATAGTTAATTTTTTAAACTCTAAAACTACTGATTTGATCAAAGGAACTCATTCAACTTTATGAAGAGAACTCAGTACATTTTGAGATTAAATGGTTTTCCTTTGCAACTGTGTTCTGAATGCTCATTACTTTAATTTCCCCTTCTCAGTTAGATTGACTGTTGGTTTGTCCCTGTGAGAATGTGTGTCCTATCATTTTTGTTGTAAATTGCAGTTGTTCCCTGGGCTATTTTCAGATGTGTTGGGAACTTTTCCTGGTACTCTGCCACCATTGGAGGAGCAGACTCTTGGCTGCCAGAGCTCCTGGAAGGTGCAGGTGCAGCTTGGTCACCACCTCAGGTGTGGACTCCTGGTTCCTAAATGGAGTCTTTTAAACAGGTTTTTTAAAACTTAACTGTAATTTTGATCATATTGTGATTTTCTTTTTTCTTTTTTTTTCCTTTTTTTGTTTTGTTTTATTTTCTTTTTTCGCCTTTTTTTTTTTTTGTAGACAACAGATGCAAAATAGAAATTTTAGTAGTAAAATCCATGTCAATGTGTTTGCACTCTCATAAATGGTGCCAAGATGTGATCCAGCATTTCTTTGTTTCTTTGAAAATAAGTTTATTTAAGATGGTTCAAAAATTGCCTGTTATCTAATAAAATGACTTTTCCCAAAACATTTCTCAAGGATGAAAGTGAAAGCAGGAAGGGCATATCTGAAATCACTTGTAGAATTATTACGAGCAAAGAATTAACTGGGAAAAAGTCCTAGAACAATGCTTTGCCTTCACAGTTCATGAGTAATATCCGTAACAACTAAGATTTTGTATTTCAAACTTCTTATTCTGTAGTGGGGGCGTTGAGTATCTCATACTTCAGACCTGGTCTTTTGCTCTTGAAGAATATGGATGGTAAGACAACATGGGGGTTTTTTCAACCAAAACTACTGTCAGAAAGTGCTGATACGTCCTGAACCCAATACCTGATCTGAGCAAGAGAAGAAGGAGGGATGAGGTCCCTGTGTGCCACATAACCTCATGTTTGTAATTACCCACTTCAGAAACAAAAACCAATGCTCAACACACATCAGAAAGCCAGGAGACTGGTTTGGAAGAGGAGCTAGAGCCTAAACTCTGTGGTTCTAGGATAAGTGCACTCAATTCCCTTCTGGCCAAAGAGAGAGTAGGAGGGAGGAAGTTTAACAGTTTCAGTAGCGGAGTGTGACAGAGCTATCAGCCATAGAAGAGATCAGTGGGCTAACTTATCAGAAGCATAGAAAAACGAGTTTGAATACTTTTTTTATAGACATTGGTGCCTGTGACTTAAATGCTGCTGCTTCCATTCCCAAGTGAGCATCCGAACCATCCCTTAGGGAGTTTCTCCTTTCTTTCTCAGCTCTTGTGCATCAGAATGAAACAAATGACAAAACCCTGAAGCCAAAATCTGCCTGGCTGTGTGGCAGCAGAAAGCAGAGCTAGGTGTTCAGGCATTCTCCACTGTGGTAGACATGACTCTGTCTTTATGAAACAGCCAGCTTATCAGGAAATGCAGTATTTTTATAAGCATGGTGTGTGCAGAGTCTGATTTGTGTAGATTTATTCTCACTACCTAGTTGTATCAAGGCACAGTGAACATCAGTGTGTTTTTGTTTCCTTGTTTCTATTGTCTCTGGGCTAGTGAGCATTATTGGTGGGATATCACTGACCAGCTGGAATTCATGATATTTTTCTGCTGTGTGATTTTGCTATCGAAGCCTTGTAAACAGAGGGCAAACACTTCTGGAACAAGAGTGAATACCCTTGTTTGCATATGAATGAGTATGTGTATGGGCCCTTATTCTCAGTATTTATGCAAATGCAAACTCATACATGTGAAGGGGTGTGGAAAAAGGAATAAAAAACCAGAATCAAAAAGAGAAGCTGGATTCATGGAAATGTTTGTTTTCCATTGTTTGTCCTGTTCCCTTCATCTTTTCTATTGCACAGGGTTTCAAAAATGGCCCATACCATGTGCGAGAGTGTTTTTGGTATAAGGCTTTCTGATTTAACCAGATAGCAGAAGGAAAGAATAGCTCATCTGAATGGAGGAAATGTCAGGCAATTGTTTCCAGTCAATACTACTGGTTTTCCTATCTCTTACCATTGTAGGGCAGCTAGGGGGACCAAAATCAGGGATGATTTTACAAAAAGATGAGGAGGTAATAGCTTCTTTGTTATGGCAGGCTATTGCAGGCTACTCTATATTGCTAGAAAAGGTAGTTTAGATTTTGCCCTCTTTTCCTGAAAGTGGCATAGTAAGTAATTTTTTATCTGTGCATGGGAACTCTTCTGCAACCAGCCAGGGCTATCTCATCTTGCTGTCCATTCACACAGTCCCTGTCAGACACTACCCTGCACCATGCAGCTAGGAACTGCCTAGGATACTGCAGGCTGGCTAAGGTTCAGGCTGCAGGGTGGTGCCAGGGGGAATTTTGCTTGAAAAACAGTTTTAGCAGATTAACTGTTCTCCCAAAGTACAGCAAGAGCAACAGAATTATCAATTAGCAAAGGAATAAGAGAAGCTACAAATGGCTATATCTGGTATTTGCACAGTGCTTTGTGGCAAGACCTGAAGCGAGAGAGGTAAGGTGCTGCCTCTTAATTTAGTAAAGTTCCTTCATTTCCCACAGGACCATATCTTGGAGGCCCCTTTTAGACTAGTTTGTATGTGCCCCCCTTGGGTTTATGCACATTTATTATGTAAGCATTTAGCTTTTCTTATCCAGGCCTTCCTTTTAGGGTTCTGCTTTTAAAATTTTATCTGGTTGAAGTTTTCATGTTTACATGTGCTGCAATTATTTACTAAGATACTGTGGGGTTCCATCCAGTAAATGAAGATATGTTTCCTCTGTTTAGATCCATTTGCCTTTACCATGCCAAAATTCCCTGCTTGCAGTTGATATGCCCTGTGACTGGAGATCAGATATCCATTACTCATGTGTGCCATGACCCCTTTTAACACTTAGAATTACTGGTTAGCTGCCTGCATTACAGCGAAAGCTATGACACAGTCACCTTCCCAAATGTCCTCCAGAATCCCTCTTGCTTACTGTGAGCAGTTCTTGGTGGTTCCTGCACACCCTCTTAAGCTGTATCTTAAACTAATATTTGACTTATGAATGACAAAGAGGAGAGGCAAAATGAAAGCTCTGTAGAGGGGGAGGAAGATGGCAAAATCTGATCATGATACACTCTTTAAACAAGACCCCAGAAAAGTTAAACGATTGTATTTTGGTTGACTAAGAAGATTTATGATTTTTGTGTAGAGGGGAATCTAAAGAAGGCCTTGGAAGTTAGGTAATAATAGTGTTTCTGGTTATGTTTCTTCCTGAAGAAAGAGAAAAGTGCTAGAAAGTTTTTGAAGGTAAGAAAAAAAAATAAAGCAACAAAGTTATTGCAAATGAACATATTTTTTTGCCATCTGGGATGGGGAATGATATCACAGAAAAGGCATATCTTAAGATTGAAAATCAAGTAGTATATATATGACAGAAAGCTGAAAAGAGGAGCCAGGGAATTATAAAGAACAGTGAAGCAAAAGCAGGAAATCTAGTTACTACATGCAGAGAAGTAGACTGAACAAACAAACAAATGAGGATAACAAAAAACCTCATTTCTACATCTAAGGCAGTGTACAGTGAGCACTAGAGAAATGAACAGGGAAAATACTTCAATGAATAAATAAAGCAAGATAAACTCTAAAACAGAAAGGTCTACCAATATTTTGTGGGGAAGATAATTCATTTGACTGTTCAAAAATCAAACATAATTTTAGTGTAAGGGAGTATACCACCTCTTAATGTTGCTGAGGGTGGTCTGGGGGTTCTAAAAAAGCAAAACAAAATGAAAACATGGAAAAGAGCACATGATTTGTCCAAACTGATGAACATGAGAGAAGGTGCCCATAGGTTTAGTGTTCTCTATGTGGTTTGGTAGAGAAGTCGAAAGGCAGAAGAATGCCTTTCCATTTCAGTGACCCTGGGAAAGGCACATGAAGCTGCAGAGAGTGGAAATGGAAGAATTAATGAAAGAAAACAAATCCAAATTTTTTTAACACTGTTCTAAGAACTAGAGGGACATAGTTGGAGAAGAGTGCTGCACTAATAGAGATCTAACATAGACATGGGGCTTCTGTACTGGAGGCAATATGTACCTGGCACAGAGTATACTTAGTCTACATGTATAATCTCCAAAAGACTGTATGGATAAATGTACCTCTATTTATCTAAGATAATTTTGGAAGCAAAATACAAGGGAAGCTCTTTGGAAGTTGTGCAGGAAGTTTGAGTCTCTTTTAAGTTAAACAGAACTTATTGAAATCTTTTAAAAATCTGTTATATTGAGGTTAGCATATTATATTGTTAAACTGAAGCAAATGTCTCCCTTATGCTGATTTATCCGAATTGGGCTGTGAATACAGCGATGTGTATTTTCTATACTGGGAGGTGAGTTCAGGTTGGCCTGTAGTTTGAATTTTTCCATGTTCTTTACTAATTTGCTAAAAGAATGGCTTCATTCCAAACCAGCGTAATTCTCTGAGGTACCCCCACAGCTGAAAAAGCTTGTATTTGATTCAGTACTTCCTTTTTTTTTTTTTTTTTTAAATTAAACTCTATGTGAGAATTTCAGTTGTAAGGGATCAGAACACGATCATGAACAATGAGCTGATTCATTGCTGCTCTTCCAGTAGAAGATAGTGTGAAAAGATCTTAGTAGCATAATGAAGCTTTTTATAAAGACACAGCTTAAAGCCCATCAAAAATGCCATTATGTGATAGCTAGTTGAACGCATTTATTGTCCTGTAAACATAATTGTTTGTTAAGCAATCAGCTGGGTTTTCTGAGTGCTATCACTAACCATTTTCCTTGAAATTTTGTTGGTTTAAATACAAATTCTTATTCCAGACTATCTCTCTTCTAAGTTTTTTTTTTTTTGTTTACAGCAGCAGAGGCTCCACTGAAATCTAACAAGTCTGTATTTAATCAGATCCAACTAGCAGAATAGAACTGGCCTTGAGATTTTGATGTGTGCATCACCCAAGTCCTATAGAACTCACACCATTGTGTAATGCATCAAAATTTGTCAGAATGTTGGTACTCCTCCTCTCTCTCACAGTATTTTAAAAGAGGAGATTATATCTGTGCAAAGATGCCTTAATTAAAGAGACAGTTAATTATTTGTGACAAAGACAGGGGAATGGGGAAGCTTCACTTCAAAAGTTTTTTCTGCATGTTTGTGTTCTGCTGAAACCATAAGCTCTCTCTCTGTATAACACTCCTGACTGAATAATGCAGCTGGGTAGTATCAACTCTTATTGGCCACTGAAACTTTTAAAAAAATGTAAACTGCTGAGAAAATTTTGCAGAATAAAGATTTTTTAGTTATCATATAATGTTCATTAACTGGTTTGGTTTTGATTGTTGGGTTCTTTACTTATTATTATATTTTAAACCATTTTAAACCATTTAAACCATTTAAACCATTTTAAACCTATCGTGTCCTGTACCAGAAACATCTCCTTTAACTTGACTTGTAATATATATTTTTATATGTTACTATATGTATCTATTTCTTTCACCAACAGAAACAATTTCCTTGGCTTTCTAATACAAGTGAAGTTTTTGTGCAGATGGAGCTTAGACACTTGAAATCACTAGGACTCTAGGTATGGATTCTGCCAAGCTGAATCTCCAAAGGCTGATTTAAGCTGTTTACAGATTGTGGCTTCATCTTGAAGCTGTAGTGTTTGTAGTCCTTGTCTCCAGTTCATGAACGGAGCTTGTCTCTCTTTCCTTTTACTTATATTGAGGTCTGTGCCTTACCTGGAGCAACAACCCCCCTGACTTCTGAAGTTGTATGCAGAACACAGCAGATTTTCGTGGCGGCGCGTGGCTCGGGCTGGCTACCACCGCGACCCTCTGCGAGCTCCCCGAGTACCGGAGGGGCTCCGGCCGGCGGGCGAGTGGGCACGGGCTCCCAGCACACGCAGCGGGGTGCTAGGCAAGCGACAAACAGAGGCAGGAGGAATCCTGCCGTGGAGATAGCCCAGATGAGGTTTATTCACCCTACAATCCAAGGGGTTCCATCAGCCAGAGCTGAGGTCTGAGGGCGTGCACAGGGTTCTTAGGGCAGGGGTCCCAGAGCAGGGGTTTAGGGGCTTGAGCCGACGGGTGCAAAGGGTAGGCGGGGAGAAGGGTGTGCCCGGGATACAGACAGGGGCACAAACCAACTGGGATACAGAGGGCAGAGAACAAACTGGAAGGAGCAAGGGAACAAGGGAAAGGGATGGCCAATGAGCCGAACACCAATGGGGTAACAGAACTCCAAACAGACCCAGATAGGAAAAACGCAGGGACGAGGCTGTCCCTCTCGCCCGGTCAGGAATAAATCAGTGGACAGTGATATTCTCTAGATGGCGCCTCTGAAGGGCTCCACCGTGGGATCAGGCACACCAGCCTCCTCAGATTTTGCTTTCTGCAGTGCAGTGGGACGAGTCTGTTGGTGATTTGCTTTTTGTGCAGCCTCCAAGAGCACCACCTGCCTGCCTCGGGCTCTGGAGCCTGGGATGCCACAGCATGGCACAGTTAAACTGAAAGGGGACAGGCAATTCTGTGTGTGCTGCAGTGGTACCAACAACTGTGGGTGGTTCTGCGGTTTCTGTACCTTGAGAAAGCAACACCCTGCCTTGTTCTTGCTGAGGAGAGTGACACAGAAGCTGAGAGGTAATGGGTGTAGGAAGGATTTCCTGCAAGCTTTTCAATCTGGGCTGTGTGCTGAAGCCTAGGAAGAAAAGTAAAGTAAATTGCCAGATGGTACACTTGTCACCATCTTGTCCTCCTTACTGTCTGACAGGAAGTGTTTGCAGCTCCTGATGACAGGCTTCTTTGATTTGATCCAGCCTGTTTTAAGGGAGTAGGATATCTGGGAGGTGGGGTGTGCACGCCTGTGAGCTGGATTTTAGAGAACCATACACAGCATTATAGGAGTATTTGTGTGCAGTTCCTTTGCCCCTTAAACAGCAGCTTGGACGGGGGTTTGGTGATGGGTTGGTTTTGCCATCTAGATACGATCACTGCAAATATCAGTGCTGCAGTATTTATTCAGTGTAGTTTCTGAAGCTTGCTTTGTGGAAATATCCTTTTACCCTCTTGAGCTCTCTGTGATTTTAAGAGGAATATTATCCCAAAAGGCTTCCTGTCTGAGACAGTAGTGGGGTCTCTTTTGGACACGGCATAAATTCAGACTTTGTTCTTGCTGCTGCTGTGAAGCAGATTAAAACTTGCATTAAGTTTGAGGCATGATACTTGATTCAGAGGACTGTACAGCACACAGGTGAATCCTCTTTTTTGTGCAGGGACTAGTTCTGCTGAGGCAGACTGTGTGGGGATGTGCTGTTGCTGTAAACCAGACTGTGAGGGATGAGTTATTTGATTGCATACATTAATTACCAAGTTCAATTAGTGTTACTGTGTTAAATTGCTATGTTTACTAAATGTTACTGCTTGTAGTGTTGTCCAATAAGTTAATGATGTTATAGAAGTTAATTGTTAAAAGATGTACTGTTCAAAGTTGGGAAGCCTAGGGATTAAAAGGGACGACAGTGAAGATGGTAACTGGATACCACATAAAAGACTGACTCCAGTCAGACAAACTGAAACAAGACCTTCCAGAAAGGTCTAGGAAATGACTTTGTGTCAGGAACAGACCAATCAGACCCCAGGAACACAAATGAGCCAATAAGAGACAGGACTCTTCTCAAAACCAAAAAGGACCAATGAAAGGCAGGATCAAAAACAGACCAATTGGGAGAGCCTCTGAACTGCATAAAAGGCGGCCTCCTGAGCCCGTCAGGGTCCTCCGATCCCTCGACCTTTCGGGCATTGCACATCTTCGCTGACTGGAGAGCTGGGAGAGCGCTCCACAAGGGACTACCTGCCTCCAGAAGGACCCGGAGCCCACCCTATGGAGGAGTGGAGGAGTAGAGCCGGCTTCAACCAGTTGGGAGCCACAGACCAGCCACCTAGATGTCACAGCATGTGATCGGCCCGTGACATGCCCTTGCTCTCTAGGCCCTTTCAATAAAGTTTATACTGCTGAAGTCACTGGGAGCGGTCTCCCATTTCTGACAACACCTTGAATTCGTGGTTAGGGGGTGGTAGCACCTTACAGAAGCTTGCTAGACTTTAGGTGAGGCTGAGGGGCTCTTGTCCCCACATCCCGTGGTGGCTGGGGCTCACTGGTCCTCCTGTGAGTGTCTCAGGCTGCATATGCAGTGCCCCATCTCCTGCTTGCTGCCCTCCACTTTCATGGCATTTAGATTTAATTGAGCAGGTTCTGCTTTATCAGATAGGGCAAAGGAAAGATCTAGAAGCAAGCTGAACAGTGATCAAGCCTCACTGCAGAGGTTCATGGAACCTTAGCATTTAAAATAAATCATATGAATGTTGTGAGTGGTCTCCAGTCTTTCTAAGCTTATTGGAATAAAGGTTTGTGTGTGCAGTGGCTAGAGGAGGGGGTCCTGATTCCTGGCTCAGTCTGCTGTAATGCAAACAAGAGATATTAATCACAGACAAGCCAGATTGGATGTGCTTCAGACACCCGTCTAGCCCATCCCTCACTAACCAGTTCATAAAGCTCTCCAGTGGTGGGGATTCCACATGTCAGACAGGAGTCTATAGTCAGGTCCTGGATCATCTGCCCTCCTTACTACTTTACCTTCCCACCTTTTGGCATACCTGTTAATTTTTGCACGTCAGTATTTTTTGCAGATATTGTTGATTTTTCTCATTCACTTTGTAGGGCTATTTGATCTGTGTCTGATTTAGAAGGAGACCCAGAGTACATGTTTTATACAGTGTGAACAGCTCAGTGCAATTTAGTGGTCAAGATCATAGAGCTCTTTTGTAAACAGAGAGAAAAAAAGAAAGAAACAAAATAACCTCACAACTCTTTTTAATTTCTTTGAAATGTGCCCTTAAAAGGATAATAATGCTCTTCATGCATATAGCTACCTTAAAAAAATGTAGAAAGAAAACACATTTTTTCTAATCCCTGCTTTATCCTTGGAGTTGGATGATGAGTATTTCAAAGTGTGTTCTCACAGCTTTTCTGACAAGCAGTGATATTTGCTGTGAATCTTAAACTTCAAAAGATAGTAGTATTTAGTAAATGAATTCATTTCAAAGGATTAGACTTTCACTGCAGATGTTTGTGTCTGCCTTATTTCCCTTGAATCTTATAATTGCATCTCTCTCGTGTACCTGCAACACATTAATAATCTTCCTTTGCTTTCATCACACTCCAGTAGCTTTGGTTTGTTTTTATGAGCTGCTTCTAATAGTTTTGATTTTCTTTACTTAAATCTGAAATGGAAGCATCGGTGGCAAGGTAATATAGTAAGTGATAATAATATGCAATGATGCCTTCAATCTCCTTTTTTCTCACCTCCCCCCCTCCCTCTAATGACATTCGCATGATAGCAAAAGTAAACAAAGAGCACATGTATATCAAAAAAAGGGAAAAGTTCTTTATATTTTGCTGAGTTTTTGTATTCGTGAAATGCTAAATGGTGAATTGATGCTGGGCTCTGTGCATGGGCCCATGGAGTGAGATGGAAAAGTCTATGGATCAAGGGCTACAATACAATGCTCACAGTCTGTAGTCTGACTGCCCATATAGATGAGATTATATTGACATTCTTACACCAGCCTGGAGAAGGTGGTAACTGGGAGCATGTGTCACATTTTTCAGAGTTTTCTTTTCTAAGTTCTTGTTCTGGAGCAACCAGATGTACTCACCAGCAGGCCACTTGCAGTGCCTCTCATGAGCAAATGTGCTGAAGCAGGAGAGGGAAACACCAGCGAAGGTCAGCTGTGCTTTGTGCCAGAGTAACTGGCGAATCTGTCTGTCACAGAAAGAGCAGCAGCTCCCTTTACCAATGAGCACCTCGGAGGGTCCACAGGTTCTGCTGTGTCCCCAGGACTCTGGGCCACTCCTGGGACCCGGATGGGTCCTTGATTTCTCCTTTGGTTGTACTGCCATTGCCTTCAGTTTAGCTTCTCCTTTCTGTTCATCTTTTGTGAATTCTCTGGTGATTTCAGGGAGTAGGTTTCTTTTCCTTGAGAAAAGGGAATCTACCTCCCATTTTCCAGCCACCAGGAGATATGAGTCATTTGATAGGAATAAAGTGTACTATCACAATAACCTGTGACTGTGCTAGTTATACAAAAGGATGTTACAGCACTTAATCTTATTAGTGGGTGTATGTCTTGGTTTAGGAATGGTGTTCCCAGATTTAATATTCCCACTAAAAAAAACTGCCCTCTGCTACAAGATGTCCTTTGAAGCTTTGCTTTGGCAAGTGCTATTACCTGTCCCAGGAAAGAAGGAATAAAGGCAGACTTCTTTCTAGAAACAACCCCAACACTCTTCTTTATAAGTGATCCCATTATTTATTCTTGCTGGTTTTTATTGCTGCAGTTCCTAAAAGCTTGGATCATAAAAAAAAAAAAACTAAATTTGAAGAGAAATATTTTAACATCTAGTTCCAAACCCACTAAAATCAGTGCAAAAACTGCTAGTGATTCGGATGGGACTTTTGTATCTTAAATCTACACCTAGATGAGAATGGACATGATTTATGTATCCAGGCAATGCCTTTATCAGCTATCTAAAGTTATGGACAGATGGAACATTTTCAGTTTGGGGGCTTCAGGAGAGAGTGGAGTTAATTTGTAAATAGCAGGATATTATAATCATGACTTAACAATGCTCTGACAATGTTTCATAAAAATATTTAATGGCCAACACAGAATTTAGTTTTTTTTCTATTGTTGTGTGGTAGACTGCAGTATTCTGTCTCTGAATGGATTGTACTCTTTTGTTTGGCTAGGTACTTGTGTTTAAACCAATACACAGGTTCTGTTTGTTTTACATGGACAGTGTGTTGGGTAGTTAATGTCAGCATCAGTATAAACTATTTACAATGTATCTGAATGGATTTTAACACTATTTAATTAAGGGAGAGATTACTTACCTAACATACAGGGTGTGCATTGCTCCTGTTGCATTGTCGAAGAGTGAATTGAAAGTTTTTGTGTCATATCTCAGCTAGTTTTTTGACTTTCTCTGGAAGGTAGCCGCTCCTCCAAAGAGATCATAATGACAAAAATATATCCCTTAAAAATTAACTTGAGGAAAGAGAAACAAGGTCACTGATCTTTGAAGACAGATGGAATATAAAAGACATGTCTCCTGTGCTGCTGTATAGACAATTTGTGTGGATTTTTCAGTGTTAAATAGTGGATGTTATAGTCTGCCATGGTAGTTTTTATAAGGTTTGTGTGTTACTCAGTGGATTGACTTACACCATTTTTTAGATAGTAAGTGGACCTGGACTACAGAGAGGACTCATGGGACTATCAGTTTTCCTCTTTTTAGTACACTGCAGGAGGTCTGAAGCTGAGCAGGCAGTGGAATGTTATTTTTATTATGATGCTGTTCTCTCAAATATATCACAACAGCAACCACAAAATTGTGGCGGTGCAGGCTGCTCGGCACCGCTACCTTCCCAGAAGCGTCTCCCCGGGGAGGAAAGTGCTCCAGTCTGGTGGGGGGTGCGCGCCAACTCGCACATGCGGCTGGGTGTTATAATAAAGGCAACGGAGGCAGGAGGGGCTCCTGTGTATGGTATTCCAGCCATGGTTTATTGCATCCACGTGCGGGAGAAGCCAGTAACAAGAGCCACATGGCATGGAGAGTCCAGGGTTATATGCAGGTACGGAGGGGGCAGAGCCAAGCGGCAGGGACCAGTGAGCAGAGAGGGCAGGCGGGGTGACAGACACATTCACCAACGGGGAGGGCGGCCGGGGGAGACGAACAAGGGAGCAAACCAATGGGGGTACAGAGAGAGGGGAGCTTACTAGAACATAACCTCACCTGGCAAACTGGGGGACGAGCCAGCCGACAGGCCGACTGCCAGTGGGGTTGCGGGATACAGAACATGGCCATACAAGGCAAACAGGGGGAGTGGAACTGGGGTAACTGGCATCTGGTCCTTGAGCTTCCATGTGAGAGGCCAAAGCCTAGGGGGCTTCTCTCCAGGGCATCCTAATATGCCCACAGGCCTCCGCACAAAATTAAGAAAACACATTGTAGACATTGCTCTTTATTGTGTTTTACTCTCACTGGGCTTGAAGACTTCAGCTTTCAAGGCCATGAACAGGAATGTTTCAGAAACACTATACTAATTTAAAATTCAAACAAGTTTCAAAAGATGAATAAACATATTTGATTAGATCATCCTGTACTTCTGAGGGTTCTCTTTTCCTCCCTCAGAACTCTGTAGTCATCCAGTCAGAGGTACAGCCCGTACAGACCATTTGAGTGCCCATTGTCAGTGCGGGGACCTGGGCTGCCTCTGGGGTGTTTATGAGCCTTGCCCATGCATCAGTGTGATGGATCTCTTTGGGCACTGACTACAGGCAGTGGTCTGCAGTGCTCTAGCACTGTGCTTTGAAAGTCTGGTGCTGTATTGTTTGTAAATGAAGCCTTTTGTTCGATGAGATTTACAGACATGTTTGGGCAAATAAAACATCTAATTTGAGTGATCTAATTGCTGACTCTAAAATGCTGTTTGCACATTAGACTGTTTAATTACTTCAGTCTAGTAGTTGTCTAGCAATGTCTCAATCTGTTATATCTGCCAGAATTAAAGGGGGGAAAAAGGAATTTATTTGGGTGTCATTCACTGTGCAACAATTGTACAAAGCCTTAAATGGAGAAGCAATATTTATCCATTTTAATACTTTTTGTTACAGTGCCACAATAACATAAAATAAGGAAAAAATATCTGTGCAGCTTCTCTCTAAGGTTTTGTGGTTCTTGACAGCAGTAAAATGTAGTCTGAGAATGCAGTTCACAAAATAAATGCCAACAAAATACAAACTAGCATAGTCTCTTCATTTTTCCAACACAGCTCTTAAGATGAAATGAAATTGTATGTAAGCATAAAGGGAAGAATAAATGCAATTAGCCACATTGTGCACTCTGCTCTACTTAATTGAAATTGTGAGAGCACAACTTTTTTTAGGTTTATATATAGCCCCATATAACTCACAACTCTCAGCAATCCTACCACAGTTATGTACATTCTTTACAAGGGATGAAAAAGTAAAAAGGCTGGCTGTGTTTTCAGGACATCACACTCCGTACTAAACATGTGCTTGCATATTTGTAATCCCTTGTCCTCTTGGTAAGGCTTGTCTTAGAAAAGTGCTAGAGTGGCAATGGAGTCTCTATATAAAACTTCACATCACAGTATTTTTAAATCAAAGACTACCTCACCTTGTGGGGAAAAATACAGATCATTACTGCAGTATTTCCCCTTTGCTATCTTGTTAGTTCGTTATGAGTATTGGATGTTAATTTATTACTTTGATCCTTTCTAATTTTTTGCACTTGTGGGAACTTGTATCTTTGGCAAAGGTTTCATGAGGCATCATGCAGCACCTCAAAGTTTACTGGATTTAGTTAGGAGGCGGAGCACTGATTCTTTAAAGAATGCTTTCTTGGGGACCAGTATCTCACACAGGCCATGGAGCTATGAAACAGGGTTTGCCTGGAGTGCCCTTTTGCTGTCTTCTGCCATTTAATGTGATAACCAGCCTGATAAGCACAAAGAGAGCAAAAGAGAAGTATTTCTTTTTTTAACACTGAGTTGGGTCTTGGTGTCACACAGTCCATACAACTGACTTCTGCTACTCCTTGGGAACTTTGGATATGAGACTATAAATGCTGAAGGAATGCTGTCATTTATATTTAAGAGTGCCATGTGGCATTGGTTTGTTTTGAAAGAACTGTATGTGTAAGGTAAGCATCTGACCTTTCTGTAATTTCTCAAACCTTGACTTTCTTCCCCTCCTTCCCAAACCTCATCTGTTCACAGCTGAAATCCTAGTCTTTGCTACAAGTCACAGTCTGTTTGTTTCTGAGGGATCTTTCCTGTGTTGCAAGACAAGAACTAGCAGAGATATAAGCACTGTAGTATATTCCCTGAAGCTTCTCTAAAATGTTTATGCCAGTGGCAAAGATCCTGTTTGACATTTCAGCACAATAGGGTTGAATGCAAGAGCTTCAGGCGACTGCTGTGCACTCTGCTGACATTCACTTGCCTGCAGTGGTTGGAGGAAAAGAAGTCCCATTGCACTTGGTTTCTGCTCCTAACTTGCCAGACACTAGTCTCCTGTCTTTGTTAGGCTCTGGTCTTAAACTGAAACTACTTATTCAGATCACTTAGGCTGCACCTCCAGCACCAGACACATAGGCATGTCTGAGTCAATGACTTGACTGCTGCTGGCCCTTTCTGCATATATCTAAATCCCTTCTAACTCTCCCCTGCATGAATCGTCTCTTAACCTGTGTTTGGGGGTTATTTTCAGTTTGAGTTGGCTGGTCAGCCCGTGGAAACAAACTAATGCTTGAATTGGCATTGTTACCAGCTACTGGTGTGATCACTCCATTTCATATATTACCCATGTTCGTTCCTTGTAAGATGTTTTCGACAGTTGGGGATGACCTTGGATCTAAAAGAAAATATGTGCTGGTCATGTTGCCTCTTCATCTCACCTCTAAATAATTTTTGAAAGTTGTAGAAGTTTTTAATTGGCAGTGAAGCTGAAGAAATTAAAATCCCAAATCAGACCATGACTTTTCAGACATGGAAATACTGATGTCTTGGTTCTTATTCTATTAAAGGCTTGGAGCCTCTTTGCAATATTAATTCTGATTAAGATGTAAATTCCAGTATTGATTTTGGACTTTATTATTTCTTGTGTACTTGCATACTAGTAGGACTCTGTTTTATTATCACACTCATTGACTCTTGCTGTTGCAGGGAACTGTGGTCAACTATATTTATTTTTATTTTTATTGCAGTAGTAGGACTATTCTGATTGGCTAAACATACTACAAAACTCCACTATTGTACTTTAAATGAAAATTGGTTTTAAAGTCTCCTCTTGCTTATGATATGGTTTTGCTTTTCTGTTGAGCATAATTTTAGCAAATCTCCTCTTTGTCATTTGAGATTTTAATAATGAACTAAGATATTTTCCATTCTGACTAGGTTGATTTTGAGGTCTCATATTCATTTTTAGCCGTTCTCCTATAACTCTGGTGGTGTACAAAGAAAGCAGATACTGGAAACTCTTTAAGTGTTCTTAAGGGGGTGCCACTAAAGATGAGTAGAACAATCTGAACAAAATATAAATTGGTTTGTCTTCATGACTTACTGCCTTTTGTCTTCTCCCCAACTATTTTTCAAACTTTAAAATTTTTTAGTTTTTTGCTTTTATTTTATTCTGTGCTCCTTCTACTCTTTTAGGCCTGTAGTG
Source organism: Picathartes gymnocephalus (assembly GCA_013390045.1). Classification (NCBI taxonomy): domain Eukaryota; kingdom Metazoa; phylum Chordata; class Aves; order Passeriformes; family Picathartidae; genus Picathartes; species Picathartes gymnocephalus. The sequence goes on along the minus strand of WEKY01042334.1, from coordinate 57,191 downwards.
GTTTTATGTATGCTGGTCTCTTGTGATGAGATAAGGATTAAGAGAAATGTAAAGTAAGTCTAAATTTTGAAAGATAAAAGATAGTTTATTAACAGAACTCCGGACAAAAGAAAAAAAAAACCAAAAGAAAATCAACCCTTAGATGATTCCTTCCACCTTATTTGTCTTTCCGTACCAACACTTCTTTTTCCATCAACAACCTAAGAAACTAAAACTTAAAGGTTTTTGGTCAGTTTACCATCTTTGAAACAAACTTTTATCAGTTCAGTTGGAAAAAGGAGTTTCTCTTGTTTTACTAGCTGGATTTTCCTACAAGAAACACAGTTCTTTTGTGGGGTTTAATATCACAGTGAACTCCCGCCCGGAGTCTGTTCAACTGTGACAGTCCTTTCCCCGATACGCAGCCTTTTCCGCAACTGCGTTGAGGACTTAAATTAGTGTTTTGGGGGTAAAGTTTTAAGGACAGCAGTTTTTAGGTCTTTTTTCTCTCTCTCTCTGGAAGCAAGGTCTCTCATCCCTGGAGTAAGGGTTTTCTTCTTTTATTCCTGGGGCAAGGGTTTCTTATTTCTCTCTCTTCTCTGTAGCAAAATTCCCCATTTCTCTTCTGTTTAAGTTTTTCATGAACCATAACTACTCTAACATCTGCTTGCTTCAACACAGTTAAGATGCTGCACCCTCCTCAAGTCATGCAGTATGGGTTATAAGGAATTGTCCATCACCATAGCTTTACAAGAGAATTTCAGCTTAAAGGCATCTTCTCTCTCTTTTCCCTTTAGACTTCCAGTCCTCTTTTCACTGACCCAGGCACTCTTGTTGGTTCTTTCTGTGTGCTTTTTCTTTCTAAATTCACTCTATGCACTTAAAGAGTTAATTGCCTTTCTCAGTTCAGCTGCAATTCCATGCATTCCACAGAGGGGGGGTGGGGGGAACTTTACGGCCAAAGCTAGCAGGTTTCAATACCTCGCAGGCTGATCTCTCTCTGGTTAGGTGTTTGCAGCACCCTGAGGAGGCCGGGGAGGGGGGAAGCAGGGACTCGGCGTCCCCCCCCGGCGCTCCCAGGGTGGAAGACAGGGGCGAACAGAGGCCCGGCCCGAAAAAGCCGTGCCAGCCGCATGGAACTGCATTGTCTTCCCCCTCTAGCCTGAAGGAGCCGCAGCGCTGCCCGAAGGAGAAAGGAGAGGGGGGAATGGGGCACCTTCCCTCCCCCAGGCAGGCCGGGGGGGGCCCGTCCGCCCCGCAGGGGACTGACGGATCCCCCCTTTCACCCTGTTACCTGCACTGTGACGGGAAACAAAAGAGGAAGATTTTGGCTTCCTCGCTCTTAAAATGTAAGTTTGCCAAAGCGATTCTAATATGTAAGTGGTCACACAGAGTGCCTGTTACAAAGCCAGCCAATCTCTGGACTTCCCAGATCTATCGGAAGTTGTACCTGAAAGAAATCGTAAGAGCCTTTTCAGGAAACAAAAATTTGGCTTTTTTTTTTAAACCATGACAGGCCCAAAGAATCCAAGTTTTCCACAGCAGCTGCTTTCACAAATTCAAGATTTGGAGATTTGAGGTGGCTTCTGAAATTGCTTAGATACTCAGCCACATCCATCAAGACAACGAAAGCAACACTAGTAGTAGTGGAGGTAGTATTAATGATTTGTCATTCCATGTCTTAGATGAATCAAGTCTGAGAAAGTGTTTACAACAGATTTATGAAAAAGAAATGCTGAGCAAAAGAACACATTTCATTGCAAATGTTGAAGAAAATTTCCAAAATATTGTTTAGTTTTATTTAATTAGACACTGTGGAAACACATATCTCTTCCATTTCCTATAAATAGGTTTTCTTCCTGATTAAATTACTAGTATTGAGTAAACTGAGGAAAGGGGAACAAGCAGTGACTGATAAAGGACAATTCACATAGGTTTATTTAGCTAATTCATGAGGCAGTTTCAATCTGCTGATATATTCTTTGAAAGTTTTTGATCAGTATAGTGGGATTATGTGATAAAACAGACACAATTCAATATGCAAATTAGAAAATAGAGAAGGTTTGATTGAATTTCCCTATTAGCTGTTTAGGTTTTTTGTTTGTTTGTTTTTGTTTTGTTTTTGTTTGTTTGTTTTATGAAATGTAGGGTTTATGACATATGGAATGATGGCTTAGGAATGTTAGATCATAACTTTTTCAGCTTGATAGACTTTATAGAATTTTCTATGAATTTAATTTAACTACCATTACCTGCTGCATAGCATGAAGGTGGCAAAATATACATAGATTGAAATAAGTAAAATAATTGTTCGAGTATTGATTCTGAAGTTGTGTAACCAATATATTCAGCTGCATAATTAACATTAAAGTAAATATTGTGTTTCATAAGTGTGTTATTACATGAGTAAGGCAAATATTTCAGAAGAACTGTCACTCTGACTTAGGGCAGAGGTTAAGTTTATATCTGGGTTATATGATTTAGGGTTTTGGAGATTTAATCTTGTACTGCTGAAATCAGGTACCTTTCTCTTCTTGCCATTTTTACAAGTAGTTCCCAGATTTGCACCAGCTTATTAAATACTGATACTGGTCATGCACAATGTAGGTTTTTCTGTGGAATGACAAACCTGGTACTAATAGCTGAGCATTTTATACAAAATTACAAACAAATATGTCCAAGAGTGAAATGTCTTGAAATGATTTTGCTTTTGACAGCTTGAATTATACCTTCTGTATGCATATTAAAATCAGGGAACAAAAAAATAGCAACTCTTACCTCTCAGACCTTGCCTGTGCTGCTCCCTAATCTGTCAGAGGTGTGGTGCTGTGAACATTTACTGCGAGCTAAGGACATTGGAAATATATTGGTGGTGATGCACATAGTGTGTCAGTTGTCCTCAGTCACCAGTTGTGCTGTTTACATATTCCTATTGTCCATCTTGAAGGTTCATAAAGATAGGGTGGCATTATTAGAGGTACCTAAAAAGAGGTGAAGGAATGAAAAAGACAGAGCCATCTAGTTTCAATTTTGAAGTTAATACCAAAAAAGAAGTAAATTTGGTGCTTAAAAATATACACAGCTATTGAATTCCTGTATTGAATTGTAGTTGATACTTAGAATGGAAGGCAGGAGCCACCCTTGGAATGGAGAATGTGAACCCCTTCCCCCCGAATTATTGTAATTTTGAAATTAAGGGGCTCTCAGGTGAGGATATAGGAACAGGAATAACAGTTCTTTACTAGTATTTATAATAAAGTGACCAAACAACAACTCTTATGGCATTAACAACAAACAGAACCAGGAACCCGGTCCCAGCCCTCTGGGCCTGCAGGCACTTTCCCCTTGGGTGCAGTGATGGTCACAGCCGGCAGGGGGCGCTGTGGCGTGAGCTCCAGCAGACACTGGGCACGGCCGGGAGGGGAACGGGTGGAGGACAGACAGACTTTGCTTCACGAACGCTGTCGATCCCGGCGTCCCAGCAGGACTCTCGGAAACAGCAAGCTGGGACAGTAGGATGTCTCGGCAGGCAGGGGGAGCGGGGGCTGCAGCGCAGTGAAACCCAGAGCAGTGCCGATGGAGCTGCGGGGGGCAGGGCAGGGGCAGCAGCCTGGCTCCTAACCTGGCAAGGAGAGGCTGGCTCGGGATCCCGGCCCCCCCGAGCATTTGGTAAAATAGGTCTCAGTTCAAGGCAGGGGTTCACTCATGGCCGAAGAAACAGCTCCACGTGAAGTGTCCAGCAGCGGCAGAAGCAGCAGAGACTCTTCTCTCCCAAAAAGGTAGAGCAGCACCTCCGTGTTCCCCTCCGAAGTGCAGCTCCAGCTCCCTCTCGTTGCCCCCACCCCTGCCTTTTATCAGCCCCTCTCCTGTGGGGCTTGGCCACAATCCTTTGTTTTTCTTAAGTACCCAGAACTTAAGAGTTCGTTAGCAATTTAATGGGAAAAAATTCTATACGTTAGAATAAAAAGGAAAGAAAAAAGACCTAACCCCCAACATGGGGGAAGAAATTATATTTATAATATGCAATTAGGAGGCTTTTTTTTTTCACTGATAAAATTGTGAATTCTGCAATTTTCAAACTAATAACAGAAAAAGGTGACACCAACAAAAGAATGGAAAATTTGGTGAATGACAGGAGTCTAAAATGGCCTGTGGATAGGAAAGAAAAGGTTAATCTAAGTCATACTGTGAGGTTTTTCCATTCTAATGTATTCAAACCTTCTTTAATTCATCAATAAAATGTTCATATGTTAAAACATTTTTTGAGAAGGAATATGAGGTGGACCACAAAGCTACAAAGCTCCTGCAAACGCCTATAGAAAGTGTCTGGAAATAACTGTCCAAAAACTAACTAACCAACTGACCAAAAATTCTTTGTGACATTGTTCTTCTCAGAGTAATAGGGAAATTATTTTTAGACTAAGTTTAAGCTATTACCTGATAGTTGTTAAACTCCTGCTAGAATTACTCAATGTTTTAAAATCCTTTCTTTCAGAAGGGTTCAGCATTCACTATTTCTATATACTATTGTAAAATTCACCATCCCTTTTGATTTTGTGCATTATAATAAATACACAGTATATACAAAGGCAGAATCTGTTTCCCAGACTTTGACTCTTGAACTAGAAGTTTCTTCTATACCAGGACCAGTGTTTGGAGCCTCTTCAGGTGATATTGTCTGACTCTGTGTAAGTCTACCTTTTAGCAGATAAATTAACAATACAGCCATTTTCAATGTTTTATTTTTGTGCTTATTTTAGAGATATATTTAGAAGGAAAACCCATACTTAAGCCTTTCCTGTACAGCATTGCAATTTCTTGCATATTTCTCAGAGTTAAAAAAGATGAACTTACATTCTAAACTTACCTACAGAGTACACTGCACGCTAAAGAAGCTGTGTGCTTATTTTTTTCTTTCATGGACTAATTGTATTAAGTGACTATTACTACCTGCTTTTTATCCATATTTTTCTTTGTTTTGGGACAAAAAACTCAACAGAAGTTCTTTTTTCTTTTCATTGCTTCAGTCGCTGGGAGCATTTCTCCTTTAAGAGTGCGAGGCAATCATTTTAGAGATTGCTTGAAGTTTCTAGAAAATTTTGCTAAATAGGTTCTTTTGTCTTGCACCATGACCTATTTCTAATTAATTTTGTGTATTTGGGACACAGTGTTGGAGGGTGGAGTTGAATCCTGCTGCCATGGGTGGGAGGCATTCATCATCTCTGCACCACGCAGGTGCAGGAGGGAGGAGTGTTTGCCATGCAGGTTGCTCTGGTGGTGGTTTGCTGGTCATTTGGCCTCCAAAGGTCCTGCTGTCCCCAAGCTGTCGGTGTGCTTCCTCTTGGAGCTGCTCATCTCTTGGCTGCTGTGCTCGTGCTCCTGCCACGTACTGATGCTCTTTTAATAGTCCTCTTTACTTTTGCTCAGTAAAGTGGGTGAGCGAAATGGTTCTGGCTGTGAGACCCAAGGTCTCACAAATTTCCTGGCGAGCAAGACTGGTTTTACACAGCTGGTTTGTATCCGTGGCTGCTCTAAGCTGCAGAGCTGAGGGAAAGATTCAGCTTTGCTATCTTTAACCATTCGCTGACTCCGCTGCTTCTATATTAAGCATGGAGAGAGACAGGCACTTCTAGTGGCATGCTAAGATAAGAGGAATGAATCACCTTTCAGCATGCCAGCCTGATGCCTGATGCACAGTCAGCATCGATGTTTAGCTGCTGAATGAATGAAGTTTTGTTGGAGGACTCTTGTGAAGAAGGCTGTGTCTGCAGAATTGCACAGCAAAGTCCTCGTGCAAGTTAGCTCTGGTTTTCTTTTATTCTTCATGTAACTGTTTGTGTTCAAGTGGAATGACAAAAACATCAAGAAGTGCAAGTAAATCTTGGCACATATCTGCCATTTTAAGGTAACTTAAATGTGCCCCCCTCATCTTTCATGCTTTGACAAATAAACAGAAAGAGCAGAGTAACAGGTCAGAGTTAACGATTAGCCAAGTTTCAAATCTTGCTCATGAGTGATGGTTGGTGTTTCACTGGCCTGGCATCTCTCTTGTGGTGCTGGTGAGGCAGGTGTTTCAAGCCAGTCATCAGTATCAGAAACAGCTTTTAAATAAACCCATCTATCATGAGTATTCATGTTTGGGCAGCAGTTGGCCAGCTGTGCTTAGACTGTGGCACTGAGCATGTCAAGTGTCACCTTGCACAGACAAGCTCAGGAAAAAAGTTTCCCCAGGGTTGTTAATATCCTCGTCAGTGCAAGTCAACAGACATCTGACAAAGTGTGGGCAGAGGGTGGGGGGAGGAAAATGCACTGTATGAACTAATATAAATTCAGGCTGTGCAAATTCACTATGGGCTCCAAGGCAGAACCCGTGTTTGAGGAGGATTGTAGGTAGTCCTGTGGTGATGGAGGATGAGAGGGATTCACATCTGACCAGGTGTAAAGGGTTTAGCAGATAAAATGCTTTGCTTCTGTCAAACAAAAACAAAACAAAACACAAAAAGGTTTTTAATTAAGAAACTACTTAATGAAGAAGCGGAGAGGACAGAAACATTAGCATTGAACCTCTGCCCCCTTGTGAGGGGTTTTGAGCCTGTGCGTGTTCTTGCTTTATCTCTTCGGAACAGACACAGTTTTTTTCATAGAAAAAACTCTGGAGATGAGCACTGACTGCATTAAAATGTCATCTCACAAAGCAGGGGCTTTAAAATGGGATTTTAACAGAGTATTGCCCAAGCAGGCCATGAATAGTAAGCAGAGATGTAATGCAAAAGGAGACCATCTTACTTAAATGAAATGGGTTTCATTAGCCTCTAAACACACTAGATACGGGCAGAGTGAAGTTACTTGTAGTATCCACAAGCTTGGTTCTCCTAGTAGGTAATTTTGAATTTTCTCCTACAGAGTCGCACTTAATGTGAAGTTTTCAGAATCACTGTAGCCTTAGAAGATGAAATATTCTTGAGGGAGAAATAGATAGTCTTTCAGTTTAAAGGGAAGTATGTCTAATGGGTGTTAAAATATAAAAATCAAATTACCATGGAGGTGATAAAAGTAGCATCAAGGGAAATGAACATGGGTATTCAGTCAAACTTTCATTTAAACTGTCTGTATCTCGATGAAGTTCATGCGTGGTACTTCAGATCAGTTTTTGTGAGGGATTTTTTTTTTTTTTTTTGCACATAAACAGAAATCTCTGCAGTAGCTGCAAAAGCAGATTTCACCTGTACTGCAATGGTTTCCAAACTGATGGCTGTGGACGCAGTTGTTTCTTTCTGTGCTCTTCCACAGATCTTGTGCCCTGGGTTTATTTGAAGTTTTTATACTACAATGTTCATATTGCTAGGGATGTGGAAAATACGAGGTTCAGGGGAAGGAAGAGAAGCATTACACTACTCTACCAAGTATGCCATGCTGTACAGAGGTAAATGTGCTTAGCTATCATCAGGAAAAGTTTCCTTGTGCAAAATTTTTTGAGTGACAATCTGCAACTGCACTTTGAACTTGTCTGTCAGTAGTCCTCTTGTATAACTATTTGTCTACTTTTCTTCTAGGTGGGTTTTTTCCTTTAGGATTTTTTTCTTTTTAGGGTTTTTTTTTTTTTATGCTGGAATATTTCATCTATTATCTCCTTTTAACATGAGTAGTTTCATGCAATATATAGGCCTGTATCTCTAAAATACACCCAATCTGGGACCATTTAGGTCAGATCACAAGCAGTAAAGATGTCCCCAGAGTTTAAATCCAAATTTGGCTTCAGATTGCAAAACATCCCCAGAATAACACTCCCTAGAGTTGAAAACATATGCTAATACATTCATATTAATTTGAATGGCAAGCCCTATTTCTGTCCTTGGGCTGAGCCTTAAATGAGTAACATGGCTAGGGGATTAGTGTTTGTTGAAGGAAAAATATTAGCTACAGTTGCACAGAAGACTGAGAACTGTGAAATCTAGAGGAAAAAGCTCAGTAGAAGTATCATTTTGGAACAAAAGGGGAACAGGAAGAAAAAAACCTGTTAGCAATATTCAAGTATTCTATGCATAATGCCACATATTCTGTTGGCTTCTAAAGGCTTTCTCATATTCCTGCTGCTCCCTGGTTTTCTCTTACCGATATGGGTGAGACGCTCTGATGTTGCCTAACTGCAGCTATCAGTTTTGATTTGCTGATTTCACCAGAAGTCAGACATCTGAGAAGCTGGCCCATGTTACCTTTCTGAAAGTCTCTGTGGGTGACTGACTTCCATGGACTTCAGAGAAGATCAGACCTGTCTCTACCTGCTGGAGAGGCTGGAAAACAGAAGTCCCAGTTTTTATGTTCTGCTGGTGCAAGCAAGACCTAACTCCATCGAATTAAATGAATTAGCCGTTCTCTGAAGCTGCAAATGAAATGGAACTCAAAAGCAGCCATTTAGTAACAACATAGATAATGGATAATTCAAAGTATGACAGAGGTCAATAAAGGGTGAATTCTAATTGCACAATCCCATGAAAATAATAACATTTTGTGATAAATGCTCAAAGAAAGCACAGGGAGATAAGTTGCTTGCATGTCTGCTTAGATATTAAGATCTTTTATTGAAAGTGTAAACACTGTAGATACAGTGCATTTTGCATAATTGAAACAGCAGAGGGGACAAATTTTGTTTTAAGGAATTGGCAGTGATGCAAATTGCTCAGCCCTCAATGTTTAGAAGGTCCTGAAATAGGCTTAAAAATGGGACATGACAGATAATTACTGTTTTCTTAAATTTGCTTTCTGAGCCATTAGATGTGGGTCACATTTTGTCTTCGCAGTTATATAATCCCTGGACTCTAGTTCTTGCAGCTTGAAAAATACCTGTTATTGTCTGCCTGGCAATGAAACTCTGAGAGCTAACAATAGCCTGAAAGTGACACTGAGTCTTAAAAAGATAGAATCAAATTTTGTAGTTTGTGAAAAAAACCTGTTGTTCAAGTCAGTGGGTCTACAACAGAGCCGATGGTTAAAAAGAGGGAAAAATATCTTTTGATAGCTGGGAAGTGAATCTGGTGCTTAGAAACAGAGGTATAAGGGGAAATTTCAGTTAGCATTCAGCTGCAGCCTGCCTGCAGCCCATCTAATGCAGTAGCTGCCAATTCATTAGGATAACCTCTGAGAGGATTAGTCTGTATGAGCCTGTACAATGGCCAGGAGTGGCACTTGGTGCCATGGTGCTGCCTGCCAACAGAGGCAGAGTGACTGCAGCTGGGGTGGGTTTCCAGGGCACCCCGCGTGCCCAGGCTGCCATCTTGGCATGGAGCAGATCAGGCTTCCCTTTGTCTCCACAAGGGCTGCATGCTGCCAGCATCACTCCAGGATGAAAAGCCTGGTACTGGGCCCTCCACAGAATGTGGTAGCAGAGTGAATGTTTGGGAGGCACCTGCTGACTCCTTTTGCACCCCAGCTCCACTGAGGATGGGTACCTCCTCTCATCTCTCTGTTCCTTCCCACATCTTCCCCCGCCTTTTCCCTGTTAAATTTGATTTAATACTTCCAACATTTGTCCCAGCTTTTGGGGACTTGTAATAGATAGGAATGAAAAGACAGCTTTCCAATTGCAGCTAACCTAGGTGGAGAACAGGGAATGGGTAATTAACTGGGAGCCACTGGATGAGCACTGGGTGGGTGATTGAGAAGCCTCTGTGCATGGACAGACCAAGTCCTGCCTGAACTGTGTGGAAAAGGCAAGGATGTGTATTTGCAATGACAATCTCTTTGCAAGTCCTGGGCTAGATATTTTGCTCCCTGGTCATGTAGTTGGATTTCTCCTGATGTGATTAAAATTTGATCCAACTTCTTCAAACCTAATTCCTTTAACTATTTGAAGCTGCTGCATTTTGCTCTCCCTGAGTCTATTCCACATTCTTTTGGATAGATGTAAGCTCACTGCATTTCTGAACAGTATTTCTGCTGCTTTGATGTGTCAGAAAGCGGCTGTTAAAGCTGGTGAAGTCGCTGACCCAAAGTCACAGGGAGTCTGAGGCTAGGGCGCAGTTTTTCTCCAGCTGTATTACTCTTCTCCTGTTCTCCTTGTACAGGATAGCAGAGGGCCCTGCAGACATGAGGCTCCTTGCATAGCTCCTGTGCCAGCAGCACTGCATCCTTGTCTTAGGTGTAGCCAAGTCACTGAGCCAGCCATTGCTCCATCTCCTCCAGGCTGTTGTTGGCTATTTAGTGCCTCACCAAGGGTACAGAGACAGCAGCTGGCTACTGATGTCGATGGGAATAAATTTCCAAAACAGAGATGGAGGAAGACAAAAGACATAGTGGCATTTCTTCGTCAGCGGCAGCCGACAAACTGTAAAGAGGACTGAGGTTTTGAGGGGCACTCAAATCCATGGATTGTGGTTATCCATTGGGACACGGTGATAAAGTGGGGAGCAGAGGGAACTCTGATAAACTGGCTTGCATGGGCATCATGGCAAGTCAACTATGGGGATGAGAAGCAAGTAAGTGCTGAGGGCATAAAATGAGCAAGGAGATGCTCATGAACTCTGAGAACAAAGTGAGAGAGGCAGGCTTTGAAGAAAAAATATACTGATGGTTTAAATCTCTCCAAACTGAGAGGTAAAGCCCTTTCACAGACATTAACAGCTCTTCCAAAATTCAGTCTGCTAGAATAGTAGACAGTCTCTTCTCTACATAAGATAGTAGATAGTAGACAGAAGTAGATAGAAGACAGTAGATAGTCTCTTCTCTACAGAAGAGACTTTCATTTTCATGTGAAATTAGTAAGTAGCTGAGTAATCCTCTGTTTCCTGTATTTTTCTCTGTTTTGAGGCTAACAGTAGTAAAGCTCAAGAGGGAAAGTTTTCAATCAAGTAAATGTTCTATTAATTGCAATGCATATTTAATTGCTAGAGGGCTGGTGTTGACTGCATAGAGTTGCAAAAATTCAGTGTGCTGAGAGGAACTGTAAGTGAGAGGTAGATGCCTGAAGAAAACGTAATTTTTCGTGTGTTGTGCAGCACCGTGTAAATTACGTATAGCAGAGCAACATTATTTCTCAAATATTCCTGTCAAGATATTGCTCCCTGTAAATCATCAGACAAGATGAAAAATGGATGCTTGTGTTGCTAAGACAGTCTGCACAGATCCTGCTAAAGGAAAGTGTTCTGAAACAAATCTTGACGTCTTTGGGATGTTTTGCACCTTGTGCAGTAAAGACATAGTGTTTTGGGTGTGGTGCACTCCTGTATGAAATCATTGGCTTTCTCTGTTCCCTCCGGTGAGTATCTGGTGTTGGCATCTGTATGCTACAGCTGGGCCTTCAGCATGGCTCTGGCAGGAATGCCTGGCTCTTCTCAGATTTCTTCCATTCACTGGTGCCCTTTTCCTGCTCTGGAAGAGAAGGTGTTTGCAGAAACAAGCTCTCTTTTCCTCCAGTCCAGCATTTCCTTAGTTGTGAGCCCTGTGAAATCCATAAACAAAACACTGCCTGCTGATTTCAAACCTGCTTTGTGCAGCACAGCAGCAGACACCCTTGGTGCAAGATGTTTTAGCTCCAGCTGATAATTCTGCTCCATTGATTTTTACATTTGATTTGGGGAGAAGCAGTGGCTGCACCACATGTATCATCGAGTTCCCATCAAGACCAGTGAGAATGCTGGTGCACAGCAGCAGTGGTTGTCGTGCCTTGTGCTTTTATACCTTTCTTTAATAATAATAAATTCATTTTCAGTAAAGAAAATATATCTGGTAGGGCCCTGTAAATGGGTTTTCAATGGCCTTGTAAAGCAGGGCATATGTTGCTTGAATTCTTTCCACTCCAGCCCTTTCCAGCTCTTTCCCTAAGCTGTAGTAGTAATTATCTGTTTGGGGTGCCTGTGATATTCATAACATGAATACTCTTTCAATACAGAAGAGCTCCCTCACCTCTTGGCAGGAAAAATGCAGGACCATAGTGCCTTGACCACTGTCACAAGGTTGACCATCCAAGAACAATTGATTTCTAAATGTGCTTGAACCTTGGGTGACCTGAATTATAGCAGCAAGTACTACAAGCTGGGACATCTGGTGGACTATAAAACTTTTTTATTTGTTTTTACATGAAGCAGCTGTACTTGAGCAGATGACCAGGGGCTGTGCAATCAAAGTGTGAATAGCTGAATTAGCAAATTATATTGGGCTTCTTAAGCACTTATTTGAATGCTGCATGCTCTTTTTAAATTTTGCTTTATTAACATCTACCAAAAACGCAGCAGTGTTGGCATTATGGTTATTAGTGACTTATTTGCTTCATTAAAATTTACAGCACATTTTACATTCACCATCTGGGACAGCTTCTCCCATGTTTATGGTTAAAATGTAACTTAAACCCAGGCCTAATAGTCTAAAATAAAAGATTTTATAGATAAAACTCTTTATTTGGATGCCAGTGTTACCTCTTTTTGCTAGTGTGCAAACGGAATTCTGTTTTGCTCAGTTACTGTGGTACAACGTAGTGCTAGGATACAGAAAAATATTTCTGCTTTCAATAAAAATGTTGTTGTACATAAGGAAAAGGTCGATCGTGCTATTACTTGGAAAGCTGCAGCTTATGGAGTATGGCTGGGGTGGGAATTAGACTACTCAGAGAGACTTCAGACTAAAGGACCTTCTGGGTCACTGAGTCTAAACCCCTGCTATTGCAAGTAACTACCTTGGATAATCCCTTTCCAAAGAACTGGAGCAAGAAAAAGCAGTGCAAGACAAACGTGAATGCGGTGAGAGGCAGCACATAGGAGCACGGCTCTGAACCTGAGTTAATGTTTCGAGATTTCTGTTTCCTTGCTCCTAATCATTTCAAAACATTGCCAGAGAATGTTTTCACTTAATTGCATATGCATAGCTTTTAATTCTTCCTCCCTTTTCCTGCTTTGCTTTACTGTTGAACAGTGAGGATGGGAAACCAATTTTCTTATTTATTCAGGCTGGAAATGTGGAAAGGATGTGTGCTGAGAGGGCAAAATGAAGGGAGATGGAAAGGAGCATTTGATATACTGGTACTAAGACCTACTACTGAGAGTGCCTTCCCCACTGTTTTGAGTCTGAAAAAAACCCTAAAATTCGAAATTCAAAAGGGTATTCTTTATTTTATTGCTCCTTGGGAGTCCAAACACTGAAAAATGTATTCACTCTCTTTTCCCCTCACATCCCTCACCTTTTTTATTCTGCAAAGAAGACGACTATTGTCCACAAAACAAAAATTTGAAGTAAGCAAAAAATTAGTAAAAATTGTTGTCCTTAGCAGCTCTGTGAGCACATAGGCCCTCCTTGGGTCACAACGTGGGAACAACAGACACAGCTGGGTATGAGAATCTTAAGGGTTTACAGGTGCTCTTGTGACTTTTCCCTTCTTTCATCTGGTATTTAAATGTGTATCTCATGTGCTGGAATGACAATAACGTGAATACTACAAGAAGTCCATACCCTTGTGTTTCTGTGATTTCCTACTGGTGCCTCATCATAAGAAATATTTGCAGATCCTTTAGGTTTCAGCATTAACTGAGAAATGCAGTTATGTGAGTAGCCTTTTCTCCCTCATCTGCTCTGATGCTCTCTAGGCTTCCGTGCAAATTCCATACTCTCTCTTTTCTTTTTTAAAGCTGTCGTAGCTAATGGATGGGGTTTTCTAATTTTTTCTGTTTTGCCTTGCATATCTTCAGTTAATTGTTCACAGGTGGAGCTGCCTGGAACTACCGTAGAAGGGAGAAAATGATGAATACGATTGATTAATATTAATCTGATCAAAATTCCAAAAGCTTTTCTCTTTGAAGTGACTTCTTGTCTTGCTGCCCTTGAAAATTCTCTTACCAGTATACCATGAATAAACAAGAATGAAGTGTGGAAAATATATGTAACATTGACTGTAGTGCATAAATTTAAATGGAGAGCAGGTTTCAAATGTAACTGCAACTTTTCTACCTTTCTTACAGATTGAATTCAGTTGGAAAATGGATGCTGAGATTTTTTGGGGGATTTTTTCACCTGTGTATGTATTTTCATATATTTAATTCTCCAGTAATAATACCGGGTTACTCCCACTACCTACAGACGTGTCAGAGGTATTGATGCTCCTTTACTTCTCTGTAATTTTTATTAACTCTAAATAATTATAAATTCAATATTCTGCTTTTAAAAACTTTTCTTTTGATGAAATAAATGTGAACACTCTTTCAGCTTCTTGGTAGATGCACTTTGTCTCTGCTTTTTCTCTCTTTAGACTGCTAAAAGTGATTCTGGAGGTCCTAAGATGAGTGCAAAGCACTACTAACTTGCTTTTTCTTTTTTTTTTTTTTTTTTTTTTTTCTCTTTTTTTAATTTTTTCCA
>WEKY01042334.1:9253-42856 GCA_013390045.1 Picathartes gymnocephalus | reverse complement strand
GAAAATGCCTGTATATTTTCTTTTTTTTTTTTTTTTTTTTTTTTTTGCCATTCTTGTAATCTTTTACACATATTTCTTGCCTTTGTCTAGAAGGTTTCTTGGCTTCTCTCACCTGTGGGTTTCTTGTGTTCCTGTATAGTGCTCTGTTTTAGAATGCTTTTTGTTTTACCCTTTCCTCTCTCTTCTTACCTCTTCCTACCCACCATCTTTTTTTCTTCTCAGTGATTGGAATTAGAGAATACAAAAGCCACCACCCTTGTTTTCCTATTTCTGATTTTTACAGATACTTTAATGCAATAGACTTGGCAAATGAGGGTTGCCTATTTGTGTGGTGAGTTTGTTTGTGGGTGGGGTTGTTTTCTCTCTCTCATGCTGTGTTAGTCTGTGTGTTAACAGTTTATGGCTGAGCTGCTCAGGAGGTCTAAACCCTCTCATGAATAATAAAAACAAGATGAAAATGAGTTGTTACTACAAAATAGTCTTTAAAATCCTGATGAATATTTGATTTTTGGGCATGCTGGTCCTGAATAATGGACAGCAGGTATATGAAGATAAATGAAATTTAGTTTGCATGTGATGTGAACTACTACAGATCGATAGATCAATACTTAGATGCAGTTACAGGCAGAGCTGATTGCTAAATTAAATATAGGCTCCTGAGTGCTATAATATAGACATTGCCTTATAGAAATGAAGTTGTAATATACTGACCTACCTTCTGTCTTCTTTAAAGCAATATTGCTAAGCATATCTGTTTTAAAGGTCTGTCTTTCCCAGGCCTGGGCAACACTCCTATGTCAGTCTTATGCCTCGTGATCTGAGCCTCTGCCTTCAGTCAGCTAGAAATGAAATTTGTCTGACTGCAGTTGAGTTATGCTCAAGATGGGCAGTTCGCATGTGATATCTGTTTTGAGACAGTTATTAGAAGACTGAACCCGTGAAAAAAGGGAGAAAAACATCCAAAAAAAGGGAAGCACATAGAAAGTCACAATCTTTAGTAAAACTTTTGCAAGTATACTTTTTCAAAATGAAATAGTTCCCTGTGCCTGGTGCATACCTATTCTTATAATTCACAGAACAAAAACCAAAGGCACTTTCCCATCTAGATGACTTTAAATATGAGTTTAAAAAAAGCCCCAAACAAATGAAAAAAGAGACAAAAAATCCAACCACAATAAACCGAAAGACTAAAGCTCTCAGTTAGCATAAGCTGTCATTCCATCAGTGGGATTTGGCAAATGAGATACTTGATAGAAGGAATGTGGGTTGGAGTGGAGTAAACCATCATGCACATGCTATGCTGGCAGGGAAAATAGTCTCATCTTGATTTCTACATTCCTAAAATTCTTATAATAGAGATAAGCATCAATATACAGTGGTGTCTTTTATTAATATAAAATTTACAACATAAAACAATCTGGATGAAAGACTACAGTAAATAGGAATTTTCAGCTTCATATATAAATATTTCCATCTCTTTTGATTGAGCATTTAGACAAACATTTAAATTTCACTGTGTGATCCCATTGATCTCCCATTGAAAAATTATGAATATGTGATAGATATTCATTGAATGATTGATGTTATTTGAGAAACAATTACTATTATCTTTCTCTTTTAGTATTTATAATCCTATGAACTCTGTCACTGTTTTCAAGTTCTGGCTTTGTAAATATCTGATTACTGCAGAAATCTCAAATATGGGCTTTACATCAGAATATATGGTGTTCACAGGCTCTGATATCCATCTATCGTCATGTGTGACTGTTTTCTTTGTCAAGTCCATCCCCCTTCTCTGAAGTAATAGGTAGTCTTTCTACTCATAACTCACTTTTCAGTGAAAACTGTCATATATTTTTTAGGATATAAAGCACACATAGGCATGAAATTGAGGGGGAATAAGCACTTTATAATTCTTTAATCCCACTTTAGTATTACAGAAAGTACAGACTAATATATGTCTCTCTTCTTCAAATGGTGTAATGTCTACCAGTTGTGTTCCAAAACCCTTAAATTCCATCTTCATGTGAACATTAATTTTCAGGGCAGGGGAGAAGCAGGAAGGAATGGCCACATGGAAGGAAATCAGACTAGACCTGACCCCTTCTCCTCTAGGTTTGGTATAGAATAGAAGCCAGAAGATTTCAAGTTGATCTTGAACAAATAATTTTATTTCTCTTTGCTTCTTTTGTCTTCCAATTCTTTGTGCTTGCTTTATTTGGACTGTGACTTCTTTGGTGAAGAGATATTGTGTATTTATTGCAGAATGACGTATGCACCGAGGCAAAGTTTGTCCTGTCTCACAGAGGACTGCTGAATGTGCTGTTCTTCCTATATATGAAAAGTAAATACATCTTATTCTTGCCATGACCTTCTGGCACACTCCTTCAGCTGTTTTATTACCTTTAAAAGCTCCAGTGTGTTTCTTTTTAATACACATTTTAAGAAGTCTCTTCAGCTGATATATTAGTTTATAGTTATTATTAGTTTAAATAAATTTATTATTAGTTTATTTTCTTTTCTGGATGTTCCAGAGCTTTTCTGATATTGAACAGGTTAAGAAAGAAGTTATGAGCATCTACTAAATCCAAATACTGAAGAATTGTAAGAAGCTCATATATTCTACAAAAGAAAAACACCCAATCCCCAATGCCTTGGAAATCTTATTCTTTTAGAAAGCATGAGCAATTTTTAGTGATATTCAGAATTCAAATAAGAAAGCACCAAGGAACAGAGGCTCTTGTTACTGTATCTAAGAAGACCTCGAGGGAAAGGCTGTTCAGCTTTCAGGAGTTCCAAGGACTCCAGAAAACAGCAGCCTGCTCAGGGTATGAGGTGAAATCACACTTAAAGCCAAGTCAACAAGAATTTTGCAACAAAGAGACAACTAAAAAGCACTGGCATACTTTTACAGGTTTTTTCTTGAAGTGTTGGACTTACCAACAGAATGTATAGTCTGGTGCATAGGGAAAACCTATTTGCCTGTTAAACAGCCACATTTTCCTTTGCCCTCTCCTCACTGCACCATAGATAACTATTTTCCTGTTATGTTTTTTTCCCCCCTTTCTTTCCCCCATTTTTATGTTGCTGTAGGGTCTAAAATTGGATGGGAGAAAATAAATTGTGAGGTTCTTTGCCATTATTGTAAAATGAAATCTTGGAGAGCTTCATGGGAACTGCCCATAAAGGGGTAGTCCATAAAGGAGCTGTTAATGAGATTTTATTAACTTCGGACTACATAGCGTGAAATATTATGGTATAAATAAATGTGGTGCCAGGGCCAAGCTGCCAAATAAATGGCATGACAGAGGGGATCATGTGCCTAGGGAGTTATGACATCGAGCATTTCCCCTCTAAGTCACTACTTTAAATTCACCGTGGGTCGGCAGTGACTGAAGGCCATTATTATCCAATGATTCTTAAATAGGCTATGTGAAATAAATTGGGGGCCTTTGTTCATTTCCTTAGGGAAAGAGGTCCACGCTCCAGGTTACACTAATTGCCATCTCAGTTCAAGGCTCAGCACAGGAATGGCACTTGGAAGGGATGTGGCCAAGGAATCCCTCTTTTGCCTCATGCCTTGTCCCTTGCTTAGGAGTTTACAGCGTTGCCATGCTGTGGTGTGAGAGTTAATACCAATGGTTCTTGCAGAGGCTCATTCTTTGGATAAGCAAAAAGCTTTGTTTCAGACCATTACCAGTAATATCCTCTGAGGGCTTCTTTCTGTACCCTGCTCTGATAAATTAATGCTATATTTAATAGTACTCTTGGTACAAATAAATGAGATAACTTATGGAAATATGTATAGCTGTGGTGAATATAATGAAGAATGAAGTCCTTTGTAATTAAATTCATTTAAAAGGAATAATGATTTATTATAAAGTCTTGCTTGGCAGTAAGGAAGAAGATAGACAGTTTGTAAGTCTATTTCTAAATTTTAAGTGGATTCTCATCATCTAGTCTAATTAAATGGTATGCTATTAGTTTTTAATAACCTGGGAAAATGAAATTACAATTGTATAAACCATTGACTAATGATTTCTTCAGCAACCCCAAGAGAATTAAATATATAAACCTGTAAGAAAACTAGTTTAAATTTAATAAGGAAGCAAACAGTAAGGTAAACTTATGAATGGACTCTAGTCAAGAAATTAGAAGTAAAATGAAAATATTAGAAAGAAAAGGGAGTGTCTTCTCTCCAAACTTTGTGATTTCTTTCTTTTCACTTTTGCTCACCTTTGTAATTTTGTTTCTTTTTTTTTTTTGATTCTAAGTAATCTATTGGCAAATGGAAGAATAAGGAGAAATGGATTTGCTAACATTGTCCTTGTGAAGCAAAGTAAACAGAAGCAGGTTTAGAACTATTAGCTTGAAATGTCATTGAGTATGTAGATTTAAAAAAAAAAAAAAGAAATTTTCCCATATCTGCCCTTGGAGCTTATTTTTTCTTTTTCTTTTTTTTTTTTTTCAGGGAATAAAGTTACATTAAAAGTATCAAGTAGCAGAAATTTGTAGGTCTCTTTCACCATTTAAAAAAAAAAAAAAAGAAAGGAAAGAAAAACAGCACAAGATGTGCAGAATTATTCACCAAGTTTACATACATCACTCTGGAAACTGGAAGTAAAATAGTAGTAATACAAGGTGCCTTGATGCTAAGTCCTGGTACCAGGAGTGGGTTGTAATAGTTGTGTGTTGAATATTAGATATCCTCAGTACATGGAGATGTAGAGCAAAGTTATGGTGGGATATTTCCTGTGCTCTCATTTTTTGGAAGATCTTGAGTTATAATATGGAATTTAAGCCTAAGATCTACCATGTCCTGGTGGATTTCAAGATCAGTTAGTTTCTATGAAGTGAATGAGGTCAATTAATTTCAAAATAGGACAGCAGACAATTACAAGGTAAAAACAATCTACCAACCTCCTCAAACAAAAATAGCTACAAATGCCTTCAAATATCTGGCCTTCCTTACTTGGAAAGAAACTAAACTGTTAGCATTTATTTATTTATTTATTTACCTCTCCCCCTCTGAAATCAAGACTATAGACCTGAACAGGAGACCTCAGCTGGGACTTAATTAGAGGAGTTTGGACTGGGAAATGACAGTCTCAGTACTATTATACTGCTATGCCACAGCCTTTAGTTCTGTTTCTGCTGTGAATATAATTAATGCCCTGCACCTCTTCTTAATAGTGGCAGTAACTCTAGTGCAGAGGCTTTATTGCTCCATGGCCCAAGGAGAATGCTCCTGCGTTTCTGGGCTCCGTGTCATCCGTCAGGCAGATTGGCCCTGTCTCTGGGAAGGGCCATTACACACTCAGTTAAGGCAGTTGTTCACACGTGTCTTGTGGGAAAGCAGTCATTTTTCAGACATGTATCAGATGCATGGACTCTTTGTTTTGTTGGTTTTGGTTTTTTTTTCAGTGCTCTATTGCTCGTTCTCTCTCCGCATGTATTAACTGGTGTACCATTAGGGCATCCTAGTTTCCTCAGTGGCCATGGGAAATCTCTTACTGTGTCTCATAGGCTACATATTGTTCATCTGGAACACAAAAGGGAGGATATTAGCTTCCTGATGTGGACCATCAGCAGCTGCAGAGCACCTGCCAAGCCACAGTAAACAGCAGCGTGGCAAGGAATGGGAAGAAAGAGCAGTCTCTGTCAGACACTCTGACATCCTCAGTGGTAAATTAGCCATGAGGCTCTGAGCCTCATTCTCTGATTTGGCACTCACAAGAGGAACAAGAGAGGACATACCTGTTACCTTCCTTGATTTCCCCTAATACAGCAGCAGTAGTTGACTTTCAGCAAGGAGGGACTGGTCAGCAGGATGGCATGGTTGTTTTTGTGTGCATGTTTTTGTCACTTCCAAAGGATGTCTCCAGCTTTGGGAAGCCTTACAATGACAAGTAAGATCCGATGCCACGACTGCGGGTGTGAGGAGGTCTGGCAGAAGAGTGGAAGCTTCCATTAGCAGCATGTGTGTTTTTTGAGACAACTGAAGCCAGTTTCTACTACACATGGGTGAATTGCTGTGGCCTGAGGGAGAACAGGAGTTTGTTCAGCTTTTAAGTCTATGGTTGGTGTAGTAATAGCTGGGCTCGGAGTAATAGCTGGGTGGCTGCTTGGGTAGCATGTATCTACCAACAGTGAAGCAATGTATAAGAATGGATAAGAAAAGGAAGAAATTATCTTCGTTTAGCTTAATTGTTATCTGTCCCCCTTCTCTACCACAACTACTGTCCAAATTCTCAGTGAGAGAGCAGGATTAATCATAGAGTCATAGAATTATTGAGGCTGGAAAAGACCTCTAAGATCATTTATTCCAGCCCTTAGCCCAGCACTGCCATCTTCACCACTAAACCATATGCCCAGGTGCTACATTCACTTTCAGGGATGGTAGCTCCATAACTTCTCAGAGAGCCAATTCCAGTGCCTAACCACCCTTTTACTGAAGAATTTTTTCCTAATAATTAATCTAAACCTCCCCTGGCACAGCTTAAGGACATTTCCCCTTGTCCTGTCTCTGGTTGTGTGGGAGAAGGGACCAACCCCCACATGGCTCTACCCTCCTTCCAGGCAGCTGTAGAGGGTGATGAGATCCTCCGCGAGCCTTGTTTTCTCCAGGCTAAACACTCCCTTATACAATTTGTGTCCAGAACCTTCTTCAGCTTTGTTAACTCTGTTTGGGCAAATTTGTTGTTCTTGGCTGGCTACATTAATGTGTAATCAACACGTAAAAAGAGATCATCCTGGCTAAAGAACCCTGGTGATAAACACGTGATGCATTTGAAGATGATAGAGAAACCTATACATTACTTCTCTCTGAACTTTGAACAGGACAACCTTAAAATGCTTTCCCATGTATTTCTTCTTGAATGTTGCACCAGAAGTTACTCCTGAAAATATCTAGGATTCTTGGTAGAAATGCATGATCTACATATAAAACAAAAAAAAAACAAAGCAAAACAAAAAAGTCTCAAGACTTAAGCTAACTAAAACATTTTTCTTATCTTACAGATACATTTTTCTGTGGCTCTTGAAATTGGGAAGTAGGAATGAAGTAGGAAGCAGTCTTATATGGTAAGCCAATACTTTCTTTTTCTGCTGATTTTCCAGGCAATTTCTGGTGGACTAATGTAAGAATATCGCCCTTTGCTGCTCATCAGAGCAGCATTGATCAATTCCTACTGCATATATGCTACACATGCTACTTCAACGCTCTATTGCTGCAAACTATGGGAAATCTTATTCAAAAGAATTATCTTTCTCTTGAAGAAACAACACATAGCACCAACTTGTTTCTTGTTGCTCTCAGTTAATAGGAACACACAAAATCTGAATTTTGCTCTTGGGCTGTAGTGTATATTCTTCTTCCCCAAATCCTAGGCATGATCAAGATGGCATTTCAAGGCTAATGGTTAAGAAACCAAAGTAGTTTCTACATCTGTCTCTGAAGTAGAAGTAAGGTCCATACCACAATTACTGGTATGTCCAAGTGTGTACAAGCCAAGGTGGTGACAGTTTCACAAACCAACCAAATTTGAGACTGAGATGCCCTCAGAGATTTTTAATCATTAACCTCTAGAAGGTACTGTTTGATGCATGTGAGGGAATATTTATGTTTCTTTTTCCCTGTACATTCCCTTTACCACAAACATGTAAAGCGTATTAAAAAGTTACCTCCATGTTGTCATTTAAAAGTGAATGTCATATGTTTGCACTGCTAATTCCTTCTTAAAACTGCTTGATCTGCTCATGTTGATTTATATTTATGCGTAATAAATAGGTTCTTTACATGTTCTCCATTGTTGATTCTCTAAATGAATGATTTTAACAGTACTGGGACTAAACTAATATGGAAAATTTCTTTTGAGGAAAAATGGGGTAAAATGGTGAGTAAATTAGTCTTCTGTGATCTCTGGTCAAAACAGGGTTTTGCCAAGTGACATTTAATAACAACTGGGTAAGACAGAAACCTTGGCAAAAAAGCTTTCAAAGACTGTCCAGCTGTAATGCCTCTTCTAGTCCATTAATAATGTTTCTAGAGTATTTACTTATGTGTTTTTCCTGGTATAATCACAAGATTCCTTTCAGCCGTCTATTAGGCCTGGCTCAAAGCAGATTGTCACAAAATGCCTAAATTATTAGCTTTCTTGTCTAGCAACATTTGGCTGAAAATATGTGGTCAAACTGCTGGTTTTATTCTTTAGCATAGCCCAGGAAAGAGCAAGGTTTTGTTTTTTTTTTTCCCTCAGCTGAAGCAGGGGATTTCAGAGGTCTTGTCAAGACTACTCACTCTGATGAATGTTGTTGCAGCCAGGTTTTTATATTAGTTTTCATCTGTGCCATATCCAAGAGCTTGTGTGTTAAGTTTGTGTCTGTAGAGCTGATCACTTAAAATACCCTCCACTGCTAACAGCTCAGTCTTTTCTGACAAAATTAGCAGACACACTGCATGTTCTACAATCTCATAGGTCACTGTGAAAATTTTCAGTTTCCAAATACAAGTATTATTGTTGCATTCCTGTTGTAACATTATTTGCCAGTTGTACGTTGGCCATATGAATACTATAAATTTAAATTTCTGTTGACGTGACTGGCCATAAAGCATTTTTTGGACATTTTATCTCCGTGATAACTGATGGTAAATTAAACAGTTACTCATTTGAGCATTCTTTGTGCTGGTAGAGGCCTTTTGTTGCAATTTGGAAGAAAGTGTAGTCATCGGTTAATGAGTTTTTTTAAACCGCGTGGTTTTTTTCATTTCTTGGCTCTTCACCTTGGAAGAAGCATGGGTTTTCTGTGCTAAATGAGAATGAGGTGCTGCATCAGTTCAAATTAAACACAGTGAGCAGATGAGACAAAACTGTAGTGTCTGGGAGCACACTTGCAACGTAGCACTCAGAGAGCTGCTGGAAAACCTACAGAATAAATGCAGCCAGAAATGTAACCAGCAATATTGTTCCACTGAGCCCTATGGCGTCTGTGCACTGCTGCTGCTATAGGAACCCTCCGCTGAGACGCCACTGTCATTTGGAGGAGCGTGCTCCCTTCATCGGCTGCTGCACCGAAATGATGGGGGCACAGCTCCCCCTGCAGCCGAGCACCTTCTCTCCAAAAACCATTGGCATCACAAGAATGGGTGCTTCTGGCTTTCGATGACTTTGTCACTGGAAAAGATGTTTTGCACCTGAGTCCTTTTCACCAGTGGGGACTTGTTCTTGTCTGTAATGAACTTGCAGACTGACATTGCTGCCCTCGAGTGCATTTGGGATTCTGGTCTCAGTTGAAGTCTTTTGTTTTCCTTCTTGGTTTGGGTTTTTTTTTTTTTTTCCATTTTTGTAAGTGTCTCGAGACTGGCATCCTGCCTGCTGCTTATTGGAGCTCTCCCCAGGCCGCCCCATGTTTTTCATAGATGAGTATATTTGTTAACTGTAAAAGAAAGTATGAAGATAACTAAGCCTTCTCCTCTATTCCCTCCCTTCCTTCACCACATTGTACCCCCTGGTTAGTTCAGTCCAACTGAAATAACGTAGAGAGGATCCTCCTGGTTCTGCTTCCCACTGAAATGACAGTGTATATCTTTTACCTGTGTTTACTTTCTGGCTGCATTCCACTCCTTTAGTTTACATCACCTTTCTCCCCTCCTTTTTGAAGATTATTTGTTTTGATATGCATATTCTTCCAGGAGAAGGGTGTCTTAGAAGGGGGAGGTCAAAGACAGGCACATAGAATTTGGGAATTCAGTCCCCATACAGTAATACTGAGGGTCCAGGGAACCACATTTGAAAGGGAAATTGAGAGCAGTACTTTGGCTGCTTTGATTTTTTTCATCAAGCAACCTGGCCTGACCCTGAACTTGCATGTACAGGAAAATTGTCTTGGATACTAATTCCTGGATCGTAAGGGTTTGCCTGTGCAGACTAACAGAGGTATAAACTGAAGGTAGCTTAAGTAAACAGTATTACAGACCTGTGAAACCACATATTAAAAAAAAAAAATAAAACAACAAAAACAAGGCCTAATTTAATTTTACTTAATTTGTTTCTGCAACATATTAAACTAAAACAAATTTAGGTTGCATTTATGCTAGGATTTTAATGTGGTTCAACGAATCCACTTGAAAGGATAACTCAGATGAATTTTACTGAGTGTGCCATGTGTATGAGACATGACACACAGCACCATGCAGTACAGTTCTATTCTCCCAGGAGACCAAAATTTATAGTTATAGCAATGAACAGTAAGTGACTACACAAAAAAAAACCCAAACAAAAAACAAACAAACAAAAAAACACACAAAAAAACCCCACAAAAAACAAAACAACAACAACAAAAAACCACTAGGAGCACTAGGAGCAAATCAGGATCAGGCAAGGCAGAGGAGTTGTGGTGGGCAAATCTCCTGCATAATGGCCTTTCTTGCAGCTTTCAAGCCCTCCAAAGGGACTGATAAGTGACCAGATATGTTCTTACTGGAAGGTGCCTCACCTGAGAGAAAGAGCCAAGAAAGTAAGGTTTTGGGGACAGATATTGGAATCTTTGTTGTGATCAAGGGAAATCACTTTGCACAGGAGAGGTAAATAAAATTTGAAGGCTGATCCTGAGTCTGCATATGATGTTGGCACTTCCTGGAGGAAGATAGCAGTTTGCAGGGGTTTTAATTATTTCCTACATCTCCACTTCCCATTTGTCCTACTAAGCTAGAGCGTGGAGAAAACCTCAGTAGCATCACCTTTTTGGAACACAGTTCTTGTGCTTTCAGCTAAAGGTACTAAATGTAAACATCCTATTTGTGGATTGCATGCAATGCATTTTGACAGTATGGTTTTACTAATTATAGCAATTGTTTCATCCTTATAGATGGTTAACTCTGCTATGGGAAGGGACCCATTTAAGAAAAGCTAGGTTACTCCTAGAAGAGGCAGCTGCCATTTTGTGAGGACTTACCAGTGTGGCCTCTTGGAGAATTATGAGAGTCGCCCTGTTTACTTTTCCTCATAGTTCTGGTAAGTTTTTATCTCATCTGCCACTTGGGATAGACTGAGAGGAAAAGAGGAAGGATTTGTGTCAGAGAAACAGCCGGGCAAGTACTTGTAGTTAATCTCACAGGGCTGAATGTTTGGGATATCTTGCCTTGTACACTTTTTTAATTCCCTGTGAACCTCAGCACAGCAATCTCTATGATTTTTTTTTCTCTCTCTCTGTATAAACTGAAAAAATTTTGTGCTTTTTAGAGCTTTTGCTTTTCTAACAAAGGAAAAGCAACAGAGGACCAGAAGGTTTGCCAAACCTGTTGTGACAGCATCCCAGGAAGCTGCCTGCTTCCCTTGCCTTGGGAGAGACAAGAGTATGGAAGACCTGTCTGACTGTGGGATGTCCTACTGTAGGTCAGCAGAAGGCCACTCCTTGCCCACTTGGCTATCGTCTATGCTGGATTCAAATGGCTTTTAATTTGCACAGGTATGCTGAATGGGAGTAAAAGTCTACTTTCCAATATCTCTTGGCAATGAATAAAATAGAAAAGTAGGAGTTAGGCCTGCTTGCAAATAATATGTTGCTGCAGGTATGTATTAGGAGCTTAAGAATATGCAGAATATCTTTTCCCTGCAGCCTTAAGTGTAACAACCTAAGACAACAAGGCAAAGCTACGTGCATGTATAACGCTAAAAATATCAAGTTAGATTCCTCAGGCTTTAGGTCAGCTGTTCAGTAGCAGCTGACAGGAAATCCCTTCTCACCCCCTACCCCATATTCTGTACAAATGGGTTCTCATACACATATAGAACAATGTGATGCCATGCCTTTTAGTTAGGGCATGTAAATCAAAGTCAATTGCCTTTCTCCAACTAAGTAAACTCTTTCAGTGAAGAATCTACTCAAAGAGGAAGTTATACAGTCCACTCTACATAATTACACAGATAAAAGTGTAACAAAGAAACAAAATTATATATTAAAGAGATAGAACCTCCCCTTCTTTGATGCAAATGCATTTTTGGGGTTTTTTTTCAGAACACTAGAAATAAATTCGAAGATAGGAAAGGCCTCAAGCACTAGGCTAATTGTATTAGCCCCTCCAACTTTTTACATTTTTCCATAAAACAAAAATCTCTTTTCTCATCTCTTCATTGGAATAAATAGCTGCATTTCTTTTCTCTACAGGCTGAAGATGATGAATTGAAACAACCACAATGAGAGTGGCAGCCAAAAACAAGGGCATTTACAAAGGATAATTATTGCTTAGATTATGAATATCAAATTTCTCTTGACATGAAAAAATTATATCTTATGGAGATATTATAAGCATTGTCATTCACAATGAAGCATGACAGAAAAGATTTTATTCTCAGCTGCCTGTAGAATTCAATCACATGAGCCATTCTTTATTCAGAGAAATGTGAGGCTGAAACTTAGAAGGATGCATATTTCTATGTAAAAATAGCGTCATTCCTCTTCCTTGAGTTTGGTTCAACACTAGCACCTAGAATTGCTATATAGGAAAGACAGGTGGGGAATGTAAAGTTCTCTGGGTACAGAGAGAATTTCCTGTTTCCCACCCACTTGTTATCTTCAGCCTCATTTCATTAAGAATGTCCCTGCCAGGTAAGTGTTGGAAACTTCCAAAACACTTCCTCCAATGAGCAACTGAGATCCTAGGGCTCTGATAGCATTTCGAATGACAGCACCAGTGGCAACCTCAATGTCTTAAGGACTGAGGAGGAAAAAGACGGACATATATAGCCTTACGGTTCAATTGAAAATAATGAGAGTACAAGTAATATACTACATCTTGTTTATATGGTATTTTGACACTCCTTTTTTCTGAAAAGTGAAAATAATGCATTTCCTCTGCCCTAGATGTGCTTTAGTCTTGCTGTCACTGCTTACATAAATCCAAACTTGTTCCAAATATATAGATGTTATTAAAGGCTGTTAGTAAGAAAAAATTGCTCTGTTTTGATTCATAACAATCACACGCAAAGTTTGTCTTGAAGTTTACAGCCTCTCTTTGTTTAAAGCAGCATTTGTTGTGTGCTGTGGTCCATAGGGCATTATAACTTGACTATGATGTCAGGAAAAAAATCTGCCAGGAAGCTCACCTATAACCACAAGTTAAAAACAGAGAAAGTAATAACTGAACATTCAAAACAGGGTCTAATTTTGCTTAGAAATGAGAAACATTTCTATATATACTGCTTAAGGTATAATTTGGTCCTTCAAATGAAAACTGAAAAATTTATTTGTATTTTCTGCTTCTGGTGTAGCGTATTTTAGCATTTCCTGATCTCAAGGAAATTTAATGACATGTTAAATTTAAAGCATATTTATTACTGGCAATTTGAAGCCATCCAGAAATGAAGGTACAGAAGTTTCTCTGCAGTTTGTTCTGTTCTTTGTCCACTACTCAGAAGCCTTTGGGGTCCTTGGCTGTCCAAGGCACAGAAA
The DNA here is from genome assembly GCA_013390045.1 of Picathartes gymnocephalus. Taxonomy (NCBI): domain Eukaryota; kingdom Metazoa; phylum Chordata; class Aves; order Passeriformes; family Picathartidae; genus Picathartes; species Picathartes gymnocephalus. The sequence continues at coordinate 29,407 of WEKY01042334.1, read as the reverse complement.
CAACCAAGAATATATTTGCTCTCTGCGTTTGGTGTGGTCCTGATATTTAGGTTTCATATACGTATCTTAACTAAGTAGGACATGCTTTTGCCACCTCTAAACTATTTCAGCTGAGCTGCTATCTATAAAATTCACCTTATTCCTTCTGGGGATTCCACCTGTGTCCAACAGTAAGTAGGAGTATTCTCCCTGCAACATGGACATAAGGTGGGAGCCTATGTCCTGATGAAGGATAGTGGGATCCCCAGCATGTGTGGTTTCTTTCCTGGCACAATGTTTTCGAGTGCTAAAGACTGGCTTGGAGAATACAGGAGTGGAACTATAATTTCCCGCCTAAAGGCTGTTTGTTGCAATTCTGTTTCATAGATTAAGTTTTCTTTTAATATATGTTTGTGGTCATTCTCTGATGTGAATTTCTGTAAAGGCTGACAAATGCTTTTTCCATCCTATATATGGAACTCATTTTCTGGACTTCATGGCTATTAGCTGAAACTTCACAGGACACGATGCTTTAAATGTGGAAGAAAGAGGATCTGCTTCATTTGCCATATAATTTATTTCTCTTTCCCTCTTTATCATATGTATCCTTCTATAAATGTGTCCTACCTTTGCATTCTACCCGTCTGAAGTCTTTAGGGAGCAATCACTATTTATTTGTGAATTTCTTGCAGTGAAGATATCTCTTCCAGTTTACATTTCCATCATAACCTTTTAACCAACATACACTAGGACTGTGTCAACTTTATATTTTACATTCTTTAGAATGTTCACTTTGTTTCCTCTTGATTATTTTTTAAGGAAAAAATGAAGCAATTGCTTTCTTATGGAACATGATGGTATTGGGAATTGTTTTTGATATTGCTGTGCTGTTTTTTTCTTAGCACAATTTATCACTGAAGGAATGGGTATTTACTGAGTTGCTGGAAGTTTTAAGCATGTGAATAATAGCATAAGTTACCTGCCTGAGAAACATCAGTGAGAATGGATGATTAGAGGGAGTGAAAATGTCTGTTTTGATAAATTAAAGTTGAACAACCTCAGAAAAAGAAATTGCTGTCTAATTGTATTGTCGGCTGCGTGTATAAATCTAGATGCATTAGTAATGTCAGTGATATTTATCCACATTTCTGATGGATGCTAAGGACACCACTGGTCTCTGCATAATTAAGTACAACAGAACTGAGCCTATGGAAGACAACCTGTCTACTACTCTGTAACTTTGGTATTTGCCTGGATAATATTAGAAATACTTAAGCTCTGAAAAGAGATTTTTCCTGCTAAGATGGATATTGTTGATCATAAAACAACTGAAGTCAGGGTAGAGAAAATAATTTAATGCTGGAAATAGTACAAGCCTATTGCCATAGGATCTCCCATATTACTCTTTAATTATAGCTTGACAGGTTTTCTGGTAGAAAACTGATACACTGGAATTCTTGGAGGATGGATGTCAAGGTTATTTAAAATGTTCAAAGCATTAAAAATAGAAGCAGTAGTTTTTAAAAATAAAATGTTAACTTTAGTTACTTAGACTCTTGTATGGTTCTAAGAACAGTTGTACAAAGAAATTCAATAAATGAAAATGAAATGAAAAGTCAAGGCTACTGTTATAGGCAAATCAAATATTTTCACCATTAGGTGCAACACTGTCTCTTTTTCTTCTCTGTCCACTGATGGTGTTCCCTGCTGTCTCCGCACATATTTTCCTGGGTTTATCTGATACAAAAAGCATCTCATACACTTTGTGACAAGAGCCTCCCAGAAAAAGTTCCTTCCTGCACATATTGTGACCATTGTGTATGCACGCTCTAGCCTCTCTGCTCCTCACTTAGTCAAACTATAGACTTAAAGAGATGGGGAAAACTGTGCTGTGTTAGAGCAGTTAGGTTCATAATATCTCCCTACTTTCAGCTCCATCAGTCTCACTGGAAATGCATTCTAGCTGAGCTATGTCTCCAGCAAATTATGAAAATGCTGAAATGTTTCATTACATACAGACTGCTCCACACGAGTCCCCGTTTCAGTTAGCCAAGTACATATATACATACCTTAAGGAAGGGGGACAGCTGTAATGGAAAGATAGCAACAGCACTTCTTAAAAGTCATTGGAATATATAAAAATGTTCAACACTGCCAAAGGTTGAGCATAAAAGGCTCTAACTTTAATGCTTGGCAATGAGAATCAATAGGTAAATTAATAATTTTATTTCCCTAAAATGCTATTGAAAGAGAAAATCAAAATATTAAAACTCAGCACAAACTCCTTCCAAGTTTATTTGTGAGTTGATGAAAGCCTTATATTCGTCATAATCCATGTTAATCTATAAAGCAAAAAAGGCTCCAATGCTTTTGGTGGCCTGTGGCTCATTCTTGCTCTTTTTTATATGTGTTCTGTTAAAAAATTGATTTGTCTGGTTCGGTCTGCTGTTTGCCCTCAAGACTGTTCTGTAGAGCCTTGGATGGATCCTCTCCTGCCTGTGCTGTGTGCAGCCAGTCATGCATGGTTCAAAGGTAACAAAGATTAATTTTTATATTATTTTTAAACATTTATTTTTACTTAAGAATCATGGCTCTAAGGTGTACTAGGCATTTGAATCTGGATTCAGAAGTGCAAGTAGCAACAAGAAATATATAAAAATCAGAATACTCATTTTGCTGTACCGCCTTGCAGATTTATATTCATTAGATCCAGCGCCCAGCATAGCTTTTCCTTTGATTCATATTTAAGTAATCACTTCAAAATACAATTTTGCAGTAATAAAGCAATGGCTTTAAAGTCAAAGTTAGCTTCTGTTGCTTTCATGTGAATTTGAAATACCCTCATTGCATTGTGCCTGGCATTACAAAACACACCAGTGAATAATACAACATACAACAGATTGTTGAAACAAAGAACATCCCAAACTGAGCTAGGAGCTTTCTGATCTGCATCAAATGCTTCCAAGAGGATAAAATCAGATGCTGAGGAGCAACTTGTGGTACTCTTTGTTCTTGTCATGGAGAAATGTGCTATTTCTAATAGCTCATTTGTGGTTTCTGGAGGGACAAAAAAAAAATGGGTTTTAACATAGCTGGTGACGTTTAGCATTCTGTGACTTCAGCCAGTCACTTGTTGAACAGTCTGTTTGTAGCTTCCTGACAAAGAAAAACAAAAACAAAAACAGAACTGTTTTCTCTCTGTTTCATGCTTCCTTTTTTTCTGCCATTGCAGAAAACTACTGTCACTTTCTGAAATACATAAGTGAACCTCAGAAGTTTCGTGTTTAGGGAAGGGGACAGGTGGGATTGGCATGGTGCACCTCCTACTGATGTATGAAACAGGAAAAAGGTAACAGCAGGAGAAAGATAATGGAAGATTTGTACATAGGCCTTTAGCTACTGTAAAACAGTGAAGTTCTGTTGGAGTGTTTTCAGTAAAGTTATGCTGATTTAGAGAAGCTGGGTGTCTGACCCAATATAGTCTTTCAATGTAGCAGTGACATAGAAAAGTGTTAAACTTTCTATTACTGAATGTCCACATTAAAGGATTATTTAACTCTACCAGAAAAATCACATCCTGGAAAAAAAACCCAAAAACTAGTTATCAGGAGAAATCTCTCTGTGAGCAATTGCAGTCTGTCCTTTGGGACCTACTTTGTTGCATGTACCCTTAAACTCTTCCAAAAAAAAAAAAAGCCCCTTCACAGCTCCATTATTTTCATCACATAATAAAAAAACCCCCAGTCTTTCTTCTTCCCCTTTCTGAGAAAATAAACACATGTTGAACTGCACAGGTTGAGCCTCATTAAAAAAAAAAAGAAAAAAATACCGTGGGGGTTAGAATGGGTTGAGATAATTAAGAAAACAGTTTTCTTTTCACTGGCATAATTTTCCAGACAACAGACTGCTTAATGTATAACCTAGATATAAAGGTCTTCTATCAGATTTTGAAATGTTGCTTTCTGGAAAGCTGACATAAATAAAACCCTGCTTTGCAATCATGTTTTCTGGGCTAGATCCCAACCCTCCTGACCTTCAGTATGTTTTGTTGATTTTTAACACTGTCCACTGTCTTAAATTTATGATTAGAAATTTCTCAAGTGAAAGGAACTTCAGTGTTGCTAGAGAAATGTAATGGAAATACCAGGCAAATACAGAGCCAAATTGTCCTGAGAGAAAATCTCTCAGAGATGTACAGAACCTCAGGAGCTCTGGGAAATTTACTTTCCAGGTTTTCTGATTCATATTATCTTCCTTGGAATGGACTTGAGAATCGTTACAGACTTCAAATGAGAGCCTAAAAAAATTTAAGATCTAACATAGGATTTCAGATGTCTGAAAAGCATATTCCCTAAGTCCTAGTCAATTGCTTCTGCAGCCAAGGAGGCAAAAGATATTTATTTAAGCCTCTATTTTATGCTAATTATTTTATTTGTATTACAGTTAGCCTTGACTAACTCAAAATTTGGTTTCCTGTTGTGTCCAGAAACATCTTGATTAACTACTTCTATTCAGTGGGAGGGAGAGATGTTCCCTCCCACTTTCTGTCCTCCACGCTTGTGGTATGTTCCTTCATTTTGAGAGCTATACATCAATTCCCTGGGATAGAGAGGGAGCCCTGTGTCCTGGGTACACCAGGCTAGAGTATATTCAGTAAAATAAAATTTTTCCTTTTAGGGAAGAAAGGATAGGTATGAGCAGTTCATTTTGGTAGCTTGTTTATCAACTTATTCTTTCTTGAGATGAAGTGCCTTGGTGATTGAGAATAGTCTGCTTCCTTCACCTGGGCTGCTGCAGAATTCTGCAAAAAATACACCTGACGCCAGGACCTGACACAGGGCAATCACTCAATATGTAAATATATTATATATGTACCAAGACAGATGTACATCTAATCACTTAGCAATAGCAGAGTGTGGCTATGGTGACATTCATGATATTAGTGTTTATGACCAGAAAATGTGTCATGCTCATGTCCCCTTGGAATTGCATCTCCCAGATGTTCTGTGCCTAGATCTGATTGCTGTCTTCCATTTGGTCTTGCTCTCCCTTCTCAGGAAGGAGTTTTTAACCTCCTGCTGAGTAAATGCTATGGGTCTGATGTAATTCAGGAAGTCCTCTGTCTGATGTGTGGTGCATAAACACCGTTGCTGAGAGCAGCAGCCAATTTGGGACCATTTAGTTTTACATCTGTGCTTTGAGTTCTCCCTCAAGGAGAGAACACTGAAATCCACGCCCCAGAAGCCAAGCAGAGTTTGGAAAGCAACCCATAGGTTGTCTTCTGTTCATAGTGGTTCATCACCTGGTTTTAGAGCTGGGGGCAGTGATGAAAGTAGTGCAAGAAAGAAATAATTTCCCCAAATCTATCATAATAATGAAAAAAACCTCCTTAAGCTAGTAACCCTTATTTTCTTCTGTTTTCTTACTTTTTATTATTTGTTGTTTAATTTGGCAGCATCTGCTTTAAAGTTTGTCAGACCAATTTTTGGTAACTGAGATTTGTCTGAAGTTTTGACTTGCAATATTACAGTGTTAAATGCATAATAAGGATGAATATTGAATTAATTGGAAAATCTCTTTCTGACTTTTAAGGTCACCTAGCTTCAAGAGCTCACAGTCTTGCTTTCCAGATCTGAGCAGTGTTTGTTAACACTGAGGAGCAGGATACCACCTTATATACAAATTCCCTTTTTGCCTCCCTCTTCATTGTACTGGATAAAGCTGTCTAAGCATAAAAGAGCACTGATACATTACCTCCAGAAACTGCTATGATGTCCATTTTGATAGGAACCTTGTCAAAAATTATATTGTGAATCTTATTTTTGAAGGACTTTGTGTAATGCACTTGAAGGTCAGATATATAAAATACAAGTGTAAAATTAAAGTGTTTTACAGTTACTCTAGCTGTCAGACTTAATGCTAATTTAAAAAGGTTTGGTTTTTTTTTCAATATTACATAGAAGAATTAAAAAATTACCTTAAGGACAGAAGAAACATTGGAAGGCATTTAATGTAGAAATTTCTGAAGGATCTGTTACACATCTCTACTACCAAATTTTTAGCAAAGCAGACATTGGGTCTAGTGTTTTACCTACTGCTGTTCTGAGGGTATGGAGGCTGGTGGGCCTGTCGGGGGACATAGAGCCGAGCCCTGGAAGGGCGCCCCGTAGGTATAGGCCTCTCCTATTGATTTATGCAGACCCCTGTCACAGATGCCAGTTACCCCAGTTCCATTCCCCCCAGTTTGCCTTGTATGGCCATGTTCTGTATCCCGCAACCCCACTGGCAGTCGGCCTGTCGGCCGGCTCGTCCCCCAGTTTGCCAGGTGAGGTTATGTTCTAGTGAGTTCCCCGTTCTCTGTACCCCCGTTGGTTTGTTCCCCTGTTCGTCTCCCCCGGCCGCTCTCCCCGTTGGTGAATGTGTCTGTCACCCCGCCTGCCCTCTCTGCTCACTGGTCCCTGCCGCTTGGCTCTGCCCCCTCCGTACCTGCATATAACCCTGGACTGTCCATGCCATGTGGCTCTTGTTACTGGCTTCTCCAGCACATGGATGCAATAAACCACGGCTGGAATACCATACACAGGAGCCCCTCCTGCCTCTGTTGCCTTTATTATAACACCCAGCCGGGTGTGCGAGTTGGCGCGCACCCCCCACCGGACTGGGACGTCCTCACCCGTGGAGACGCTTCTGGGAAGGTAGCAGCCGAGCGCTGCTACATGAGGGGGTATTATAAACCTGGCAACTGGCATGATGACCCCATTAGGTTCTCTAAGGAACAAATTCAGTAGCATTAGAAAGGTCATTTTGGCAACAATCCTGTGGTTTAGAAACAGTACTCAATTCTCTGCTAGAATTATTCTATGATATGATATAACTTTGTAACAGTATTGGGAGTATTTATCTGAAATTCTTTCATGGAAGTGGCCCATAAATAGTGGTTATATAATTTCCATTGGAGTCCTTTGGAGTAGTTATTTCTTATTCCCATTTTACAGACAGCAACCATGAAATATTAACAAAAGAAAAAAGAAACCCTACTAGTTTTTGTGTCTCCTTTTTTTCACTAAAATGGGAATGGAGTGGAATATCTGAGAGGGGAAATCTCCATTTTGAGTCAAGAACAAAAATGTTCAAGACAGTTTTTGACTGAGAAATATTTTCTCCCCCCACCTCCCATCAGCTCCATTTTCCCCTTGCCTTCCCCAATTAAAACAATTAAAAAAAAAAAAAGTCTATAAAAGCCGTAGAAAACAAACCATTGTTAAGACTTCTGATTATTTTTGTAAAGATTTTTGTCTCTGTCTCATAAAGGATGATACTGTACATTCACAGTGATGAACTGTTCATTTCTTTCTGAGAAAAGCTAGAACAATTTCAGGTCATGCTGCTGCTTTACACGCAGTGACAATGACGGTGGCTGTGGTACTCGTTGTTCCCACTGCTATGCACCACCACATCTAATACTCAGAAATCATGTGGGCCCTGATTTATAACTGCTCTCAATTGTTATTAGTCCCAATTGCTTCACAGTGACTCTTCAGTGTGTAAAAATAAACACTTGGATTTCTGCAGAATGAGGGTCTTAATATGTAGCTGCATATAACTGGGTCTGGCCCTGACCTCATGAAGGAAAATAAACCATATGCAAGCATGGAGCTTGTTAATATTTTCTTGAGTCCTTTCACCCGGCTTCAGTCACTGTCACTAATTTGTTTTGATTACAGTAAAATTTCAAGAGTTTGCATACTTTTATTTTGTCTGAATGACTCCATGGGGTCTTGGTTATTTTACATTACCTTGACTGTCGCAAGCAAAATCAGACACTGATAAAATTATGTAAATGTAAATGTCAATAAAATAAATTATTCTATTTTTGCAGATGTTCTTCATCTGGTTTGAATTTGATTGTGGATGCTTGTCTTCATGCATAATGATCCAAAGCTAAAGGATGAAAGTGTTCTTGGAGCAAAGAAAACGCATTCTGAATCTTTACTGTAAATTAAACACTATACAAAATCAGTCCAAATTGTTCAAACCCTTGGACAATTACAATGTTATTCTACTCACCATGCTGAGTACTGTGTAATTATCATGGTTAGCAGCAGTTTCTTGCTCTTAGTCCTGAAGGGAGTTGCAAGCTTTACTGAACATGAAATAAATGCAGATGTTAGACCTTATTTTGTTTTCTGACTCAGCAACTGAAAATACTGACAAAATTTGAAGGATTTTTTTCCCCACTTATTTAGTTGATATAGCATTAATAAAAACAGTGCTATTGATCAAATATGCACCGTGCTGTACATAATGGATAGTGTGGTTAGTTGCATGATTAAAGAATTTGCTAAGTTGCAACCCCCAGCTTCATTTGTAAGAAGAAAGAAAAAAAATCAGAGATATTGTTCCCAGAGAAGGAAGATCCAATTAACAAGAAACATTTCATTGGTTTTCAAGTTTACAGGCTCATCCTTCTCCCATTAAGTCAATGATAGATTTGTTTGCATAGTTAATTATGCAGAAAACGTACTTCACATTAAGTCCATTTGTTTTGTAGGGTTAGTTTACCCAGCCTCTTCACAAAGATGATCAGTCTTCCAGTCTTCCTTACTGAAAGCTTTCCAGTAGAATTAAATTCCAAGACCTTGCTTGGCTTATGGGCCAATCTTTTGAACTTCAACAGCTTTTGTGTAATTTTTGTAAGCCTTTAATCTAAATGCCAGATACTTCTGCAAATTTGGGTGGGCCTACTGTCCACTTGACATCAAAACTTGGAGCAAATGGATCAGGAAATCAGTCATAGGAGACACCTTTGTCTTGACCAGTTAGAGGAGGATGTGGTATTCCTGTTGCCATCAGGCTGTTTTGTTTAGACGATAGTAATTAATATTTTTTTATGCCTCTATGTAATTTCTGCCTAACAAAATCTAAGAACTATTTCTACTCTACCCACAAATATACTATAAGAATATGAAGGAACAGTCTGAAAAGCAGCAACTGTTCTTGTGCTTGGATGCCCTGTTATATATTATAAGTCTTTCTTTCCCTGTAGAGTTAATCCCTGAAATGGGAACTCCCCCATGGAAGTGCTGGCTAAATTTAGTCTCAGCTAAATTATTAAAGTTTACCTGGGTCTTCTGGGATGTGTTACTGGGCAGAGCATGCTGCCATAGCTGGACACCTGGAAGACTAGAGCGCTAGTCACTGTGCACATGCCCTTGTCTGAAGGTGGCAGCTGAAGAAGGCAGAAAATAGGATTAGTTGCAGTCTTACTTTCCTTTACATGGTACAACACATCTTGAAGGAACTTGTAGAAACTTCATGTGTGGTCTGGAACTGCTTCTTGCTATAGACTGACCCTCAAAGGTATGTGAAGTTTGTAGTGGAACTTTTGTTTCTCAGTATTTAGATTGCTGGGATACCTCTTGAAAGAGTTTTCTTCTGGTTAAAGCACTTGTGGCTTTGACTCTGTATAGGCACGTATGTGCTCACCTTCTTTCCCACCTTGTCTTTGTCTTTAAACTTCAGTACCTCTTGGCACTGACTGCAAGTCCCTGACGCAGCGCTTAGCCACCCGGATGCTAAGGCCGCGCCGGTCACGGGTATCTCCTAAGGGCCGGTGCCCCTAGTCCCCAGTCACAGCTTGCGGTCAGCAGTGCCGCAAGCAACACGCAAAGCAGTACTCACAAGGCGCGAAGAAGCCACAGAAAACAGGGATGACCCAGCAGCTCTTTATGCCAGCCTGGTTTATTGGACTAACAGGGAGAGACTACTGGACCTAACCACACTGATCCTGCGCTTAGAGAGATTCAGGCCTGAGGGCTCTTTACTCTAAAAGATTCAGACCAGAGTGGCTAACAAACTAAAGTGACAGGGGGTTTTATACCCCTTGATCTCAGGGGTGGGTTCATACACAGGGCCAATAGGGGACTGTCAGGGGTGTGGTTCAGGAGAGAGGGACATGTAACAGAACCAACGGGGAGGTAGGTAGGAGGGGATATATATCTGGGGACCAATGGGCTACAGAGTAGCAGGGAAGGTTCTAGGGCTTAGGGCAGTCTCAGGGGAAGGAGTGACAGGGGAGAGAGAGGGTTTTAGGATTAACCAAGGGAGGGGACAACAAACTGACAGGGGCAATAAACCAAGGGCAAACAGGGGTACATGGAACAACCCATTTTACATTTAACATAAGAAAAACCGCCGCGACAAGTCCCATAATTGAAAGATCTTTTTCCTGTATGGAAGCCTTATTAATTCTAGTGATTTGATTGCTTGTTTTCCATTTCTGTCTTCCTAACTTATAAACATGTGCAATAGTGAGGTCTTTCTCTTCAGAGATATTGTGTGTTCCCAACACCAATTGTTTTGGTAGGTATTTCACCTTCTCATCTAGGGTGGGAATAAAAAGGACAGCTTTCTGTTAATTTTCTTTTACTTGGGCCAGTTTTTTGATTCGTTATCCTTCAATGTTCTCTGTAAATGTAATTGGGCCATTCAATTGTTTTGGTTCACTTGAGGTCTCTGTGGGATTAATTCGGGCAAATCTTCCATATGCCAGTGCAAGCAAGAGGCAATTTAGGCCTTGTGGGTCACATTTTTATCCAAGTGTGTTTAAAAGGATGAGGAACACTCTTTTTAAAAAGTATTTTATAAGCAAGCTTTGTGCATTTTGTAAATATTGAACAACAGTCATGTGCATTTACTATAAGCAGCCTTGAGACCTAAAGATAGAAAAACTACTATAAGAGTGTAGCATTACTATTGTAATAACTTTATCTGTGAAGCCAAGTATTATTTTGGTTTATGATATTTAATTGTAGTGTACAAAAAATGGAGCTTTTCCTACCTTTGATACATTCTTGTGCCAAGCCAGTGAATAGGGGTGACTTAAACTCCATCCTTTACTGTTCTTTTTGTTTCATTTTTTCCTTTTTCTTTGACTGAAGTTAAAATTTTTTTCAGCTCAAAATTGTTAATTCTTTTTGTACTGTAGAATAGTCGGTAAGTGCCAGAAGAACCACAGTGCAAAGTTGTTTTCTCACTTATGTATTTTGTTTCAGTGAAAATTCAGTCTCCAAGTGAACAAATATATTTCCTAGAAGAAAAAAAAAGTGTTAATTAGTACCTTGGTGATATATTCACTGTATTCTCTTTTGAACTTTGTCTTGCTTAGAATGGAGCACTCGAACTTCTTATATGGATTTGTTTCTACAAAAGGAAAAAAAAGCTAACATTCCTGTACTTATGTATGTTTTAGAAAGAAATGAACATGCACTGCCACACACACTGAGTTGCAATTGTATAGGATGTTTCCTTTAGAGTGCTGCAATTAATCCTGTAGAACTGAAAAATTAGCTCACCAAGTGCATGCTAATACTGAACAGAAAAAATAAATGCAATTATAAGTAGCTTTGTTGGAAGGCTTTACAGGTGCAGTGAACAAAATCAGCCACAACTGCTGCAATTTAATACTTATTTCCTATATAAAGTAAGTTAGCAGGAAACCTCTTAGAGTCTTTTTTTTCATGCAAAGGTTTTGAGTGATAACTTCAAAACCAGTCAGTAGTCATGGGCTGTCTGTGGGAGAAACCAGCCCCATAGAAAACCATAAGAAGATCAGGTGGGAGCTCAGGCTTCTGTGAGGACTAACCCTGGAGTCGATGACTGCTAGGGAAGTAAAATCGCTCCTGTTAGCCACCTGAGAGTGTTTTGTGTCTGAAAGGGGAGAAGGTGCTGGACTCACAGGCTCTTTTCTGTTCAGCACTCATCTGGCCAACACCATCACTCACTGTGAGCAGCTCTTCTCTCTCACTTTTGGCAAAAATTGCTCATTTAAGTCAAAAAGGAAAGTGCAGAGTGCCTCACACATGCTGGGAAGATTTCCCCTAAGCTCTTAGCTCCTGCTCAGCACAACAGCCTGGAGCTGAGTGGCATCTTGTACTTCAGGAAAAATACACAACATCTTGGCTACTGCTGGGTTTGGTGCCCATTTCCACCTTTTTTTTTAGCATATAATAATGTTGCTGAGGAGTACACAGTACAGCAGAGTGTTCTGAAATGTAGGATGCAAAATTGCACTTCCTGTTGCTCACTTTGGTTTTCTCTGGATATGTGACCCGCCTGTTGCTTTTGATATGGGTTTGAGGGAGTCCTGGTGAAAGGTTTAGCTGAGTCTAAGCATCCATAGCTATGTAATCATGGAGGTGGCGGAAGAACCAAACTCCACGGGTACAGAGTTCTTTATTTCTTCTGATTTGGCAGCTTTTGTATATCTTCAAAAGCAGAAATCTGTAAATGGAGCAACAAACATGGGCTTCTGCTTTTCTGACAGAAAACCTGTTGGTGTCAAGTGGAGCTCAGCTGACCGGGCTGTGGTGAAGTCTGATATTGGTTTGCCATCCCAAAAACTCAGTTTTGGTTCTACTCACTTTCAGACAGCTTTAACAAATTTGCCCAAACTCTGCCTTCTGACATTTGCCTATGGTACTGTACTGCAACCCCTGTGCTGCTGAGCCAACATGTTTTCTGAGCCTTCTTGTGGCATTTGGGACTGGAAAATTCAAACTGAATGAACTGCTTGTGCTGGAGCAACAAAGCCTAAATTCAAACCACTGTTGAAGTCCTTTCTCCAACTGCTTGGTGCCTTCTCAAGTTGTCTACATGGAGTAAAGTGGGTTCCTGCAGGGGTATGGTTCTAAACCCAGAGTTCTGGTCTACAGCCATACTGAGGCCATGCTGTGATGACATTAAAGTAGATTCTGTATTAAAATACTGAAAAGATGACATTTGAACATCTGCTATTGCTAAGTCAATATTATTAATGAAGAAGTAGTTCCTCAAAGACTTGCCAGTGCTTATTCTGGGACTTTTATCAAACTTTTGTATATTTTTCTTCTGTTCTTTCCTCCTATGAGAGGGAAATATCTTCCTTCCCTGAACTGTGGGTAAGAGAAGAGCTCTGAGGAATCACATTAATAACCTTGCTCCCTGCATTGAATGGACAAGAACTTCTCTGTGGCCCACATTTTTCCCAAGATAATTTTCTGTTTGTTTTCCACAGTACTATCTGGTGAATAAACATGACTGTTTCCCACTTCCCATCTCTCACAGCTCACTGTAGGTGACCAGTCAGCCAGTTGGTGCCGGATTAATGACAGAAAACAGATTTTATTGTCCAAGTCATCTGTGAATGATGGGACTCTCTGTTAATTCCCATGAAAGCTAACTAATCTTCCAATTGAAATACTGCATTTACAATCCAGGCTGCCATGGGGAGCAGATTTTCTTTTTTTTTTTTTAAAGAGTAAAATAAACCACACACAGAATCTTTTTATTGATGAGGGGAAGGAGGGGGAAGGGCAATTTCACCTCTTTTCTTGAATTCTGTTCCACTGAGGCCACTTATATTCCAATGGAAATGCAAAAACTCAGGGTCAGCCTTTCTTCTCATGGTCACACAGCAGTCTCTGCTTTCTCCTTGTTGTCTTCAGCAACAGCAAATTTAAAACTTAGAGTGGTGGTAATTTTTTTAGTGAGAGACTGTGCAAAACTTACTCAAATGTTGGATTCAAAGTTGGAACTAAGTGTTATATCCTTGGCAAAAAGTATTACAAAATAATCTGTAAAAATTTCTAAAAAATTACCAAGCCATAAATTCAGTGACCTGCTACTATTTATCTTAGTATTATGTATTACTTGTGTGGGATGAAATTATAGATAACTATGTATATAAAAATACACCTTTAGGAATATTACCCTGTTTCAAGAGTGAATTTTTGAAAGGAAGAAAAGGCTGGCCCACTACTAATGCAATTCAGACTTAAGGGAAATATTATTTGTATATGTCCCTTTTTTTCAATACTGTCATCTTTGGGTGTATTGTTTTAATTTAAGGCAAAGCAAAATCATAGTTTCCAACAGGTATGGGAGGGGATCTCAGGAAAATTGGTGGAATTGTTAGCCTTTTTTTTTTTCCTAAACATTTTTTGGAGAAGCAAAAATCTTTTATAACCTGTAAAGCAAAAATACAAAGGTCAGTGACAGTGGAGTTTATTTGTCTTCCATGAGAATGGTTCTAGCCACAAGGCTATAATGGAGTCCAGTTGTTTTCGGTGATCCATCCATCAGCAGCACAAGAAGAAGGCAAATTATGACTGCCTAAGAGGAGAAGCTGGGCAGCAGGGTGAGGGATGGCTGCTTGCCATGGAGGATCAGGAGTAAGAACAGGGAAATATGGCTCCCAGAGATGACCAAGATTAAGCTCAGCAGAAGGCTCAGGTTCTACAAAAGACATCAGCAGAAAACAAAGGCTTCTTGTAACAAGCCAAATCAGTTCATTAGGTTAATATGTGTGATAAATTTATTTTCCATGTAATTACCTCAAAGCACATTATAGATAAATTTTAAATTACTCTATTATTAATGACTAAAGTTTTTGTAGAACACTTATATATTTAACAAGCTACAGATAATTAGCTCATAGAGATATACATATATAGATAATTAGATAGTAATAATTTAAACTATAATTTAGGAAGTCTGCTAATTGTCGTGTAACTTTGTAAGCTATTATTTTAACTGCCAGTGTCATTCACTTATATTTCTCAACACTTCATATTTTCTGTTAAAATAACTGTAGGGGAAATTAATCTATAAGCAAATGCAATACATTGATGCTTTTATCTTTAGGTTACAACTTGCTAATCCAAACCCAACTCCATTGTGACTACAATTTTCGCTGCAAGACAACACTGGCAGAAGAACAAATGGATCCATGAATAAATTCAGGCTGATAATTAGAAGACAGTTTCTAGCCATCTGGAAAAGAAGGCAGCCTGCAGAAGGTTGTGGGACAGCCTTCAGAAGAATACTAGAATGGAATAGTTGAATTTTTCTGAAGATGAAGCTTGACAATCTTCTGACAATTAAATTGTTCAGGATGATCATCTGCAACAATGGGAGTGGGGGTAGAAGTAAAACGTTTGTGCTGTGGTGTTCATCCATTTGTGCAACAGGAAGGAATGAGATGCTGGTCCATAGGGATGAACATCTGTGTTACGGAGCGCAGATGATGAATGTGGAGGCCAGGAACAGGATGGACATGGATCACTTCTCCCCACAAAGCAGAGGTGAGCTGTTGCCCATCCCAGTCCTGCTTTGCTGCAGTTGCAAGGAATTTCCACTGACATCTGTGGGAACAAGAAGACGTTGTTATCCAAGAGCTGGATTCTAAGAGTGCCTTTAGAGATGATTTTGAGAGTCCTTTCTAATGCTTGTACTGGAACTACTTGATGCAAATGGCAATTGGATTAAGATTAACAGAGGAAACAGGAGTCTCTTTAGCTAACCCTGGGTGGAAGGCTGTATTTCCCAAGACAAGGTCTGGTAGACTGGAGGGCTGTACTGTTGAGGGGGAGTTGCAATGGTTGGCATTTGCTGCTCTTCCCCAAAATTTACTCATTGCTTATTGGTTTTGCTGCACGATTCCTTCCTCAAAATGGATTTCAAAAGAGGGCAGGCAAGTTCATGCCAACTCAATCCACTGACAGCTGCTGTTCATTGCCCTGAATATAACTTTTGTCTCAGGAACATTTAACCTGCTGATTAGCAAAATTTAGAGGACAGGCAAAGCATGAATATGCTCACTAGTCACGTAATGTACTGTCTCTAAAGATTCACTGCTACCGTTTATCAGAACTGGGGCTCTGAAATAGGCAGTCTACAAGCCTCACTCATTATGAAGCCCCTATGTTCATTCCTGCTCTTCAAATACATATTTCTCTGGGTTTTTTTCTTCTTTGTTTTTTTTTTGTTTGTTTGTTCTAAAAGAAATAGATTTGAAGAGTTTGGAAAAGTCAATGTATCAATTTACATTTTCAAAACCACAGTTTGTATTACCAAGACCCATAAAAGAATATAGATGATTATTCATCTTCCTCAGGAACTTTTTCAGGAAACTTCCCAAGAAAAGAAATCCAGTGGAAAAATCTATTAATATTTTTGTTGTTTATACAATTCATTTGTTCCATGGAACGTATTGAGTTGCTAGGAGTTTATAATGTGAACTTTTCTTGTAATTTTGCTATGTAAAATGGAGCAGTCCACCATAATCTTAGTTACGCTAGTTCAACTGTGTAATAAACTCACTGATTTTAGCAACATCAGCGTATTGTAAATCTGAATCTTTTATTTACCTAACAATCTTGTTGTCAACAAAATTGTTGACTATCATTAGATCACTAAGTATACTTAAAATATTGTGCCTAGTACCATTTCTATGATATTTTTAATAACTGTGAAATGCTACTGAATCAGCTAGTCTCTTGAGCTACTACTTATCACAGACTATTAGTTTTAGTCAGAACTTCAAAAAGCTTGTGGTAGGTCAGAATGTTTTTCTACCTCCTCCCTCTCTCTACTGCTTGAAGCTCCTTAGATGATAGAAAACAATGTAATATTTCTTCACAGCCTTAAACTGTCATTTGCTTCTGCTTTCACCTACTTTCTAGAACGATTTCCTAAATGTGTGTTGCCTTTGCAAGCTAAGAGATATATTTAAACTGATTTGTTCATTTGAAGGGCATGCTATTTTTTTGGGTAAGAAAAGCTCTTTACGTGGAGAACTGCGGTGTGGGACTAAATGTTTTTCTTTACAGCAGCGTAAACTTAGAGGGGCAAATCCTGAGAGCAGTCATTTGTTTTCTCTGGGTTAATGGCTTTCAGCTGGATGTCTGTCTGCTGAATAATGGCTGCACTGCTTCATCAGCCAGTCTCTTCCACTGCAAAACATGTTCAGTTAATGGCATTGACGTATTGGAAGTTGGAACAAGCCTCCCCACTTGAGTTGCTCAAACATGATACATCCTACTAGAATGAAATAAAATAAGGAGATGTGACAAAAGAGGAGGATTCAAGGAAGATGATATTGTGTTCTGAAAGTGCAGCATCAAAGAGACTTTGGTTTTTGACATCACTTATGCTGCTCATTATTTAATCATTCCCATCCTGAGTATTTATTTTCTAAAGGGAGAAATTGGTTTTCAGATTTCAAATCCTATGGTTTTGATCCTTAGTATATATTTGTACTACTGAGTGATGTGGAAAAATAATAAACAGTAGAAAGCTTGAAGTACTCTCTAGAAATGCTGAGAGCAAAATTTGAAAAGCTCTCAAGCAGCACACAAACTGTCACGTCCCTTTCCCATTTAGTCATAGGATTAAGTTATCTAAGTCACAGAAACAATTATAGAAAATATCCTGGTTTTTATACCGTGGAAATCACACATGGGTATAAAATAAGTACCCTGGCTGTACCATAAAGTACATAGGTTTGTGAAATCACTTTGATTTTTTTGTGATTACAGGTGGGAAAATGCATTGTAAGCAACAAAAAAGGAAACAAATTGCTATAACATCTCGAGGATTGATTTGAATAGTTATTGATTTGGTTTTGCATGAGGGAAGCTGATTATACTTTGAAGACTGAAACTGGTTTTTTTTGGTGTGATAGATTGCCATGTAGGAAGGCTATCTTTTCTAGGTCCCTTTTGTTTCACTCCCATCTGGCAGCCTCCTAGCCAGGCAGAGGTGTTTCAGATAACGTGTGCAGGGGCACCAAGCATGCAAAAAGTGGAAGTAGGAATTGGTGAGGTCCCATGAGAAAGTTCATTGGCCACCCCCGGAACCGCATTCCAGAAATGACAAAAGCCATCCATCTTGTGGGTGCAGATCCTTTAGATTTGCTGACAGTAATAATTCCACCCCTAACTCTCCGGTAACACATTAGCATTAACCATAATTTTTTGCCTCTAGACAGGCTCTGCAGTACAGCATGACGGTTCCTACCCTGTAATTGTAGGATCCTCATTAATCAGAAAGAATATTATGACATTGTGAGTTCACAAGAAAGACAATTCATGACTGACATAATAAAGGCCTAAATTATGCTGCTTTGATGATTGGAGGTGCAAATTTTTTTCTCTTGTGAAAATAGGATTTAGCAGCTGTATGAAAAAAAATCTGTATAATGAAAGTAGGGAGCATTGAGAGGCAAGCAACACCAGCTTTATCTAGATGAGACCTTTATTTCAAAAGGAAATTAAAATTTCAAAGCTGGTAGTACTTTTTTATTGATAAACCAGAATTTAAATCAGGATCTTGAGGAAGAACTGTGTGAAAAGCTCATTGCTGCAGCACTGTGTTTAGTATTTTGCTGCTATTACCCTTTAAAATTACAGAAATTTATATATTGTTTTGGCCAGCTTCCAAAATGTGTTTTGACATATATGAAATGATTAATACTGAAACACATCTCATAAATTTAATGCAGTTATATATGGACCTATATTCCTTAGGAGCCAAGATTGTTATTGATAAATGAAGAAGAGGAAGAAAAAAATTGTTAAATCCATGTTTCTTCTTCCGCTGAAGGTATGTATACAAACTCACTCAGTTCCTAGAGTAAACCTGAAGGCTCTTTCAATTAGCTCTGCTTTAAGTGGAACCAATCCAATGGGAACCCAACATCCCTTAAAGACAGAGGACTGGAGACTGAAGGGGTGCAGAGGAGGTGGTATGCTCCCAGAGAAGGGTCTCATCTTGTGTGGCTGTATGTGATGGGCTCGGTGTGCTCTGAAGTGCTGTGATTAACAGAGAAATTCAACAAAACAGTTTTCAGGGATTCCTTCCTCCAGAACAGGCTGACTGCACTACTTGTGATCCAAGTAACCAATAACTTAAACAAGCATTTAAGATCCTGGGAGAGCCCTCCAAAGTCCCTCCTGAACTGGGCTCCCTCATGCGCTAGGGTTAAATAACTTATTCCAGGCACTCATGTCTATCCATAGGTATTTACATATGTTTTTAAGTATAGCCTTCACTGCTCAGACAGATTTCTTCTGAGTGCATTAGAAATTACTTCCTCTTTTCTGGAAAAATGAGAGTTGGGGAGAAACAAGGGGAAAAGGTTCTTTCTGAGTATTATCCCATCTTTTCCCCAGATGAAATACTCTGCATGCTGCCCCCTTGACCACTGTTTTTATTTGTTTTTGATAGTGACATGTAAAACAGTCAAAAATCGCCATTGAGCATAACTGATGAGGAAGATAGCAATTTAGTTAAAAAATATTTCCTGAAATATTTTTGGTGGTGGTGGTACATAAATGATTTTAAACAAGTGTGTACACAATTTCTTTCAGGAATGATTCCTGGACAGTTCATTAAATCCTTTTTTTCTTCATGGCTCATCCCACGACTTAATGAATATGCGCACACCCTGGCACTACCTAGGAAGCAGTCTGAGAGGATACCTAAAATTTCACTTTTTCTTTAAACTGAAGACCAGACTGAGATTCAGAGATGAATTCACAATGGCATTTGTCTTCCTGTGGCCACAGAGGAGTGATTAAGTAGGAACAGCTTAGCAGTGCCAGAGCAAGTTATGTGTGCCCACTTTGGGAGTTGCTGGCTTTGCCCTGACTCTGCTTTTGAAGCCAATCTCCCAGCTGCCCACCTTGCTGTGTTGGGTTTGCACTGGGGAGCAGCCCCTGAGGGTGCGGGCTGAACCCTCCCACAAGCTTCACCCAGAAGCTGAGTTTGCAATACACAGGTGTTAAATTGACCTAAACTTTCCCTGAAATTCATGCAGTGGGGATATCAGGTTTTCGGCATCAGATTTTGGTCTGTAAATCTGTTCCTGTGGGGATGTGCAGCTCCTATCAAATATACAAGGTACTATCTACAAAGATACTGCCTTGGATGTTCCTTTCCAACTGAAATCCAATGGCATGTAGCAGTATCTCAAATCCTGCTGGATGTCTTTGTAATACCATTAAGAAAATATACTCAATATCTGATTATTTTATTTTTTTTTAAACACAACTGACATTTATTTATGTCTCAGATTCTTGCAGTTGTGTTTTTGCTGCCTTCATGACTGTACCATATGGAGTGATCTTCAGTCTCAGCCATTTCTTTAGCTCAAGCATTAGTTCATTCTTGGGGGAGAGCTCCAGAAGTGCACAGCACTTGGGCCGTGGGACTTCTGTGCCTGTTTCAATGATCACATACAGATGGTATGAAAACACAGGGATTCAGCTGGTTCCCATGGAGTGGAGAATTCCTTCTGAGAGACTAAAAAGCACAAAGATGTTTCTATTAAAATCTCAGTCACTGATTTTTTTT
>WEKY01042333.1:29914-40413 GCA_013390045.1 Picathartes gymnocephalus | reverse complement strand
TCTGCCTTTCCCTCTGTCCCTGCTCTGCTTTTCCCTCTGTCCCTGCTCTGCCTTTCCCTCTGTCCCTGCTCTGCTTTTCTCCCCCTGGGCTCTCACAGCACCTTGCAAAGCGAGGAATATCCAGGGCTGATCCCTGCAAAGAAGAATCCACATTTTTTGCTTCTTCCTCTGCGTTTGCTCCGGGCTCTGAGCAGCCCAGGGCTGGAATTGTGCCATGGCCAGCGAGCAGGGACAGCCCCTGTGCCCTTCCCCACCCTGTGCCAGCCCTGGAGCTTCCTGAGCCGTCCCGTAAGGCCTCGTCCCCCCTGTCCCCGCAGCACTGGGAGCTGCTGGTGCTGGAGAAGCTCAAGTGGGACCTGGTGTCGGTGATTGCCAACGATTTCCTGCCCCACATCCTGCACCGGCTGCCGCTGCCCACGGACAAGCTGGAGCTGGTGAAGAAGCACGCCCAGACCTTCATCGCCCTCTGTGCCACAGGTGGGTGCTGGGCAGGGCTGGGATGGGCTCCCCACCTTTCCTGGGAGCTGGGTGCCTGCCTTTGTTCCAGTCGGAGCTGTTCCAGCTGGGATAATGCTCCTTGGGGGCTCTCAGGTGAGCAGGGCCATGCGCCAGGCGCTTGCTGGGTCTGTGGGAGGGTGTCCAGGGCTGAATCCTGGTTTTTCTCAGCCTCTCCCTCAGGCTATGGAGCCACCTCATCCCAGGGCTTCTCCTGGAGGCGTTTAAAGCTAGATGGGAAACATCGGGGGAATTTAAGGGCCTTGGAAGCTTCCTAGCACATGGGGAGGCAGATAACACCGCTTTTCAGGCCCTCACCACTGAGAAAGGCATTGAAAAGACCGGGAAGGAGAGGAGTAAAACCTCCGCCCCTGGGCCAGATGGGATTACATCGGGTGGTCCTGTGAAAATAGACCCTAAGTATTCCCGGTTGATGGAGACCTTCAACCTCTGGCTCGTTACCAGGACTATTCCTGACCTATTGTTTGAGCACAGAACATCAGCCTGTTCCGCGCTCCTCCATCCCAGTTCCTCCCCGCCACGCCGCACAGACCCGCCCCCGGGAGGCCCTTCCCAGGGAAGATCGCTGTCCCAAGCCCCCGCTGGCTCCTCACTAACAGCCCCTTCCCCGCTGTGTGTCCCCGGGGTGGCTCCAGACTACACCTTCGCCATGTACCCGCCGTCCATGATCGCCACGGGCAGCATCGGCGCCGCCGCGCACGGCCTCGGCCTCTCCGTGAGCAGCCTCGGCGGCGAGGCCGTCACCGAGCTGCTGGCCGGCAGCACGGGCACGGACGTGGTGAGTGCGCAACGGGGACGGCAACGGGGATGGTACCGGGAATGGTACTGGGAAAGGTACCGGGAATGGCACCAGGGGTGGTACCGGGGGTGGTACTGGGGGTGGCCCCAGGAATGGTACTGGGAAAGGTACCAGGAATGGGATCGGGGATGGTGACGGGGATGGTACGGGGAATGATACCGGGGATGGTACTGGGAATGGCACTGGGGATAGCCCCGGGAATGGTACTGGGAAAGGTACCAAGAATGGCTCTGGAAATGGTACCAGGAATGGCACCGGGGATGGTAACAGGAATGGCACTGGGGATGGTACTGGGGATGGTACTGGGAAAGGTACCAAGAATGGCCCTGGAAAGGTACCAAGAATGGCACTGGAAATGGTACCAGGAATGGTACTGGGAAAGGTACCAGGAATGGTACCAGGAGTGGCACTGGGGGTGGTGCTGGGGATGGTACTGGGAAAGGTACCGGGGATGGTGCCAGGAATGGTACCAAGAATGGCCCTGGGAATGGCACCAGGAATGGTACCGGGGGTGATACTGGGAAAGGTACCAAGAATGGCACTGGGAATGGTACCAGGAGTGGCACTGGGGGTGGTGCTGGGGATGGTGCTGGGAATGGTGCCAAGAATGGCCCTGGGAATGGCACCAGGAATGGTACCGGGGGTGATACTGGGAAAGGTACCAAGAATGGCACTGGGAATGGCACAGAGAATGGCCCTGGAAATGGTACCGGGAATGGCCCCAGGGATGGTGCTGGGAATGGTGCCAAGAATGGCCCTGGGAATGGCACCAGGAATGGTACCGGGGGTGATACTGGGAAAGGTACCAAGAATGGCACTGGGAATGGCACAGAGAATGGCCCTGGAAATGGTACCGGGAATGGCCCCAGGGATGGTGCTGGGAATGGTGCCAAGAATGGCCCTGGGAATGGCACCAGGAATGACCCCAGGAACAGCACTGGGAATGGTACAGGGGATGGTACCAAGGATGGCGCCGGGAATGGCGCCGGGAGCAGAACCCTCCTTCTTCTCAGAGGAAGAACCTCCCACGCAGGGTGGGACAGCTGCCCGGGGAGGGTGTGGAATCTCCCCCTCTGGAGATATTCCAAACCCACCTGGAGCGGCCCCTGTGTCACCTGTTCCAGGTGACCCTGCCTGCAGGTGGCCGTGGTGAGGGAGAGCCTGGGAGTGGTGACAGAGAGCCTGGGATGGACTGGCCACAAGGATGGACAAACTGGGGGTGACAGTGAAGAGCCTGGGGTGGACTGGCTGCGGTGATGGAGAGCCTGGGATGGACTGACCACAGGGATGGAGAGCCTGGGATGGACTGGCCATGGGGATGGAGAGCCTGGGATGGACTGGCCATGGTGCTGGACAGACTGGGATGGACTGGCCGCGGTGATGGACAGACTGGGGTGGACTGACCACAGGGATGGAGAGCCTGGGATGGACGGGCTGTGGTGATGGTCAGACTGGGATGGACTGGCCACGGTGATGGACAGACTGGGATGCAGGGATGGACTCCACAGGGCCCTTCCAAGCCCAGCTCCTCGGGGATTCCATGGAATTGTGCTGTTCCAACAGTGCTGCCCTGCTTTGAGCAGAACCAAGGGCTGGGGATGATCCCAAAGGCAGCCCCGGGCAGGGCAGGCTGGGCTGGGCTGGGCTGGGCTGGGCTGGGCTGGGCTGGGAGCCTTTGAAATGCCACACAAAGGGCAGGATCTGTTCCCTGGGCGGGCAGGTGTTGGCAGGATCGGGTTCACAGGCTGGGACGGGCACAGGGACACGCCGGGCTCGGCATCTGCTCCCCTCAGTGTCCGGTTGCAGCTGCCCAGGCTGGGGGGGGAGGAAAAGGGGGGCTGGGGCATGAAACCTCCCAGGTTTGGGGACATCAGGATGGGGGTGGGGGGTCTCCAGCCCCTCCACTGCCCCTGGAGCAGGGACAGGGATGCTGTGGCGCTCCCCAGGTCGTTCCAATCAGGATTTTTTCCTTTCCCCTTTGATCTCCTCTCCTTCCCGGGGTTGGTTACAGTCCCCTGGCAGGACCTGGATCAGGAGGAAGAGGGGGGGTGGCTGCCACGAGGCTTTGTCTGGGCGGGAGGCTCCCGATCCGTTTGTGCAGATGGAATTTTTTTTTGTTCTCCAGAGCATTTTTTAAAAAAAGAGAATCAGTGCAGCCACCTGCTCCCAACCTGCTCCGGGAGGCTGGGGCTGTGCAGGGAACAGGTGGGAAGCAGGGAGGGTTCTGGAGCTGAAATGGAACCCAGCACCCTCCAGTCCCCTCCTGTCCCTCCCCAGCAGCTGCTGTGCCCCCTGCCCGGGCAGGACCACGGCAGCTCCTCCTGGGATGTATCCACAGCATTTTGGGATCCTGGGAGAGCCCCTGGGCTCGGCCTCCCCTGCCTGTGGCGCTGCTGCTTCTCCCTGAGCGTGGCCCTGCGGTGTCCCCAGGCTGTGACTCAGTTTCCCCCCTGAAGGAGCTTCCTGCAGCTTCCAGGCTCCCAGCTGGGCAGTGCTGGGAGTGCAGGGATGAGGGGAATGGTGCTGCAGGGCTGGGCCAGCTCCGGGGCCAGCAGGAGCCCAGCTGGGTGTGGCCGGGCTGGCCTTGGCATCTCAGCCAAAATTGCTGGTGGAGAGATGGGATGGCCACGGAGATGGAGAGACAGGGGTGGGATGGTCACAGGGATGGAGAGAACAGGGATGGACTGGACTTGGGGATGGAGAGAACAGGGATGGACTGGTCACGGGGATGGAGAGAACAGGGATGGACTGGACTTGGGGATGGAGAGGACAGGGATGGACTGGAGTTGGGGATGGAGAGAACAGGGGATGGACTGGTCAGGGGGATGGAGAGAACAGGGATGGACTGGACTTGGGGATGGAGAGACAGGGGATGGATGGGTCATGGGGATGGAGAGAACAGGGATGGACTGGACTTGGGGATGGAGAGACAGGGATGGACTGGACTTGGGGATGGAGAGAACAGGGATGGACTGGTCGCGGGGATGGAGAACCCAGGACTGGGTGGCCATGGTGATGGAGAGCCTGGGAGTAGTGATGGAGAGCCTGGGATGGACTGGCCACTGGGATGGACAGCTGGGGGATGGTGCTGGACAGCCCCTGCCCAGGTGTCCGTGCTGAAGCCTGCCCAGGTGTCTGTGATGCCGCCCAGGTGTCCGTGGCACTCGGGGCCGGGGCAGGAGGAGGCTGTGCTGAAGGGAGGCCGGGGAAGGGGAGGCTGAGGAAGGGGAGCCGGGCGTTGCTATTTTCGCTCGCCACATCCTCTGTCAGTTTCTAAGAACCGCTGGCGGATTCCTGGTACGAGATTTCGGGGTGTGACAATGTCCCGTGAGGTGCAAACTGTCACCAGGCTGAGCCGGGCTGGGCTGTGCCCACGGCGTGTCCGAGTGGGGGTTTCCTCCTCTGGTTACAGCTCGTGGGGGAAAAACCAGAGCAGGGTTTTGCATTTATGGCAAATGCTGCTGCTGCTGCTGCTGGCAGCCCTCTGCGCCTTCCTGTGCCTGTCCCCCAGCTCTGGGTCCCCTGGGGGTGTCACAGAGGGGACAGGAGGGTGAAAACCTGGTGGGGAAGCTCCATAGCCACAGCATCGTTCTCCCAGCGTGGGTGGGAGGTGCTGTAGGGTGGATTTGGGGTCAGGGAGGGTCCCAGGGGCACCCAGCAGAATTCCTGTGTCCAGCTCTGCTGCAGGAGCACCCCGAGCTCTGGGAAAGCTGGGCTGGAGGGCCTGGAGAGCTGGAGGTTCCAAGGACAGCCGTTCCTGCGGGATCTGGGAAGTTGGGCCTGGGCGGAGCTGCCCTGCCCTTGGCACGCAGCTGAAGCCACACCCTGGCTCTGGGATTTTGGGGAATTCTGCTGGACACAACATTCCTGCAGAATGGGCTCAGCAGGGAGGAAGGGAGGACAACCAGAGTGTGGGGCTTTGCCTGGGGTGGGACAAGCTGATGGAGAAAATCTCATTTTTGCCTGCGTGTTCAGGTGCTCCGGGGGGGGTCGGAGGCGCAGCCCAGCAGCTGCTCCGAGCTCTTCCTAAAGCTCCCATCCCTGAGGAGCACGGAGCTGATGCCTGCTGTGCATTTCCCTGTTGCAGGACTGCCTGAAGGCCTGCCAGGAGCAGATCGAGGCGGCCTTAGCCGAGAGCCTGAAGCAGGCATCCCAATCCCAGCAGGAATTCAGCATCAAGGCGGCGGCGTACGGGGGCAGCCAGCCCACGAGCACCCCCACGGACGTCACCGACGTCAACCTGTGACCGGCCACCCTGGCCGAGAGCTCCGGCCCCTCCCTGGACACCCCCAGCTCGCTGCATCCCCCCCGCCCACCCAGCACCTCCCAGGAGCCCTTCCCAGGCTGGGAATGTGGAGCGGGATCGGCGCTCGGAGCTGCTGCAGGTGCCCGGGGGGCAGCGACCGAGGTGGGGCACGGGGAGCAGGAGCCCGGATGAAGTTGGAATTGTTTCTCTGTTGGTGTTCCCCGGCTCTCCGGGGTGCTCACGGCGACTTCCAACCCCGTGAGGGACAGGAATCATGGAGAGCCATCCCTGCAGGACCCGAATCCTCGTCACCCCCAGCTCCTGCGGGTCTCGTGGAGCAGCTGCTTGGTGGCCCCTGGGTGCCGATTGCTTCGTGCCACGTTCCCCCAGCTCCTGGGGAAGTTGTGCAGCTGCTTCTGCTTGGAGAGGACCCCGTGGGGCTTGTTTGTCGTTGCTGTTGGATGTGGGATTTTGGGGACGCGCTCCCCGGCCGTGCCTCGGGAGGAGTCCAGGGTCGGGCGCCGTCCCCTCGGCTTTTCTGCTGGCCCACGGAGGCTGCTTAATTTATTGTTCACTGCTGGGAAACGGGCAGGGAGGAGAGCCGGCATTCCTCGGGGCGGGGCCTGGGTGCTGCTCTCCTCTCCTTCCCAAAAAAAAAAAAGTGCCTTCCCCCTTGGCCCCTTCCCTGGCTCCCTGGGCATTGGGAGACTCTCACTGGTTGGTCCTTTGGTAGCTTAGGCATCAGACTAGGATTTAAGGAAAACCTTTCAATGTGCTGCTATAGTCTGGGATGCATCTCCACTCTTCCAGGGCAGGGATTTCGGATCACGCTCAGGAGGGGGCCACGTTCATCCTCGTGGATCCGAGCTGCCTCCTGAGAGGGTGGGAAACTTTGCTGCGCACTTGAGTTGGAAAAGCAATTACTGCATTTTTGTATTGTTGTTGTTGATCCTCTTAGGTTTTTATAAAAAAAAAAAGGTGTTGTAAAACAAACAACAGAGAAAAAAAAAAATAATGCTGCTTTTCTATGAGAAAACCATTAGGGAGTGGAATTAACCAGGAGCAGCCAGAGACTCCAGGGACGGGAGGCAGATGCTGCTGCTGCCTGGGGACCTCCGGACACGTGGCTGTTGTCCTCCCGTGGGGGACGTGGAGAAGGAGGTGGGAATCTTCCTGTCTGGATGCCACCAGCCACACAAAAATCAGGCGGAAAAAGGTGGGGCTGCAGCTCCTCCCTGAGCCTGCCCAGTCCGGAAACCCAGGGAGCCGCTGCCTCCTGCGAGCAGGAGGGCTGGGACAGAGCCTGGCTGTGCAAAAGGAAATGTGTTTCTTTTTTATATATATATAAATGGAGTTTTTAATTTAAGAGTAAACTGGTTTGGTGTTCACTCGCACGAGTCCCGCTGCTGGGAGAGCCAGAGAACCCCGTGATGTTGCAATAAAATATTTTAAACAAAAAAAACCCAGCGGCTCGAGGGTTTCCCTGCGCCGTTCCCAGGGTGGGGCTCGGATCCCTCCCTGCTGATGGGAATCCCTTGGGAGCTCCAGCCCTGATTTTCCCAGGCTGGAACGGGGAGAGGGCAGGCAGGACCCTGAGGGACACCTGGGGCAGCTCAGGGATGGTGATGGATGAACGTGGAGCCAAACACATTCCTGTTCCCGTGAAGCCAAAGACATTCCTGCTCCTCTGGAGCAGAGGCAGCACCTTCTTCCCAGCAGGTTGGAGGGTGATGGGCACTGGAGCAGCTCAGGTGGTGGCAGGAGAGTGCCCGGTGCTCTGTGCCAGCCCAGGCTCCCTCTTGTGCTCATCAGCCTCTGGCTTCTTTAAGATAAGATAAAATCAGGAAGTCACAGCTGTGGCGTGTGGGGACCCAGCCCTGCCATCGGAGGTGACAACAGGAGGCAGCAGCCCTTGGCACAGCTCACAGGGTGCAGCAGGGGCTCCTCTCCGTGGCCCAAGCCTGCAGGGCACAGAGCCGGCAGTGACAGTGCCAGCAGGTCCCCGGGAGGTGCAGCCCGCTGGAAAAGTCACCCCTGGGTTTTGCAGCAGAGGTGGCACCTGGGCACAGTGCCAGGAGCAGGCCAGGTGGGTGGCCTTGGTGGGGACAGCGGCCCTGTGGCTTCAGGAAGTAAATCCCTGAGTGTTTGGGAAAATCCTTGGGGCAGGGAGTGCCAGAGGCTGGTAGGGACAGGGACAGGCCAGGAGCACACCAGCAGACCCAGCCCTGACTGACCAACACGGCTCTGGTTTTATTTCCAAGTACAGGGACAAGCCCCAGTGTCCCAGTGCTGGTGGCACCGGGCTCCTGGGTGCCACAGGGGCTGCCCTGCCCCACGATGGCATCACAGGGCGCTCAGTCCAGCTCCGTGGGTACCGTCTGTTCCCAGCGACCCCTCGGATCAGCGGGATCCAGGACAGACACTCCTGATCCAGGTCCCACTCCTGATCCTGACCCAGGCTCCCAGCTGCACCCAGCAGCACCCCGGGGGCAGGCCCGGGTCCAGCCTTTCCCTGCTCATTCCATGGCCAGGGGCTGCTCCCCTTCCACATCCCTCGTCTTGGAGTTCATCAGCTCGCGGCGGATCTCGGGAGAGATCTGCGGGTGGCTGTGGAACTTGAGCAGCTCCAGCAGGGCCTCCTTCTGCTCCGAGGACAGGTCCTCCTTGTAGCGCTGGGCCAAGGCCAGGAGGCTCTGGTGCCACAGCACGGGCAGGAGCCGCTGCTCCCTGCGGAAGGCCAGGAAGTGGAAGACCAGGGCGTCGAGCACGCGGAAGGGCAGCGCGTATTTCTTGTCGATGAGCAGGCGCAGGAAGATGCTGTTGGCACCGCTGTACTGCATCTCAGCCAGCTTCAGCAGGGCTGCACTGCAGGGACAGGGACAGGTCAGGGACAGGGGAGGGAGGGTCAGGGGACAGGGACACGGGGAGGAGGTGGGGTGAGGGTCAGGGGACAGAGCCGCAGGAATTGAGGAACAGGCACAGGGTCAGGGGACAGGGACACGGGGACTGGAGGGGGTGAGGGGTCAGAGGACAGGGACATAGGGACCAGTGTGGGTAAGGGACCAGGGAAAAGAGCCACGGGGATCAAGGAACAGGCACAGGGTCAGAGGACTGGGACATGGGGACCAGGGGGGTGCAGCGTCAGGGCATGGAGCCATGGGGGCACAGGAGAAGGTTAGGGGCCGGGGACAGAGCCACAGGGACCGAGGAACAGGCACAGGGTCAGGAGGCACAGGGACACAGGGCAGGGTCAGGGGACAGAGCCACACAGACAGAGGAGGGGTGACAGTCAGGGGACAGCCATGGGGACCAGGGTGGAGCTCAGGGTCAGGGCATGGAGCCACGGGGACACAGGAGAGGATGAGGGGCCAGGGGACAGAGCCACATGGACAGAGGAAGGGCTGAGGGGCCAAGGGGGTGCCAGGCCAGAGCCATGGGGCATCTCAACCCCAGAGGGAGCTGAGTGACCCCCCCACCACCACCTCCAAGGGGCTGGAGAAGCTGAGGGATGGATCCAAGGCGTTTCCCAGGGTCCCCGGAGGAGCAGCTGGGACCCCCCAGCCCCTCAGGGCCTCACCTGGAGTGCAGGACGGGGATGGAGCACTTGGTGAGGATGCTGCCGATGATGATGGCCTCCCTGAGCGTGCAGGTGCCCGACTCACACAGCGGGATCAGGATCCCTGGGAACGGGCACAGTCAGGCACTGAGCACCTCCATCCACAGGCAGAACCCTCCTTCTCCCTGAGCCGCAGGAAATCACCACTCCTGCAGCAGCAGCTGGAGGGTCCCTGCCATGCCACAGCCCCCCAGGTACCCAGCCAAGCCCCAGAGGAGAGCCCTACCCTTGAACCAGGCCGCTGGTTTGAACAGAGCCTTCTTCAGAGCCATGTACAGATGGAAGTTGAGCCGCTTGTACTCGGCAATGTCGTCCCGGATCCGCGGCAGCAGCACCAGGTTGTAAAACCTCTGGGCCATCCTCTCCTTCAGGTTGGAGGAAAATATCCTGGGAAGGAACAGCAAAGCGTGAAGGGATGGATAAGGCAAGGAGGCCAAGCAGGGGCGGGTTGGTGTTTTGCAAATCTGACTCGTTACGGGAAGAAAAAGCCAAAAATCCCACGCCAGAGGGTCCCTGGGGTCACCTTACCTGGTGGCCTGGTACATGGCAGCGGCTGTCCACGTCTCTGGCTCGGTGATGTAGAGGATCTGCTCCCAGTTGGACAAGGCAGGAATGATTTTAAACGCCTTGGGGAGCTTCCCACTCCTGTACTTGGACAGCACCTTCAAAGACAGGGACACGGGCCAGGCCATGACTGGGGGCAGGGACAGCAGGGACACGAGCACGCTGTCCCCTCCCTCAGCACCTCAGGGTGGTGGCTGCGGGTTCAGCTGCTCCGGCCTCACCTCCCTGACGCCCCTGTAGACCTCCAGGACACGGGGGTCGAGCTGGGGCATGGGGCAGCCCGAGAGCTCCGACAGCGCTGTCTCCACCTCCGTCTGCTTCTCCGTGATCTTCTCCATGATGATGTCGGCCAGGGTGCGCCTGGGGCCGCACGGGACAGGGTCAGTGGGGGGCCGGGGGGGGCTGGCAGGGGCAATCTGGGGTCTCTGCGGGGCCGACACGGGACCAGGGGGTGNGTGAGTTGGGGGCTGACATGGCACAGGGACTGAGTCAGGGGCTGAGACAGGACGAGGAGCGAACCGCGGCTCGCACAATCGGCGGTCGCACGGGGCTGACAGGGGACAGGGCAGAGTCGGGGTCCCTGCAGCTACCCCGGAGCAGCCCCCTCCTCACCTCAGCGGCGGGGTCTTATTCATGAACATCTCGATGGCTTTCTCGTCCTCGGGGTCCACCTCCACCTCCCCACCGTAGTCCCCGCTCCGTCCCCCGGCCGCCGCCGCCTTCTCCAGCGAGGGCCACTCCTCATCCTCCTCCGCGTC
>WEKY01042333.1:1341-22084 GCA_013390045.1 Picathartes gymnocephalus | reverse complement strand
CCACATTCCCCCCCTCATCCGCTGGATCGACTCCTACCTCCCCAGACCCCCCTTTATCCTCCCCAAGACCCCTTTCCTAAACCCCTTCCACCTTCTCAAATACCCCCCTTTCCCGGAACCCTCTCCCCACACGCTCCCCCCTCTGCCTGGGACCGTGAGGGGGTGCTGGGGGTCGTGGCTTTGCAGGGAGGGGGTAAAACCCCTCAAAAAACTCCCTTTAAACCCCCGTGCTGAGCGTGGTGGAGCGGGGAGAGGGCACGAAAACTGGGAAAATCGGTGCGGGTTTATGTTTATTTAGGAAAAAAAACAACCCCAAAAAGCCGTGGGTTTGTGTCCCCCACACAAGGGGGAAGAGCAGAACTCGATCCAGGGGGGGCTTGTTGGGTTTACTGGCGGTGAGAGTCAGCTCCAGGCAGCAAACCTGCTCCAAAATCCCCCTTTTTTTAAACCTCCAAAGAGGTCCCCCCTTGCCACGAGGGCTCCGGGAGCCACGGCAATCACGGATCGGGGATAACCGAGCTCCTAAAACGGGAATTCAGCGCTGGGAAAGCTGCTAATTTTAGGAAAAAGCGCCCGTTAATCGCGTTACGTGGGGAACGAGCCTGATCCCTGTGTCAGAACAGCTCCAGGTAGAACAGCGTGGGGAAAGCATCCCGTTATCCCGAAATATTGGAGCTGGGAGAGTGGGAAGTTGTCTTTACTTTGCGGAGTTCCTTGCTGTACTTTTTAGTCAGGGAAAGATGCCCGGAGTCGCCGGGCTCGTCTGGTGTGAAACGATGCAAAATTTGGTCCTTTCAGCACCGCTGCCTCAGGGAAAATGCTCGGGGAAGATGCTCGTGGAGCCCAGGGAAAGAGGTGGTGATTCCAGGGAAAACGGATGGATTTCAGCGGGAATTTCTCCTGGAATAGTCAGTCGTTCTTGTGAGGAAGAAAGGCAGAAAATAGCGGATTAAAAGGGATGATTTGGGGGAGCTGGAAGGAAAAATAAGGTGTTGGGGAGGGGGCTGAGAGCTGAGCTGCTGCCGGAGCTGAGGAAACGTGGCTGGGATGTGGGAATGAGGATGGGGAAAAGAACTGGAGGATGAGAGGGGATAAACGAGTGGAATTGTGACTTAAAAACTCCGTGTGGATGCGAGCAGTGTGGATTAAACTTGGATTAAATGAGTGTTGGGAGCTGCCCCGTGTGGAATTTTCACCGAACTTTGGCTGCTCTGCCTTAGGCAGCTGCACTCGGGTGTTGCTGTGATTTACCCAGGGTCAGAGAGGTTGGGTGATGTTTAAAAACCCAAAAAGGAGAAGGCAACAAAAGCGTGTGGGGTTTTATTTGGTGTTTTTAATTGCCTTGAGAACGGGCTGGTTGCAAATATTTGGGAGTGATGTGCCAAGCCTGAGGAGCATTTGATGTCTCCGAGCTTTCAGCAAACCATAAATGTGCATTTATTCCTCCCCTGATCATTCTCCCGATGAATTCGAGCTGACTCCAAGTGGAAAAGCGTGTTTTGAAGTTGGCAGATTTTTTCCAGCCTGGAATAATTCTGGATCTTGTGCAAGTTGGGTTTTTTACAAGAGAATTTTGCTTGTTCAGGAGCAGGGCTTGGACAATAGTCACACATGCAACGGGTTAGGGGCTAGAAAAGAGCCAAAAAAGCCAAAACTGGCGATTAGTTTGGCTGTTGTGATTCCAAGGATTGTTAGGAAGGAATCTCTTGCTGCAATTCCTGCCGAGATTCCGGCTCCATGTGGTCCAAGGCCTGTGAGGATGGAGAAATTTGGGATCAGCCTCACGTGCTGGGGCTGGGGAGCATTTGGGAATGGTGGCAATTGCTCAGTGGGGACAGAAAAAGGAACATTCAGGTTCTGGGTGTCTTTTTTTTTTTGCAGAGTATTTCTTGTGGCTGATGCAGCTCTGCCCACATCACACGCTGCAGGTTGTTTTCCTCAATGCTAAAACACACTCACTTGTTAATTATTATTTTTAAGCAGCCCTGTGTTGTCTCAGCACCTCCAAACACGTGACAAGAAGCACTTTCTCAGCAGCAAAAGTGCTTTATTCGGTATAAAGGACTGAAAATGTCTTTTAGATCCTGTTTTTCTTGGCCTTTTTTTCCCTTCGTTAACTGTTTTTATACTGAAATGTCACAGGGCTTCTGCTGGGACTCGTAAAGTGAAATTTGGTGTTTTCTCAGCCCTCAGAAGATGTTAATGGATTGAATTAGAACAGTTAACAAATGGAAATACTACAAAATTCTAAAAAAAACACTGCAAAATTCAGCTCCTGCTGTATAAGGTGTGGATTCTTTCCTGCATGCTTTTAGCTTTGGGGAAGTGTGAAAGGTTTTCTGAAGTTGACCCCAGCCCTGAGGCAAAACAAAACTGAGGCGTTTGGTTTAAAATCGTTATAAATAAATAGAGAAATAGTAAATAAGTTGTCTGAAAACTTTGCCTCTAACTGGGAGCAGTGGTTGAGGTCAGGAGGAATGGGAGAATGGGGTTGTACCAAAGATCCTCCCCCTCAATCCTTTATTTTCTGCAGGAATCCTCTCTGGTGGGAATGAGAAGTTTTCTCACTTTGTTTAACAACCTTTGTGGTTTTCAGCTTGAATATTTCATCAAGGGTTGGGTTTGTTGCTGAGGTTTTTTTTTTTCCCTTTGGGGAATGAAACCTTGGGAGATGTTCCTGTTTCAGCAACCTGATATTCATAAATCCTTCCCCTTTCCCAAACTCCTTCCCCTTTCCCAAACCCTTCACCCTTTCCCAAACCCCTTCACTTTTCCCAAAACCCCTTCACCCTTTCCCAAACCCCTTCACTTTTCCCAAAACCCCTTCCCCTTTCCCAAACCCTTCACCCTTTCCCAAACCCCTTCACTTTTCCCAAACCCCTTCACTTTTCCCAAAACCCTTCACTTTTCCCAAAACCCCTTCACCTTTCCCAAAACCCCTTCACCTTTCCCAAAACCCCTTCACCTTTCCCAAAACCCCTTCACCTTTCCCAAACCCCTTCACTTTTCCCAAATTCCTTCACCTTTCCCGAACCCCTTCACCCTTCCCAAACCCTTCCCCTTCCCCAAGCCCTTCACCACAGGCTCTTGTCCAGAAAAAAGCCCCCCTTCAATGAAAGGAAGAGAATCCTCATTAGTCTGAAACCCTTAATGAGTCTGCTCCTGAGGGTGCTGAGCAAACCCAAATTGTTGACAGAAATAGTTTCAAAACCCCATTTAGGGCTGAGAATATCTCAGTTGTTGGTTGATGTCTCCCTGTGTGCCCACAAACGCTCCTCACTTTGGGGTTTTAGGAGATTTTTAGCTCGAAGATGGAGCAGGTGAGGCTTTTGTGGCTCAGGAGCCAGGGAATTCCTGCTCCAGGAGCCAGGGAATTCCAGCTGGGAGCAGCCAGAACTCCCCATGAAAACAAAACAGATCAAAGGGGAGAGGAAATAAAACTGCAGGTGAGGTTCTGTCCTTCACCAGTGTCTTTGGGATGGAATTTGTAGGTGAATTAAAGCTGATTATTTGTTTATTTGCAGTAATTGATATCCTGGTGTACCAAGGAAAATTCAGATTAAAACCTGCTGTTCTGCTGGGTGCGAAAAGGGAAAAAAAAAAAAAAATCCCTTTTTGCAACAGCGTTAAGGAGTGTCTGTAGTAGGCATAAAATAACACAAAGCTGCCAAGTTTATATTTTTTTCCTAATGGTTGTTAATGAGCTTTTAGCTTGCAAGATGATAATGAGAAGCACGTGAGCTGTTACACCTCCAGTTCGTGACAAATCAGCTGAAATCCCTCAGAAAACGCCAAATTGTTGGGACAAACCTTGAGATTTTTGAAAGAGCACTCGCTAGGTGAGTTCCTTTAATTAGCTAATTATGCTGTAATTCACTGAGAAGTCTGGCTTCGGAAGAGCTTTGCTGAAGGAATAAAAAATAGCTGAAAACCAGGAGCTTTTCTTGTTCCTCCCCACGGTGCTCGCACTTTTCCTCGTCTGTGTAATTCAGCTTTCAGCTGCTTTTCCAAATGGAGACAGAGAGCTGGAATCCAGGGATGTGACAGCTCCAAGTTCCTCTGAAATGTGTCTTGTGTAACGTGTCAGTCGTGACAAATGGACTATTTAAAGAAAGATTCTGACTAAGGAGGTGTTTTTTCAGCCTTTTGGGGAGTTTGCTGACTGAAATGCCGAAGGAAAAAGCACATCCTCAGGCACGGGAATCCCCCCCAGAAAGCAGGAATCGCTAAATAACTTGATTTTTAAAAGGAAATAATGCTTGGGGGGGCGGTGCAGCTCACAAGAACTTTCACATTTAACCTCTCACCGCACTGATAAAAAAAAAGCTGGTTTTCCCCCCCCCTCTGGGTGCAACCAGGAATGGCTTTTTTTTGTTTTGTTTTGTTTTGTTTTTTTCAAAAGACCGATTTACTGCAGCGAAGCTTGAGCGCATTTCTGCCTTTTTCAGGCAAACCATGGAAGATCAAGCCAAGAGTTATGGGCCGCAGCTGTGGGCCTGCATTGAGATGTTCTATAGGGGTTCAGCTGAGCTGAGGAAGGCAGGGCGAGCACGGCTCCCATCCCTTATTTATTCCCTGTGAAAAGCAAATCCATCCCCTCCGCGGAGCAGCTTTGGGACCGCATTTTCCCACTCGCTTTCAGTGGGCGGCTTTAGATTCGGTGAAGAAATACCGTCCTCTAATTCCGTTCTGCCCCCCTCTCTCTCCCAGCCTTTGAAAAGCCTCCGAAGACAATTGGAGAGTTTGGGGTTGGAATAAAAGCGGTGTGGAAGGAGCTGGGCAGGGTGGGGTGATGAGGTGATAAAGTGGTTTTTAGCTGGAAATCCTGACAGTGTCCTGAGGGGAGCACTCGGTGCTGCCTTGGGGGCTTTGTTCCCCTTTTTTTTTTTTTTTTTTCCCTGGCAGGGATTGGTGTCTCTGAGTCTGACTCCGTTCCACTAATTCCTGACAAAAATGGGAACCTTTTTTGTATTTTGTGATATTTTTTTTGTTGTTATTAAATCACAGAATCTCGGAGTGGTTTGGGTTGGGAGGAACCTTAAAGCTCATGCAGGGCAGGGACACTTCCACCATCCCAGGGTGCTCCAAACCTCATCCAACCTGGCTTTGGACACTTCCATGGATGGAGCAGCCACATTTCCCTGTGCCAGGCCCTCCCCACCCTCCCAGGGAAGAATTTCTCTCAGGTATGCCATCTAAACCTCTTCCCTGCCAGTTTAAATCCATCCCCTCTTGTCCTGTCACTCCGTAAATCCTTTCTTTGGATGTGCTGGACCCATTCCAGCTCTTGCCTGGTGCTGGAATTGAATTTATCCAGGAATTTCAGCTGGGTTAGAGCTGCACCTTGTGCTGCAGGTTAAATATGAAGTGCTGTGTGTATGAAAATGATGGAGATTTGTGGCTGGCTCCTACCTTGAGCATTATATTATTATATTTTTATTGATATATTGTGCATTGGAGTCCCCCAGAACTAAATCATTTCTTCATGCACTGAACTTCAGCAAATAAAATTGGGCATGGAAACCTCATCCCCTTGGATGTAACTCATGGAATGAGGAGTTCATGGCTTTTTTTGGTTAATTTTGGTTGCATTTGTAGTCACTGTGGGGATTTTTTAGGGTTCTGGGTGGAGGGAGAGGTGTAAGGATTGAGTTACACAAACCCAGGGATGTATTTTAATATATGCGGATATATATTTGTGTGTGTTGGTAGAGCTGAACAGCACAGTCTGATTTTGGATGTTTAAGGGCTTTTCAAGTCATTAACAGTGAGAAATTAAATAATTCAGAGGTCATGGCTGGCTCAGAGAGCTGCTTAGAGATGAATTCACCGAAATTTGGGCTGTGTTCTTTGAAAACCCCTTGTTTTGGGATGAGGGAGTCTCAAGCCTGGATTTCAGCATCCAGTGACCTTCCATGGCAGTTACAGGTGGGGTTATTTTTGTTTTTGAGATTCCTCTTAGTGGCTGCTGCTTCTGGTGGCTGGGACATTGCTGGTGTCATCTTTGGAATATTTCGTGTTTCATTTAAGAGCAAACCATCCTTAAATATCTGCTGGCTGCCATGTAGAAGTCAGGATTTGGACTTCCATGATTTTTGTGGGTCTTTTCCAGCTCGGGATATTTTGTGATTCTGTGAATTTGTGGTGTTTTCTGCAGCTGGAGATAAAGAATGGGAATTCCATGTGGGAAGAGTAGGTTGATCTGTGAGGAGGACAAAGTGGGGGTTATATCCTTTAAAACCACACAAGCACAAAAAACATGTTTCAGTTTTAAGGACAAATATTCTAAACTTAGAATGGCATTAATTATGCTGAAAAAAAATCCATGTAAAACTCTGCTATTCTTAAAAAAAACCAACCCTTAAATCAGCTGTTTATTCCCTGGAGTTGTGAGAAAGAGCCCTGAGCTTGGATTTAATGATGTTTAATCATTCTTTCAAAAACACAAAGGAGGCACTAAAAGCTGTTCAGCTGAGCTATAAAGAACTAATAGCTATAACTCAGATTCAAAAGTGATTTAGTTCCAGAGGTAAATCCATAATCCGACCAGTCAGGAGTTAATCTGTCATCAGACTAAGACTAGAAGCAAATCTATTTAACTAAGAATAGTTAATTCACCTGAATCAGAGCAAGGCTGAAGATCCTGCTCACCAGAGTTGATTTGGAGGAAATAAAATATTCATGATAAAGAGTGGAAACAGCAAGTGGCTTTCACAGGGGGAGAAAAAAAAAAAATCTCCTTTGGAATTTGCTCTGCTCTTTTCCTGCACTTCCCAGGATGGTTGGACCTGCTGGTTTGGATAATGTGGGAATAAATGAGAATAAGGAAGGAAATATCCTGTTTGTCCTGAAATTGGAAGGGTTTAGGAACAGCTTTTTGTGGCATCAAACCCAAATTCACCTCTCTCTCTCCTTGCTCTCCTTGTCCTGTTGTTGTTTCATCTCGGGACAAATTGAAGGGATGAACTTTAACCTCTTAGGAGGATAATTTATTAAAATAACAGATGCTGCAGAATGGGGCCTGGGCTGATCTGCAGTTCTTAAGGAAGATTAACAACCTGAGAGTTCACAAATCGGGGTCCTGCTTCCGACCTCGGCTTGTGGGCAGGACAAAGGCACCACTCACATCCTGTCATTCAGGAAAAAAAAAAAAAGGATTTCAGCCAGAACAGGATTCCTAATATGCAAATCAGGAATAATTCCATCAGGAAATGGGAGGGGGGGAAAGGTGCGTTCAAACAAGAGAAATTCTTCCTTTTGTACCAAAAAATAGAGGCACAAACCGTGGGTGAGGCTGGGGGTGAAAACACAAATTTTAGTTTTATTTATGCCACTCCAGATCCCTGTTTGGACACCGAGGAAAAGCAGGGATTGCTGAGTGGATTGGCTTTTCCCAGCACAAACCAGGCCCAGCAGCTGAGCAGGGGAAGAGGATGTGTAAATCCCTTTAATTCTTTGTTGGCAAGAAAACACAGGAGCCCTTGGTTGGAGCCCCAGGGTCTGAGTGGGGGGCTCAGAGATTTGCTATTTCCAGAGCTGGGCACACAGCAGCACTTTCCATATGGGAATGTGGGAATTCTTATGGATCCTGTACAGAAATGCCATTGAGCACCGTGGGGTTTGTTGGTCAGACAGATAAAACACCAAAATCACCCTTGGATAAATTGGATAAACAGCTGTGATTTACTCAGTTTTACCAATTCACAGCATTTATAAAAACCAGAAAATTCTCTGCTGTTACAAAACCCACAGAAAATTTTCTGCTGTTCTGCCTCACTCATTTGGGGTTAAAAAACCCAAATAATTGATCGGCAAGAGAAGGGAAATCAAATGATGGAAAGAGCTGTCAGAACCCGGCGGTATTTTTGTCTCCGGATCCCGAACTCCTCGGAGGCTCCTTCCCTGCTCCCAGCCCAGCCTGTGGAATTGTTCCCTCCTCTTGGATGCTCTGTTCCTTCTGGCTGGGGAGAGAATCAGGCACAGCCCGCTGGGCTTGGCTGCTGCTCCGCTGCCTGGGAGATGCCTCTGACACCTCGCCGTGACCGATGGCTCCCGGATCCGCTCGCGGGGTGGCTTCATTCCTAATCCAGCGGAGATTTCACCAGGATGGATCGGAGTTCTGCTCCAAAAACAGCAGCAGAGAACTGCCCAGAACTTAGGCAGGGTTTGCTCCGTGCTGTAAATCCCTCTTTGTGTCTGTCACAAAGAGATCCCGCAAGAGGCCGGGATTGCGCTGCCGATTCCCGCGGCTGCCAGGGGAGCCCCCAGGTGCTGGAGCTGCCGAACTTCCCCTCGTCCCTGTGTCACGGAAAAGCTTTGGGTTTGTTTCACTGAAATTCCATGTGTTTTGATCCAGAATTAATCAGGTTTGGGAATGCTGGAGGTGCTCGAGGTCAGGATGTAACCGGCTCTGCCTTTGGAATCATTGCCTTCATGGAATCATTGAAGCTGGAAAAGACCTTTAAGGTGATCAAGTCCAAAATTATACTGGATTTTATTGTTATTGTGAAGCTGGATTGGAGTAGGATTTTCCCTCTGAATCCCTGCTGATTTTTGGTATTTTTAATCCATGATCTGTGAACTGTTGCTGTGAACCTCAACTCTGGATGTGTTGTTTTCCTGATCGTCGGTGATAAATGGGATGTGCTGAGTGAGATCATAATGGTTCAAGAGCGTGGGGAAAAGCAAAAACCCTTCCTGCAGGCTGGAAAAATACAGGGATTTATGTGGCTGGCTGTGATTTCAAGGAATGATAAGGCAGAGAAAGTGGGAATCCAGGGGAGGGCTGCTGATCTCTGCTCTGCTTTGTCACCTTGGGATGATTTGGTTTAACCTGTCCCTGGTTAGTTATTCCATGGGCACAGATCCCTGGAGGAGGATCCCTGGGCAGTGGGAAGTGTGGAAGGAAGCGAAGATGCTGGGTTTGGTGTGAATCCTGACAGTTTGGGGATGGGGGGCACAAAAAAAGTGAATTTCCAATGGATTTGGAGTCGGTGCTGCTGATTTTGTGCCCTTAAAGCTACGCTCCTCCTGCTCTGGCTGAGCTGTTCCAGGAGGGCAGTTTGGCTGGAAAACTTCAGGATATGGGACATCACCCTCTGCTGTTGTCACCCCTGTGGACACAGAATTCCTTGGGAATTCCCGGGTTGTGCCAAGCTGGTTGTAAAGTGAAATTAGAACTTCCTCAATCAGAATCAGTGCTCCTAATTTCCTTCTTTTTTCCTGCTCCAGGCTGATCATTCCAATGTTGTGGTTTTGCTGTAATTGCTTTGGGCTTCTCCAGGTGGAAAAGGCAGGGAATTGCTGTGAATTCCTTCCCTTTGGGCTGCCCCAGGAGGGCTGGAGTTGTTTCATGTCCAGGTCTGTGTTCAGCTCGTGTTTCCCAGCTTATTGACACTTCCAAAAGCCATCCCGGAAATAAAACCTGGATGGGATGAAAGGGGAGGAGAGATTTTATGTGCTGGAGTAAATAGAGAAATTAACTTTTAGAAAGCCGTGAACTAAGACATAAATAGCATTTTAACAAAGCTTTTTCACATCCAGGGTCATTAAATAGTAATTCCCACATTTTCAGGGATCTGTAGAATATGATCTTGTTTGTTTGTTTGTTTTGCAGTGACCCTAAAAATATATAGAAAAATGAGTCTTAAAGGTAAAGAGGTGAAAATTAAAAATACAGCTACTTGAGGTTTTATTCATTTGTTTTTATTCATCTCTTAGGTGAGAAACTGAGCTTGGCTCAAGAATATTCAAATTCCATCTTTAAAATCCTTTAAAAACTTCCACATTTTAACCGGTGTGGCTGGATTTGGGTGGCGGTGCAAACACGCAACAACTCATCCCTTTGTGCACTGAAGGATTTCACCTCCTCTTTGCCTTTTCCGTGATTATTTCCAAACCCTGAACCATTCCCAGGGATCTTCATCAGGAAGGAATGTGGATAGAACACACATGTGCAGCCCTTTGTGTGGAGCTGGAATTCCAGCTCTTGGAAGAGGCCAAGGCTTTTGGTGGAGTCATAAATTTCTCTTCCAACCATCCCAAAAGGAGTTTGGTGGCTTCTCTGACTCCTTGGAATTCCCCAGGAAGCAGAGGGAGGTGGTTTTGGGGTAGTGCAGCTCAAGCAGTTCCCCGGGAGCAGCAAAAAGAGGCAGGATTGGGATATTTTATCCATTCCAGCCTTTAGGAATGGGAATATTTCATTCCCTTTTCACTGCAGGTGAGGTAACAGCACGTTCCAGTTTACAGGAGGCCCCAAGTCATGTTTAAAGCAGACCTGAAGACATTAAAGGTTTTTCTAAAGTGCTCAGAATTCCAGAGTTTTCAGGAAAAAAGGGGTTTTCATCCCTGGAACTCCATTCCCTGAGCACTTCATTTATCTGGAGCAGTTTGGTAGATTTGGAGGTTGGACCTGAGAATGCTTTCTTTTTATATTTGTTGTGCCCTAAAGTCAAAATCCACCAGCTTCAGCTTCCTGACAGGATCCAGAGAACCAAATCCTGCAGAAATCCTGTTTATTCCTGCCAGGAATGCTGCCAGGGCAGGGAATGGGATTTTCCTAATCCGAATGCTTTGGGGGTTTGGACTTTTTTGGGGGGGTTGATTGGGGTTTTTCAATATTTCTTTGAAAACTGATTCCTGAGAAATCTGGTTTTGAGCCTCGAGTGGATTTTGGGAGCTCCCAGGAAAAGTTTAACAGTTCCAGAGTTGGAATTAAATGGGAGGAGTTGATAAACCTGAACTTTCTGGTGAAGTTGGCAGGAAAATTCCATTTTCCTGAAGCTCCCTCGTGGCCAGGGCTGGAGTTTGGCACGGCTGGGTGGGGTGTGGAGTCCTCCAATTCCTGTATCCAACAGCTGAATCCAGCAGGAATTCCTCCATGGCTCCCGTAGGATCCTGACCTCCCTCCTGGCACAGGAAAGTTGGGAATTCTCAGGATTTGCTGAGATCCAGGTGGAAGATTTGATTTCCTCTGTGTCTCTTTTTTTCCTTGTTAGTTTTCCTGGCTGTTGTGTCATCCTGGAGAGAGGGAAAGCAGCAATTTTGGGGTAGGAAGCCGAGAGTTTTCAGGAAAAGAGCTCCAGAATAATTGGGAAAATCTCTCTGGAAAAATCTCTCTGGAAAAATCTCCCTGACCATTGTTGCTCCTCAGGGATGGAATTTGAAGTCTGACCCAGCAAGGTTTGAAGGAGAGGAGTAAAGGGAGAAAGCCTGCTGGGTTTTTGGAGAAATAGCAGGAAAATGAAATTCCTGCCTCTTTTCCTGGGTATTTTCCATGCTCTGAGTGAATTCTGGAGCACAAGAGTCTCCAAGGACAGGGGATAAGGCAAGCGTGGTGGTACCACCCCTCCCTTGGAGCAGCCATTCCTATTTTCTAGCAGAATATCCATTATATAACTTTTTTTCCTTGAAAAAAATGTCAATTCTGATGTCTTTGAGAAGCAAGGAAGAATTTAGGAGAAATTCCTCTATGGAAGGGGCTGCCCAGGGAGGTTTGGAGTCCCCGTCCCCAGAGGTGTCCAAGGAATGTGACACTCTAGGGAGTTTTTCCAACCTCAGTGATTCTGGAATTCCGTAAATAAAGGATTTTGCCGTGGCTGCCTCCTGGGACAGCTCCTGCCAGAACTGGAGCGGGGATGGATGTTGGAGCAGGATTTTATTCCCCATTTTCTGGGCAGCTCGGATTACAAGTTTGCATTTGCACATCTGGTTCAATAATTGGTGCCTCCCGAACACGGAGGTGAAAACAATCAGGGGAAGAAAGGGTTGGTTTTTTATTGAATTCTTGGAGATCTTTCTTGATATCCCCAGATTTCCAGTTTGGAGTGTTTGCAGCAGAAATTGGAGAGTTCCACATTAAAAAAAAAGTGATTCATTGGGGTGGGAGAGTGGGAAGTGCTTGGGTTCTGCATCCAAGATTTTTAAATCTAGTGCAGAGAATTCCAGAATGCTTTGGGGAAGGGATCTTAGAGCTCATCCAGGGCAGGGACACCTTCCCCTATCCCAGGGTGCTCCAGCCTGGCCTTGGGCACTTCCAGGGATGGGGCAGCCATGGATTCCCTGGGAATTCCATCCCAGCCCCTCCCCACCCTCACAGGGAAGAATTCCTTCCCAGTATCC
The DNA here is from genome assembly GCA_013390045.1 of Picathartes gymnocephalus. Taxonomy (NCBI): domain Eukaryota; kingdom Metazoa; phylum Chordata; class Aves; order Passeriformes; family Picathartidae; genus Picathartes; species Picathartes gymnocephalus. The sequence continues at coordinate 9,964 of WEKY01042333.1, read as the reverse complement.
AACCTGAACCTTCCCTCTTCCAGTTGGAAGCTTTTCCTTGTCCTGTCCCTATGATTTGACCAAATCCTGTCCATTCCTTACGTACTTTTGATGGAAACCAAGAATATCCAACGATTTTTTTTTTCCTACAGTGCTTCAAAAAATGATTAAAAAAAAAGGCAAATGTGCTTTGTTTAACGTGACACCAATTCCCAGTGGTTCTGTGCTTCACTCCTGCCATTCCCAGGAGAGGGATGCAGGAATGAGGGAAAGAATCCTTCAATCTGAGCTTCCCACCTGTCCTGGCAGATGATTCCCAGGAGTTTGTGCTCTCTGATTTATTCTGGAATCGCCTCTTGGACAAATAAAAGCAGCAACATTCCAGAGTCAAACACCCAGCACCTCTCCTGGCCCCTGGACTGCTGCTTTGGGCTTCTTGCAGATTTATTTCGAGAAAGAAAGTAGCCTCTGTCACCAGCTGCCTGCAGATGGCTTTAATCAGGTTCCAAACGTGCAACAATGACACAAAGGAGCACAATGAGCTCGGGTGGGTTCTTGTAACAGTTTTTTAGGGGCAGCAGCCAAATTGTTTCTGCTGCATTCGGTTCTGGGAGCTTTTAGAGCATCTTGCCAGGAGTTTTTTCCAGGATTCTGAGCCATGCAAGGAGAGGAAGTGGGGTTTGCCCCAGTGTTTAAGTGATTTACAAGGTGAGAAGTTTTCAATAGGCTCTAAAATGTTATTACTAAACTAATACCCCTATTTAGCTTTATTCCCTTTTATTTCAGTTTTACTCATCTTTAGTGCATTGCAGTGCTCCAAGTGATTCCTTCTCCCTCTTTTCCCCTCTTTCTCCCTCTTTTCCCCTCTTTCTCCCCTTTTTCCCTTCTTTCTCCCCCTCTTCCCTTCTTTTTCCCCCTTTTCCCCTCTTTCTCCCCCTTTTCCCCTCTTTTCCCTTCTTACTCCCCCTTTTCCCTTCTCCCTCTTTCCCTCCCCAGCCCTTCTCTGGAAAAGATCTAAGTAGGTGCAGGAAAAGGAAGATTTTATAGAGATTCCTTAAAATCAGCTTTTATGGAAAAAAAAAAAAAAATTACAGACCCAAGGTTTAAACCTGATAATTGCAAAGAGCTCTGAGTGTTTCTTCTCAAAGCTTTTCAGATCCAAGGTGTTCATTCCCCATCCTTAAGTCCTGGTGTTGCTCATGGCTTGTCCCATCCACAGCAGCAATTTGGGATCTCTGAGGCTGCTCCAGCCCTGTGATCTCTGCCAGGTTTGGTTTTCCCTCAGCTCCTGACTCACAAATCCTGTTTTCCTTTAATCCCAGCCCTGGAATTCCCACTGGGAGCTTGTGGCAAAGTGTTTGTGGACATGTGGAAAAAAGAGGAGAACTCCTCTCCTTAGCTATTCCAGGGATTTATTTCACTATCTGGTGCTTGAGGGATGCAGGGCTGGAGCTGCAGCTGCTCCAGCTGCTTTTGGAACATGTGAGAGTTGATTCCAATCGTTTTTAAATTTATTTTCATGGAAAGAGTCAAAAATATGAGTCAGCAATAGAAATCTTGAATGTGAAGAGCTCTGAAGTGTGGTGGGTGGAGAAGCCTCACTTTCGAGGAAAAAACCTCTCATTCAAGTGGTTTGGGGTTAAATAAACACAATTTCTTCCTAGCTTTTTGATCTACGTGGAATTAGGACTTGGATTTGCAAGGGAATTGTCTGTGGATACCTAAAGAGAACCAGCTGGGGGATATCAAATGCAGCATCAAAGGTGCTTTTGTGCTGAGAATTCCTGAATTTGGACATAACAAAGCTGCTTTGTCAATGGACTGAGGTGTTTGGAATCTCTTCCCCTTTCCAAGCAGGAAATCTCCTCACCCAGCACAGGAAAAGCCAGAGCAGTTGACAAAAATCTCTGATTTATCTCCTGCATTGTCAAACAGGATTCCTCAATCTGGTTTTTTTTTTTTTGTAATTCCCTGGATCTGCTGTGGGAATGATTTCCTGAGAGCTGAACCCAGCAGCTCTTCCTCCTTGGAAATTGAGGAGAAATTCAGTGTTTTTAGAAAATTTCCTGTGCTGAGACTTCACAGAGCCCGTGAGCAACCAGCTGTTTGATGAATCCTTGGAAAATGGTGTTTTTCAGGCCCATTTTTTGTTCCAAAGTACAAATGTGGTGTGCTGGGGAGGCTGAAGGGTTAAATTCCCCACACTGTCGCATATGGCAGTGAGCAGAATCACAGATGTTGATGATACAACATAATTAGTATTCTTTTATGTAAATGAAGGCTGTCAGTGTCTACACTCCTGCAAGCTGGAATTTCTGCCACTTGCTCTCACCAGGGCTAGACAGGATCCTAAAAAAAATTCCATGATTTTTATATCCACACCTGAGGAGGAAAATGAAGAGGAAAGAGAAAAAAAAAAGGTCGGGGAGGGAAAAAGGAAAAGGGATGTTTCCAACTTGGGAAAAAAGAGACCAAATCGATCTTTTGTTTGGGTTAGGATTTCCAAAAGTGCCTTTCCAAGTCCTGGGATTTGGGAGGGAATGAGCCCAGCCCAAGGGAGAGATGAGGGGATTTCTGAGCTGGTTTAAATAAAAACCTCAATGGTTCTTTGGGTGCTGAAGTGGCCACTTGAGTTTTCATGTGAAGTCCAGGAAGAGCTTTGATTTTTCTCTAAGAGGTTCCGTCCTCAACAGCAACAGCACTGATAAAGGTGGCAATTAAAGCAAATTTGCATCATTTGGGGCCACTAAAAATGCCTTTTCTTCACTTGGCCAGGTCCCTGCCCACCCACACAGGTGAGGGCTCAATCCCTGTCCCAAAGCTTTGGCAAGTTTTAAACTTTGCACCTCATAAAAAATGATGTTTTAACCAAATATTCTGTGTGCCAGGTCCCTGTGTAACCAACTTAATTCAGTCTATCGTGGATTATTCCAACAGATCCATTTTCCAGTCTCTTCTATCTCTGTTTTTTCCCCATTTTTGTCTCCTCTGTGGTTCTTACTTTGTTGCAGTCCACACCCACCAACTGCTCATCACTTCCTTTTTATTGTTTGAAAAACCACCTAGAAATGAAATTTAACTCAGCAAAGCTTTTTTTTTTTTAACCTTTCCACCTTCTCCTCCCCCTGTCTCTCACCAAGTGATTGAAGCAGCCAAAAATCCAAGTGATCACAGGAGGGGCACATTTTCCCTCCTGGTTTTTTTTTTTATTTAACTCCCATTTTTCCCTCTGCCATATGTTGGGTCATCCACTACAAAAGCTTCACCATGAAGAGGCTCCATGTGATCAGCAGATTTTTACTGCCTGCCCAAAAGAAAAATGAAAGCAGAGAATGGAATGGAATTTTGTGTGTGACGTGTCTCAACATCGGAGAATTCGGAATGCTGGGGGGTGGGTAATTCCAGAGAATTATTTCGGGAATAAATGAGTTCTGCACTGAGAGGTTAATGATGCTCCTGCCAGCGTTCCAGGGTTGGTTTCTGTGTATCACCAGGATATTTTCCCTCTCTCTCTAGGGCTTTGAAGCTGCCTGGGAGTGAGGACTTCCCAGTAATTAAATTCTCTGGGATCCGTGGGAAGATGGGGCTGCTCCATGCCCGGGATGCGGCGTGGAGGAGGAAAGGATGTGGAACCTGCACTCCGTGAGTAGCCTGGGTGCTCTGACCTCCTTCCCTGGCCTCAGAGGGACTGGGAGAAGGGATCCACAGCACTGGGATTCACTGGGAGGCTTTATCAAGCTGATGCCTTAGGGTTTTAGCTTTTCTATTTTTCACTGATTTGTAATCCTGCAGTTCTTTAGTGTAGAACTCTAAACTCCATGTGGAGTGTGAGCTGCTGCTTTCCCATTTTGTTCAGACACAGCAATTCCTCTCCAGGCCTGGGAATCAAGGACACCTCACTGCTTCAGGCCTTGAAAAGTATAAACAAAAGTGAGTTGGGGGGAGCAAACTGGGGGTAAATGACTTCATTACCTGAAGCTGTAATTGGAAGATTAACCCCCAATATGCAAATGGACCAAACTTATAAAAATACAAAAATCCATGACCTATTGTCCATTTTTTGGGTGTAGCCCCTGGAGGGGCTCTGTCTGCCCAAAATGTACCTGAAGGCCCTTCAATAAGTGTAACTGCTTTTATTTTCTTAATTTCATCTGGCCTCTGTTTTAGGTAGCCCAAAAAAGCATCAAAACAACGCAGGACATGGAGCAAACTCTCTTTGCACCTCCTCACACCCCAGCTTTGATTTCCCCACAGCTCCAAAAATCCCTGAGTTAAACCAGTCACTTTTCCTGTTGGTGTGTCTTCCTGCTGGTTCCTGGTTCCCTGGTGGTTTTTTTTCCCCACTGGAATGTTTGGGACGCTGTGGGAAATGAGAGGATTTGGGGGCAGGAGATGAAGCCTGAGGACAAATGCTCTGGTTGTGACAATTATATTTTCGTGGCTTCTTCTGCCTGAAGCTGGGAACCTCAGCCTGGTTCTGGTGACACCATTCCACTCCCAAATTCCTTCTGGATGTATCCATGGGGCAGCTAAAGAGCATTTGTGCGTGGAATTCATCTTCCTCCCCATGGAAACCCTTCAGGTTGGGTCAGAGGTGCTGGCAGCTGTCTGAGACAGCCTTTGGGGACAAGGCTGAGCTTTATTCTGCAGACCTGGTCCATTCAGGATCTTCCACTGCTGCTAAAAGCTGCTTTTTAAAAAAAACCTGTGCAGAAATAATGTTGTTGGTTGAAAAAAGAAAGATGTCAGTGTTTTCATAGGTCTGGTACAGACGAAGGGCAGTGGGCACTGCCCAGAGCTCAGGGAATGCTTGGACAACACATCCGGGAAAATAGTGGGAATTTGGGATGTCCTGTGCAGGGCCAGGAGTCAGATCTGCTGATCCTTGTGGGTCACTTTTAACTGGGTATTTCCCACGACCCCACAACAAGATTTCAAATCCAAATCACAACTCTAAAATCCTTTTCCCTGTGTTCTTTGCCCCCAAGATGGGAGCAGCAACGCCTCCTGTGAGACATGGATAGATGCAAATGTGGGGAATTTGGGGTGTCCCATGCAGGACTGTGAGTCAGATTTGATGATCCTTGTGGATGACTTCCAGCTGGGGATATCCCATGACCCTACAATGAGATTTGAAATCCAAATCACGGCACTAAAATCCTTTTTCCTTGTGTTATTTTGCCCCCCAAGGTGGGAGCAGTGACACCTCCTCACATGTGAGACATGGATAGATGCAAACATGGGAGATTTGGGGTGTCCTGTGTAGGGCCAGGAGTCAGATCTGATGATCCTTGATGATTCTTCCAAGTCAGGATATTCCATGACCCTACAAAAAGATTTCAAATCTGCGTTGCAGCACTAAAATCCTTTCCCTTGCATTCTTTGCCCCCCGAGGTCGGAGCTGCACGTCTCCTCCTGTGAGACGTGGATAGATGCAAACATGGGGAATTTGGGGTGTCCCATGCAGGGCCAGGAGTCGGACTTGATCATTCCAACTCAGGATATCTAATGACCCTGTAATGAGATTTCAAATCCAAATCACAGCTCTAAAATCCTTTTTCCCTGTGTTATTTTGCCCCCCAAGGTGGGAGCAATGACACCTTCTGTGAGACGTGGATAGATGCAAACGTGGGGCGGGAATTTGGGGTGTCCCGTGTAGGGCCAGGAGTCAGATCTGATGATCCTTTTGGCCCTCATCATGATTCAAATCCAAATCACAGCTCTAAAATCCTTTTTCCCTGTGTTCTTTGCCCCCCGAGGTCGGAGCAGCGACGCCTCCTGTGAGACATGGATAGATGCAAACATGTGGGGCGGCTACGACTCGCCCAGGACCACTCGATCCTGAACCCCCAGAAGTGGCAGTGCGTGGACTGCCACACCACGGAGTCCCTCTGGGCCTGCCTCAAGTGCTCCCACGTGGCCTGCGGCCGCTACATCGAGGAGCACGCCCTGAGGCACTTCCAGGAGAGCCGGCACCCCTTGGCCATGGAAGTGCACGAGCTCTACGTCTTCTGCTACCTGTGCCAGGATTACGTCCTCAACGACAACCCCGAGGGCGACCTGAAGCTGCTGAGGAGCTCGCTGTCGGCCATCAAGGGCCAGAGGAGCGGGAGGACGCTGCGCTCCACGGCCCTGCCGGGGGACACGTGGAGGAGGAGCCCTCAGGGCCAGTCCCAGATGCTGACGGCGCTGTGGCACCGGCGGCAGGCCCTGCTGGCAAGGGCCCTGCGCACCTGGTTCCACAGGAGCTCCCGGGGGCAGCTGAAATTGCAGGAGAAGAAACAGATGGAGGAGCTGGAGAAGAAGAAGGAGGCGGCTCGGCAGCGGCGGCAGGAGATGAAGAGGCAGCTCCTGGAGGAGCTGGCCAACACCCCGCCGAGGAAGAGCGCCAGGCTGCTGTCGCACGTGCACAGGGAGAGCCTGATCCCAAGGAAATTCAGGGAGGTGGCCACAGCTTCCCCTACCTCAAGGCAGGTGCAGAGCAGCAGATTGAAGCAGTTCTACTCCATCCGGAGGCAGCCCCTGATGACGCCCGGGGTGACGGGGCTGAGGAACCTGGGCAACACTTGTTACATGAACTCCATCCTGCAGGTGCTCAGCCACCTGCAGAAGTTCCGAGAATGTTTCTTGACTCTTGATCTCTGTGAAACAGAAGAACTTTTAGCTAAAACTGTGAATGGGAGGGCCAGGATGCCTGGCAGGCTGGCAAACGGGGCTGCTGCTAACGAGCCAGGGCAGCCTGACAGGGTGGGGTCATCGGGCACTCAGGGCTCTCCAGCTGCCTTGAACGGGGGCTCCTCCATCAGCCGCAGTTTGGAGCTGATCCAGCCCAAGGAGCCCAGCTCGAAGCACATCTCCCTCTGCCACGAGCTGCACACTCTGTTCAGGGTGATGTGGTCTGGCAAGTGGGCCCTGGTGTCCCCCTTTGCCATGCTGCACTCCGTGTGGAGCCTGATCCCAGCTTTCCGTGGCTACGACCAGCAGGATGCTCAGGAATTCCTCTGCGAGCTGCTGGACAAGGTGCAGCAGGAGCTGGAGTCCGAGGGCACCAAGCGCAGGATCCTCATCCCCTTCTCGCAGAGGAAGCTCACCAAGCAGGTCCTCAAGGTGGTCAACACCATTTTCCACGGGCAGCTGCTCAGCCAGGTATGGAATTGCTTTTCCACAGGGATCACTTGGTGGTTGCACCATTTTCCCTGGGCAGGTGCTCAGCCAGGTATGGCGTTGCTTTTCCAGAGGGATCACTTGGTTGGATCAATGTTGAAGTAGCTGTGGTCTATCAAAAACTTGAACAGAGAGAGGTGATGGGGAACCATGCCACAGAGATGAGAGAGATGAGAACCCTTGCCCCAGGGATGGAAAAGAGAATTTTTCCTCCCAAATTTGCCCTAAACTAGGACAGTCGTCAACACTCTTTTCCACGGGCAGCTGCTCAGCCAGGTATGGAAATGCTTTTCCGCAGGGATCAGTTGGAGCTGTTCACACTGAGGAACAAAGGCTCTGTGTGTGTTGATCCCATTTAGGAGTGGCTTAGGAATTCCCAATTCCTGGGAAAAAAAATCCCTTGAGTTGCTCTGCAGGTGGCACCATTTCCATCTTTGTCACAAATTCCTTAAATTCTGCCACTTCAGGATGAAACCTGGACAAGCACAGAAGCCCCTAGCTCTTGGTTTTAAGTTTTGAATGCGTTTTTAAGGTGTCTTTGCATTTGTTTTGCCCCTCTCTGGTGTCGTTTCTGTGCCTGGGAAGAACATGATGAGGTGTCTCTGGACAAGCTTTTTGTGACAATTCTTTTGTTTTGCCAGTACAAGAGACACTGAATGTGCTTGACAAAGGTGGAAGTGCCTGTGGTGCTGTTTGGCCTCTTTTTCCTGTGCTGTTCCTTGTTGGAAATGGGTCATTCCCCACAGGGAGAACCCTGAGAGCCCCAAAATCCCCAGGCATTTTGGAAGTCCCAGCTCCCTTTGCTTTCCAGGAGAAATGAAATGGGAGCAGAACTGGTGGTTTGCAAATCAGACACGAAGTTTGTTCTCAGGACAATTTCTGAGCTTAATGGTTTCTCTAAACCACTGAACTCAGCATTTTTTAGGACTTTGTGCATGTCAGAAATTAAAAGGTAGATTTTTGCAGCTTTTGGCTTTCAGGGAAAGGATGCCTGAAGTTGTGGTTTGTAGAATTATAGAATATCCTGAGCTGGAAGGGACCAAATCCAACTCTCATGGCCCTCACAGACACCCCAAAATCCCAGCCTGTGCAATTCCTACCCTGGGGAAGGATTTGGAGAATCCTGAGAGAGCTGGGGAAAGGTCTGGAGAAGCCTGAGGTAGCCAGGAAAGGGTTTGGAGAAATCCTGGGAGAGCTGGGGAAGGGTTTGGAGAATCCTGAGGGAGCTGGGGAAGGGTTTGGAGAATCCTGAGGGAGCTGGGAAGGGGCTCAGCCTGGAGAAAAGGGGGCTCAGGGGGAATTTCTGGCTCTGCACAACTCCCTGACAGGAGGGGGCAGCCGGGGGGGATTTGGGATCTGATCCCAGGGCACAGGGACAGGAGGAGAGGGAACGGCCTCAGGCTGGGCCAGGGGAGGCTCAGCTTGGACAGCAGCAGGAATTTCCTCATGGAAAGGGCGCTCAGGCCTTGGCAGGGGCTGC
>WEKY01042331.1:0-16501 GCA_013390045.1 Picathartes gymnocephalus | reverse complement strand
GGGGGGGAGGTGCTTCATACACATTATAAATGTGTGCAAGCTTAATTGCCTTTCCAGTTCTGAGATTCACAGCTAAAGCATGGCCTGTCTCTGGCTCTCCTGACCTTCACTTTTAGGAAAACAGACAAATCAATGTCAGTGAATGAAACACTGGGGATGAAACACAAGAAGCCATTGAGGAGACCTGGGAGATTTATGACTTGAAGGTGACTGGAATTTAACCTGAAGGTGAGTTAGTCACTGCATGCCGCAAGGTTAAAGATTCTTACTAATCTGCCATGGTCGAAACACTGGCATATGCATCTATTGCACTAGTTTAACTTTCTGAGTGGCCAGAAGCCAGTTAGCACTTCCCTCTGAGGTATAACAGAAGCTTGAAGATGACTATTCACAACCATTATAATATCATGGAAGATTACAATTGAAACAGTACAAGTTTGAATCTGTGATCTGTTCCCTCACAAGGGATCCCTGAGTAAAGCAAAAAAAAAAAAAAAAAAAANNNNAAAAAAAAAAAAAAAAAAAAAAAATAGAAATCAAAGCTAGACTCAGTTTCAAAGAAGAGAATGGCAAGCTTAAAATAAGAGAGAAATTTTTTTAAATATATCTGAAGTAAAAAAAATTCCAGAGGGAAAGTCAAGCCAAAGAAAAGACCATGTAGATCAATGAAAAGAAATACAAGACTTTTATAGACAGCCAGAAGATTATTGGGCAATGCAGTCCTCCTGGCAGATTCTGAGGCTGAAATGTTTGTGCTACTTGTTTGCACCAGATTTCGGTTGCATTTAATGCCACGTTTCAGGGATATTCTGGTAACTTGGAAGAGAGAGAAGAAATTGCAGCCTTGCACATATTTTGTACCTATCTTGGCAGTGTTAAGGAGAAGACAGCATTCCTCTGAACATTCTAGGTTTGTAACAGCTACAGATAGGATTTAGGCAAGGAGTGAGGAAACACATGGCAGTGTTCAGTTCCTGTTCTATTCACAAGACTGTCATGGTCAGGATCTGACCTGTAAACCTATCTGGAGCCAGAACGTCATTTTCCAGGTCAGGTAGGAACCTTGCTTTTCTTTGTAGCATGTCTGTCTTAAAAATTATTTAATGGAGGGTTGGGTGGTTGCATCCAGAGGGTAGTGGTCAATGGCTTAAAGTCCTGATCGACAGCAGTGACAAGTGGTGTCCCTCAGGGCTCCGTATCAGGACCAGTGTTATTCAATGTATTCATTACTGGCATAGATGAAGAGACTGAGTGCACCCTCAGCAAGTTTGTGATGACACCAAGCTGAGTGGTGTGGTTGACACACCTGAAAAACAGGAGATGCCATCCCGAGGGACCTGGACAAGCTCAAGACCCGTTGGTCCATGGGAATCTCATAAGGTTTAGTAAGACCGAGTGCAAGGTGCTGCCCCTGGGTCAGGACAACCCCTGGTATCAATCCAGGCTGGGGGATGAACAGATGGAGAGCAGCCCTGCTGAGGACTTGGGGGTGCAGGTGGATGAGGGGCTGGACATGACCCAGCCATGGGCACTCACAGCCCAGAAAGCCAAACGTGTCCTGGGCTGCATCCAAAGCAGTGCAGCCAGCAGGGCCAGGGAGGGGATTCTGCCCCTCTGCTCCGCTCTGGTGAGACCCCACCTGCAGTGCTGCCTCCAGCTCTGCGGTCCCCAGCACAGGAAGGACATGGAACGAGTCCAGAGGAGGGACACTGAGTTGATCAGAGGGATAGAAAACCTCTCTTATGAGGAAAGGCTAAGAAAATTAGGATTGTTCAGCCTGAAAAAGAGAAGGCTTAGGGGTGACATAATTGCAGCCTTCCAGGACCTGGAGGGAGCCTACAAGAAAGATGGAGAGGGACAATTTACAAGGGTGTGTAGTGACAGGACAAGGGGGAATGGCTTCAAACTGAAACAGAGTAATTTTAGAATAAGAGTTAGAAAGAAATTCTTGGGTTGGGTGGTGAGGCACTGAAACAGGTTGCCCAGAGAAGTTGTGGATGCCCCGTCACTGGAAGTGTTCAAGGCCAGGTTGGATGGAGGTCTGAGCAACCTAGTCTAGGTGAAAGGTGTCCCTGTCCACAGCAGGGTGGTTGAAATTAGGTTATCTTTAAGGTCCCTTGCTACCCAAATCATTCTATTGTTCTATGATTCTTAAAATGTTATTCAACCCTTGTTGTCAATTAGACAAAGTGATCTGAGAGGAAACATCTTTCATGGTCAAGTATATATTTCTAAATATCTGAAACTGGTACACCTACTTTTGAGACACCCGTCACTTTTTCTTGTCTCTACTCCTTCCCATTACTCTTTTAACAGTGGCTCTAACCTCCAAGTGCCTTGGATTTTAAATAATGTGGCAAAACTGTGGCAAATCCACCCTTGTGACAGCTCATTTTTTCAAATTTGGCTGCATTTTAAGACTGACCAAATCCATTTTAGATATTGCCAGTTGATTTGCCTAGTAGTTTAGAAAAAAAAATGTAGCAAAATGATGAGCAAACTCCAGGTTTGCATACCCAAACTGTGTGTAATCCATCCCCTATAAAGCCAATAAAGACAAAAAATAGCATTTCTGTAGTCACCGCTCCCAAGAAGGAAGGGGGAGTTGAGAGTAAACAGCTGCTGCTTCCACTGGCCCTCATCTTTGGCACAGCAGAAGCACACATCAGGAAGCCTCCTCAACAGGGTGTAAAAGAAACATGAGTTTTCAACTTCAGTGTTCCTGTCCTACCAAATATTCACAGAAGCTGCTGGTAAAATCTATGCCTCCTCCCATTTCAGTGATGGTTCACAGAGAATGAAGCAACCTTCTCCAAAAGCTTGAGTGTTGTGCACCTTTATATAGCACAGGGCCATTTAGAATTTACTTGCCACAATCAACCAGAGCAACAAAGCCTTCCAGTGTATGAGGCAGGAGGGAAACTGAAAATAGGAAGGAGATTGGAAGAGACAAGCCATGAGGTCCCTTTCAGTTCTGAGCTCTCCAAAGGAAAAATCTGACAGCATCTAGATAGAATTGCCACTTTAATTTCTGTAGGTTTTGTTGGCATAAGCCCAGTGGAGTAAGATAGAACCTTAAATTTGCCCTCCTTTTAGTAAAAGCAAGGTTTTCTGGAAGTACATATATATATATATACATTGCTAAGATGGGACGTGGAGACAAACATAGGGTTCCAGTTTTATCTCCAACAAGACTAATGTATTTTGGAATGGGTTGACATTGCTCACCAAGGAATTTGTCACCACCAAACAACACAGTTATCAGTTTGGAATTAAAATGTGAAGTGTACCAGCTTCTTTCAAGTTCCACCAATACTTAATAATCCTAAGAATTTAGGGCATTTTTTCAGGTTGCATTAAGTCAACCAGAGTGTCACATATTTATAGGTCGCTTTAGACCTGGTTTTATATAATGCTGCTGTGAAACACACCCTGGTAGGACACGTCAGAACTAAAAGCACAAAGCTCTGTGTCCATAACTCAAGGAAAATTTGACTATAGGCCAGTAACAATGGGCATTTTTAGTCATACCTATGCTGACTTGCTGCCAAATCCAATTACCTGGCAGTGGCTTAGCTTTTCAAGTTTTGTAAGGTTATGCACACACTATTAAAATGTATGAATGACTCCTTAAAAGCAGGGGTCAGCAATTCTTACTCTTAATTTATTTTCATTACTGTCTGAAATGTCACTATTTTTTAAAACATAACTGGATATTTTGGTTGTAGGAAAGTACACCACCCAGAGATATATTCCTAGAGAACACATTACTGCTACAAATAGTCATGTTTATATGATTTCTCAATGGTCTACATTTTAAAGCATGGATTTTGGCACTGAATGGCCTGTTTAAGCTGACCAACGCTGATTCTAAACCTTCTTAACCGTCACCACCATTTCAGCTTCATTTGTCTTGCTGTAGCTGGGACATCCTCAGCATCCATGGACTGTGTAATTCATGTCAGACACAGACCCCTGAGGTAATTGTGGTGAAGCCAATGAGTGCACATGATACAGCACAGCACAGAGCAGGTTGATGTAGCTACTTTCTTAGGGTGAAGTGGCCTGTGGATCCAAACAGCCTTCATTGGACAGGCAAACACTGCCGTCCTCCATGTTCTCCTTCTGGCATTCAAAGTCAGTTCAGGATCTGCTATTAGGTACTATCACATGGATAGGTACATTACTCTACATGCAATATAACAGTGGTGGCAACAAATCCACATCCCATTTTTTAAAAAAACTTCTAATCAGTTCAAAAAAACAAAGCAAACCATTTGGCCCACACAAGCAAATGATGAACCAGCAGCATTTGTTGTTCAATATTACAAAAACATTCACATTTTTCAACATATTTTCCCCAGCATCTCCAGCTGAAATTGCTTCTTATGCCCCTATTTCACTAGTCACTAACCCACTGGTGGCCAGGGATAGATGTGATAAAGTACAGATTTCTGTGTCTTCTGCAATGACCAATATCTTCATACCCTGTCCTCCACTGCCACACCAAACATTCAAGATGAGAAAATCTTTCTTGTGGAAAACAGCATCTCTTCCATGTGGCAAGCCAAGTGGTGTTACTTTTTTTGAGTATAAAGAGACTTTAAACATAATGTTCACCTGCATGTGTGTCTGTTCCACAGTGAACACTTCTCCATACCTTCTCCAAAGAACATTGTCATCAAATTTGTTATGTCTTATGCCGCCCTGACAGCTCTTTGGGAGAAGCCAGAGATACAACTGTGCGATAGCCTGGGTACTGCTGGAGATGGACCACTGCTGAAGTAAGGAAGGTTGATCAGAAAGGAAAGGTTAAGGTAAAAATAAAACCAACACTGATGTCTTGTAATTAAATAAGATTTCCTAACACTGATTGGACTGTGATGTAACTTCAGCTGAATTAACAGCTATCTCTCCTTGAGAAGAGCATTTATGGTCTCAGTGTTGTGTTGATAGTCACTGGCTAATATTGAAGGGCAGGGGGTTAATTTTTTATGTGAGTGATTCAGACTTACCCCTGTGCTTACAGAACAACTCATTACGCAGTTAAGTTAGGCTCTGTTCAGTTTGTCATTTTTGTTACTGTTTTTGGTGTTCCAGGGAAAGCATCACGGACGTGGGTGAGCTTTGCTGTGCGGTGGGATGAGAACTGCCTTCAAAGAGAGGAACTTGGTAGGAGATTGGTTTGAGGTGGTGTGAGGAAATTAGTCACTCTGCTGTCTGGAACACTTCTGTTAACTGATATTTTACAAATCTTGCTGTAGAGAGCATGGAAATTTTCTTGGTCTCTCCCAAGGGGTGATATAACAGCAGAACAATGATGTTTGAGATAGTTTTCATGCAAACACCAAGAACTGGCCCTTTCCTCTTACTCATTTGCACATTGCCCAACTTTTCTCCATTCTGTTAATTCCTCTACAAGGCCACAACTACTACCTCTTCTAAACAGTCTTGCCTGTGATGATCTATTCTTATCTCTATGTTTCCAATTCTGTTTCTGTATTTCTCTTTCCCATCCTTCCAGATATTGGCTTCCAGCAGGGATGCTCGCTGGATAGGCTGTCAGATTGCTCACAACCCAGAGAGCTGGAACATTGGGTAGAGCAAAGTACAAGGAGTACCTGGACCAAGTCTGAAACATCAAAGGAAGAAGAAAGAATCCCCCAAGCCATCAAGTCCCCACCCACACACCTCAAGAAGGTCTGCAGTGAAGGACAGGAAGGGTTGTTAAAGGTATTTTCTCTAGCCAGTTCAGAAAAAAAAAGGCTTTTAATTATCCAGTTCCACAGATACAGATTGAAAAGCAGAGCCCTGGCCTCCAATTCTTCCATGTCAGACGAGGTCTTCACAACTCATTTGGCATCTAACTCTCTCTTTTTCCTTGAACATGCAGTTGCATTATTCAGGTTAGTGCAGTATTACATGCTTTGATGTGCTGTGTGGGGCTCAGCTAGTTACAAATCTGGAAGCACAAAACTGTGTAGTATGAGTCTCTACCCGGGGAAGATCACAGAGCATCTCACAGACACACCATTACTGCCAAATCCCTCCGTTACCCTCATGCTGGCTTGTTTTTGCCTACTGTTTGTGCTATCCTTAAGCAGATATTTATTGTGTACTACAGCACTACCACATCTGGGCACCATCTCTCCTCTGGTAAAAGGGGAGGTAACTGGAGGTTTTTTAAGGTAACCATTCTTGTCTGTTCTAATAATGCCCTTTGGATCATTTCTATGACCTGAGGAAGCTCACAAATACTGTAAAAAAAGTCATCTCTGTCTCTTTCACTTCAGGTACTTTCACCTGATGCTGCACCCTGATTTTTTTTTATTTCAATAATTGTTCTCTGTACCTGTCACCAGTGTTCACATATCAAGTCCTTTTTCTGCTTTTACTGTTGACTGACAATCTTACCAATCTTACAAGAAAGGAAATTAATATCAGTCATCGGGATTCCAGTCCCCTACACTTTCCCTTTTGGCTTTTTCTTTTGCCTTTTATTTTTGGGCTTGGTTTGGCATTTTGGTTGGTTGGTTTTATGTTTGGCTGCTTTGTTTTTTTCTTTTATTTTTTTTCATTCAGTGCTTAGGTTACAAATGTGCTGAACAAGTGCTGTAAAGAGCAGCAATGGATTCATGATATTCTATGTTCCTATAGGTTTTTATGGTCTTGCATTCTCTGTGAGGATAACTTTTTTTCTCTTTGGTCAGCTTTGATCCCTATGACCTTAACATGACTTGGATAAAACCTGTTCATTTAAGTATCATCCAACTACAGAAGAACCGGTTATAATACAGAGCTTGTGTTCAGCTCCTGAAAGTTCCTCGTTGTTCTGTTTTTTCTAGTCTGTTTTTTCTAGATCATCACCAGATGTATTACTCACACTGCTACTTTGCAAATTTTTCTTGTGGTCACTTGTGTTTGATTTTGCTTAAATCAAATCCATATTTCATTCAGGAATTAATAGTTTCTCACCTTAAACAAGATTTGTAGTTTCTCAAGGTACTTGGGTATGATTTCAGTATAAATCAGCTCAGTATAAATCACAGCCAAGTGAGATGATTCAATTTCCTTGCTGATATACTGAATTCTTGTTATAGCAGGAAACAAACGTTTTCTTGGTAAGCTAAATTCTTTTTTTACAGTGATGAATGACTCACTGAGCTATCATTCTTGAACATGGCTGCAGCCATTTTTTAATACTATTTTTCTAAGAGAGGAAGACAGTGTTCAGTTGTGTTGGTTTATGGTACAGACTAGCTTATCTATGAGTATTATTAACATTTTATATCCTCTAGAAGAGAAATGTGACATCCATACTAATATCACAAGATCTCATTTTATTTCCCATGACAGCTAGCAGGACTTTGTGATCTCTTACTAGGCAGAGAAAGCATATTTGTTCCAAAATGAATTTACCAGTTCTCAAAATAAAGAGTAATACCCACACTTCATTAACTCAGTCTTAATTATGTTGTACATACAACAGGTCCTTTCCCTCTAAGGGAATGTAAGCAAATCCTTACTGCTAACAATTGTGGGGTGAATGACAAGAGCTGTCTTGGACTGAAACTTCTTTACAGTGTCTTCGATATCAAGATTTTTCCTCACAGGCTAAAAATTTGGAGGAGTGTTTAGATTTACATCTTTTATGGAGTACATTTCCATTCTGACATTTTCTGTGCCAAGACAATGCTCTCAGAGGAGTCATTCATGCCCCTAAAATGTAAAGCTAATAACACAGATGCTGACACATCCTGATTTGTCCTACTACTCTCCTTATACTGTTTCTTATGAATGTGCCAGTGTGTGCTAAGCCTGGACAGAGGGGGGAAAAAGGATTCTACAGGCAGAAAAGATTATACTTGAGATGTTCTTTTCAAGCAAACACATGTATCACTACACATGATCTACACCATGAATGTTTCCATACCTATTTGTAGGATCAGAACTGTAGAGTCTGGCCATAATATTTCAGGAGTATATGTCAATTTGAAATTACTCTCTTTTAGATTGTTCCTCTCCAGATCTCTTGAATAGAGCTGAGAGGTGCACAGTCAGACATGACTTCAAGTGGCTGGGCTGAAATAGCCCAGAAGTGAAGCTTCAAGACTCTCCAGTTACCACTATGTATCTAACACAAATGTGACTCAGGTGGAACTTGTCTCCAAATCTGAAGAATAATGAGCAATCTCTATTTTAATAGACAATTTTCAAAACACCAAATACGATTCACTGAAGCAAATGGCAAGAGGATAGCAGCCATGACATTAGGACAGAGAGAGAGAAAGGGAAATTTGGACTGTTTGAACACAGGACAGAAGAACAAGAGTAAAGTCTGAGACTGAATAAGGAGGAAGTTAATAAAGGGACATAGAAGTAAGAAGATGGAGTTATATGCAGCATAGAGAGAGAAAGAGCAGAAAGGGGCAGCAGAAGTGTGATTTTGATTGGAAACCATAGGACAAGAAGGCCTTTGTCAACAGGCTTGTCCTTTACTCCAAAGCTTGAAAGGGTATCTTTCCCCTGTTGTCACAGAAACACAGTTCTAAGGCAAAAGTTTCATCCCTATCAAAGATAATTTTCAGAGAAAACTACATACTTCATACCCTGACAGCCTGGTACCATTTATTCTGTTCATTCCAGAGGCTCTGGTTCCACATCCATTTGCATCAAGTACTGTGGGATAATGCCATCTGAAGGGATGCTGAGCAGGTTTGCAATGAGCATTACAGATGCTTTCCCTCACCATTGCCAGTAGACTTTCAAGTCATCGACTTGTGCAGCAAAGACTTCTGTGTAGATGTGACTCGCCTCTGCAATTACAGTACATGTGGAGCTTAGAGGAAGTGTCTTTACCATTTTACCAGTTTATTCAAGCCTTCTTCTCTGTACTCTGCTGAAGCCTATCTCCTCTGTCACAGTTTCCAAATTTGAGAACAGGCAAATTCCTTTTGTTGAGCTAAAGGAATGACACAAGCACACTGCAAGAGAAAGCCAATATGCAAATGTTGTAGCAATATCAGACTTCTCAAAAATAGCCAACAACTCCATTCTAAAAACAGTATGCAAGTCTTTGCCTTATTCAGAGTTTTATCTTGTGTGATTTTATGTCAAAACTGGCAAGGACAATCTTGGTGTGGGAGTATTGTGGGGGTTTTGAATTAAATCATATGAATTCCTTTTTTTTTCTCCACATTATTTTTATTTTCCAGAAGAGTAAGTGGAGAGACAGTCAAGCTGGATGGAAAAGGTGCTACTGACTCATAAGGATGAGAAACAGCCAGCCTTAAGAAGGCATTCTGGATTTATGCTTGCTGATTCATAACTTCCTACATACATGTGGGGAAAAAAGTGTGGATTTTGCCCTGAGTTATATTCTGCAGGAAACCCGCCCTCCCTTCACTAAGTGAGAAAGTAGCTTCAAAAATGTAGGAGGACTTAACTTCAACTCCCAGAAGATATTCCCGTGAAAAATGTTTAGAATAAAGAACTGAAAACCTTATCCCCAGCTACCAAGCCTGCCTTCACAGAGAAGTTCAAAACTACTTAAAGCCCAAATTTCCCAGTTAAATTATCAGGTAAATCAAATGTTCCAATCAAATAAATAACAGAAGAGAGTTGTGTACAGAAGGCATTAAGGGGTTTGTGGATAACTGCTTTTCCTTTTCCATGCAAGTGCTACTAGATCAATATGTCCCAATTAAATAATATAAGAAGAATATAAACACAATCAAGAACAATAAGAAGAAAACAATTAACAAGTTGTTGCAAATAGTGTTTCATTTCAAAGGGATTTAAAACTCTATTTATATCCAAACAATTTATTGATTACCTGTCTTTTGTAAAAGGACCCAATTCACAGTGGGTCCAGGTTAAAATTTTGTAACAACAACTTTTTATGTCATTGTTCTACCAAGAAGCCCAAAAGAATCTGCGTGTCCCCATAGAATTGGGTGACAGAATTAATTGGCATAGTGAGCAGGATCCTTGCCTTAGAATGCTGACTGATTCTCCTGTTAAGTGATATCTATTGCAAAAGGGTTTTATGGAAAATGATTGGCAAGATCCCAAGTGAGATAAGGAGTGACTAAGGGCAATAAGCCACAATCTGAAAGCCTTAGTGAATGAATTCAGTAATTGGAATGATATGTGTAAAACAGAAGAGAGGAAAGGGATGTGCTGGCTGTTAGCTGCAATATGGAAAATTAAAAACTAACAGGCTGAAAGGTTAAAAGAAGAAATTCAAAAGGGAAAGAGTGAATTTTCAACAAAGGGTTGAGAATTAAAGGTAAATTAAAGGCTGACAGCAAGTCTGGGAAAAGGGTATACCTTAAAAAAGAAAACCCCACCAAATAAAATTAATGCCACAGGATATAAAGAAAGCAAGAAAACACCAAGAAACTGAATTACAAGGTAGCAATCTACACCTCATAAAAATGTGCATGATACCAACTGAGATGGAGATACTTGGAATAGGCTAAATGAGTCTAATGAGGAAGCTGGTAAAGTCAGTGACTCTGTACCAAACCTGATTAAACAAGAAATCAATACTGATAGCACATTTGGAAATTACCCAGAGAGATGGAATACCAGTAAACTTCATTATTTTAATAGAGATGCTCTGTGAAAAATACAAATAACCTAGGGAATCAATCAGTGGTTGTACCAACTTTGATGAGATAGGGCAGAAAGACCATCTATTTGTGACAGAGGCAGAAGATTTAGACCTAGGCCTTGAAATTTTTCTCACCCTCCAAGAAGATGCTACTCAAGTGTTATTGACTCCACCCATTAGATGGGCAGGAGAAGTCCAAGAGCAAGACTGGGGTGAGGAATCCATGTTACCCTAGGCAGGGCCCGGATGAATTGCAGGGAGAATGTTACAAGTGGCTGTCCTAACACTGCACAGAGCCAAAGTTAAAGGTAATTAACCTAGTCCTTGGGACATTTCTGCTACCTCTCCCAAACTGAGACCCGCTGGAAAAGGGAATGTGGGGATAGGAAAATTAATTTTCGTATATCTATATCATGCAATACCTGTGGAAGTCCCCTTTCTGGAAGTGCTCCCACAAACTATTTTGCAAATACAAGAACTAAGCCCTGACACTTAAGACTCTGAGTAGTGCCAGGTCTTAATCATTTTGGCTAGACCCAGAAGTTATGTTCCATGAGACCAATGGACTAATCCAACCAAACAAAACAAGACTGTTGGAGGAGTTACCAACCAAACTGAGAAAAAGCACCTGTCTAGATCAGGGGTGCCCTAGCAACTTACTTCATGTTTATAAATGACAGGACAAGAGAAAAAGACCTCAAGATGCATCAAGACTCCTTCAGATTGGATATAAAGAAAAAATTCTCCACTGAAAACATTGTTAAGCACTGGAACAGGCTGCCCGAGGAAGTGACTATCTCTGGAGGTCTCTAAAAAATGTGTATACATGGTGCTTAGAGATATGATTTCATGGTGGACATGTCAACTTGTCAGTGTTAGTTAACAGTTGGACTTCATGATCTAAAGGATATTTTCCAACCTAAATCATTCTATGAATATAAGTACAGAAGTTTTTTGTCAAATTCTGGTTTTAATTGCATCTGTGTAAATCTGTTGTTCACAAGCCCTGCCTGCCAGCTAACTGAATCAGCTCATGATCGGCCTGTGGGAATGTATTATTTACTACTGTGAAGCCTGCTGCAAGTTCTGCCGGTGCCTTTGCAGTCCCCGATGGACTGAATTTTTTTCATGGAGTCTGAGAGAGACTCGGCTCCTATCACCACTTTAATGAGTAGTCTTTTCCCATATGTGATTACTCTTGGAGCAGTTAGAATAGAAACTTTGTTAACTGCATTGAATGGCTTTATGAATGAAGACAGTGAAAAAGATCTGTGATACCACTTCTGTTCCTCAGTTTCTCAGAACAGCATTGTCTTTTACAAAGGAAGAAGGTCGGAGGCAAAATGCAAGTTACAGATCAGGTTGCCAAGTTGTCACAGTATCTGGGATTGTTCAAAGATGAGGTTTTCTTTCAGGCACCTCTAGATAAGGAATTATCTTGTTTACTTTTAACACTCCAGATGTCACCAAAGTAATTTTGATGTTCAGTGGCTAACTTGAAAGACATACAGTGTGCCAACAAAACATTTGAAATGAACAAGGTCTGCTTCAAATATAGGCATGGATCAATAGCAGCAGTTCATTAAGAAGACAATTTCTTTATTATGTTAGGAAAAGCATTGTAGTTTCATTAGTAATAAAAGAAAGACTCCCTTGGAGTTTAAAGCTTAATGTATTAGTGTTTATATTACTCCTAAGGAATTGATATTTAGGCATTTTTCTTGGCTTTATCATAGTCGCTAGGTAACAGAAATGCCTGTGACATGATAATCTTTAGGGATGAAGATGGAAGAAAATTTTATCCAACAAAAGTATGTGTGAATGATTGCTTTTTTCTCTGCCCCACTCTAGGAAAATGAAGTGCTGGAAGAACACACTTTTAACAGTTCTTGGAAGAATGCTGTCAAGGTTATGGAGAATTCTTCCTAGTCCCCTCTGCTAAAGTTTTAACATCAGTGGAAGTCATTGGAAGAATCAAATCCTTTTCTCACATTCCTTGAAAGTGACTGAAACCAGCACAAAGGCAAATGATCACCTTGTTTGTCCCTCTGTAGTAAGCACTGGGCTCATGGTCCCCTGTTGTTCTTTCAGCTGTCTTTCCAACCCCAAGAGCCTTGTCCCACCTGCCTGCAGCAGTTTCTGCAGGCTCACTTCCTCCTCTCCTTTGACCATGGAGAAGAAGAGAGCGCCAAGGTCAGATGGCATGGCTGCATTTTTTCTCCCTGGTATCCAGCTGACAGAGTTTAGCTTTCATATTTACAGGTGAGGCAGGCAGCAGGGAGGGTTTCTTTTTCCACTGTGCTCTGGTGGCCTGTCAATCACCCATCTAAGCTGATGAAACAGTGCTAGAAGCAGGTTTTAATATCATCAAGCACATGCCATTAGCCTTAACTAGACAAGAGGAACAGCCTTCAGGGACCCATTGTTATCTCTAAAGGAGACAGAGGAAATGAAAATGTAACATGTCTCTGTGGGGCCTGTAAAGATCTGAGTTCATTTCTTTTAGTGCCTTAGGAAAGGAAAACAAAGATGGATTTCAGCTTTTCGTGCTTTGCTACTAAGACTAATGGCTTCTAGTGCTCATAAAAACTGTATTATTCTCGTAAAAATAAGAATTATTATCTAATAGTTTTTGCATTGTTCTCCCCTTGTGCTCAAAGCTCTGGTGTAGCTGTCATATGCTTGGTTGGAACAAGGATAATGAATGGTTTACTTGACAAATTTCAAATTTCACCTGGCAAAGAGCAAATGTCTTTCTCTGGTAAAGTGGTAAACACAGCATTTGGAGGGGTATCTCTACTTCTATTGATTTTGAATTACGTTGTTTCTGCCGCTTGTTCACATGGTTTTCAAAGGTTTTCACAAAGTAAGGCAAACTGATTTCAGCAGACGTTTCACCACTTAATTTGCAAAGAGACATTAGCAAAATTATCAGACCAAGGCCATCTCTGAACAGTTTCTTGAAAATATTGAAATGTGAATTCTATCGTGTCCTTGTAACAGGTTACAAAAGTCATGTGTATCAGTTTTGTTCCACAGAAACAGCAGTGTAACTCCAAGAATTACACTACAGTTACAAAGAGTATTCTAATTCAGCTAAAAAGAATTGGATTATTATTATTTTATAACATCCTGTATGTGAGGATTCATGCCCATTTACAAGTAGACAAAAGAAATTGGGCAGGAGGAACTGAAGCCAAATCTTTTATATTTGTATTTATATAAATTTTGCAAAGAACTTTGGCTAAATATATAGAGAATGCAATTCATAAAGTGCCAAGGCACATTAAGCAAGGTATTGCAATGTCTGTGCTGTGTTTTACATACCTGGTTCCCAGAGGGAAATCCCAAACCCAGGATTAGATATTTACCTCTCCTAAGCAACTGACATTCATTCAGATGAATCCCAGCTCTGATTAGGCAGTGACATAAATACAACCAATTAGAAACTGCACAGAAAAGTGTCTCAACTCCTTCCCTTTTCAGAAGTTGAGATCCCACTTCAGAGCTAACAGCAAGCAGTTAGGATCTGGAGCCCCCACTCTTTTTCCTACAGTTCTCTTTTTAAAAACTGTCCTGGTTCTGGCCGGGTCAGAGTTCGTTGTTGCAGTGCCCGGGGGGGGGGCATGAAGAGGACCTGGATGTTATTCTTTACCACCTCACATCTTTTCTGGGGATGGGAGAAGGGCTCCTCTTTTCATAGCATGGTGGAGGGAGCTGTCAGGTAACTTCTACCATTAGGGAGGTTCCATGAGATCACCTGTTCATCATACCCACTGTCATTAGTACTGTTCCTCTTACTGTTCATTTTCTTATCTCATTGCTGATTATAGTAAGTTGTTCTTATCTCAACCCATGATCTTTACCTTTTCTGTCTCCAATGCTCTTCTCAGTCCAGGGGGAGGGGGAGAAAGTGAGGGGTACATGGTTTGGAAAGTCTCAGTGGGAGTATCAAATTGGGGAATACCATTGCTAAACCAAAACAAAAGCTGGGAAAAAATTCCTCTTTTTGTCTCTCTCTTCATGAATCTGCAATGGAGATCACTCATTCTGCAGGCCCTGACCTAGGAAGTGCGAAGATGGGATACCAGTTTCACCTACTCTGCCGCAGCTGACACCTCACTATTCTCCTCCTCTGCTTCTTCTCCTCTAGACCCCCGGAAGGTTTGCTGAAAGCGCAAAAGCAGCTGTGCTCATGTGCTTTACAGGAAGTGTAGTCAGGGCACTGCTAGGGAGGTACCTCCAAGGCTGGATGGTCCAGGTCCCTGGGGAATTAAGTGGATGTAGGGCTGCCTCTGCAAAGTTGCTGGAGAGAGCTCTGTGGGTACCAAACACTTTCAGAATTCAAAATCCAAGGGCTTTGTCCTGTAATTTTAAGTGTTAACCCAAATCACTTGACATCCTGACAGCAGGATGGCAGTTCAGGGTTTAATAAACATCTGTCTGCATTCTAACCAGTCACAGGGTAACCACTGAATCTGGCTCTTTGTTTTGCATCCAGTAAGTACTACTGGGGACTTGGGAGGATTTGAATAAATTTAAATAGGTTGTCATAAAATCTGAAGGCAAGAAACTAGGAATGTATCTTTATTGTTTCCAAATGAGGTTAAAAATACACAAAATTGTTCCAGTTTATAAAATATTATTGCAGGGTTTTCATTTCTTCCTAGACTTATATAAAAGGAGACTCAGTTTAGAATTTCCTGTGCCTATCATTTTATACTCTACCATTAGAAAAGATGGAGCAGATTTTTCTCTATGTCTGTCTTGAAGCAGGCCTGAACCATACATATCTTCTCAAACATTCAGTAAATGTTAGAAACCTTGAAGTCTGGAATCTATGAGAACACAGTATTTCAAGCTTATGAGAAGTTGTGGTGACACCACGTCACCAAAATTTTTACTTATCATTTTTTACTTTACTTTTAATTTGAAATAATTTATCAAAAATATTTGCCACTCTTTAACAATTGCTGTAACAGAGTGGTTTTACTGTTATTAAAAATTGTTCACAGTATCTAGTGCAAATACAAACAGTGACAGTAATCACAGATTAGCCTGCTTATAGCCTACCCTCATTTTTGCAAGGCACTGGGCATTTCTTACATAATGAAGCTGTTCAACAATTCTGTATTTGTCACAGTTAGAGGAGACCAGTAGTGCTGGCTGATGGCATCATTCTAAGGGCCTGCTGAATCAAGCTGTTCAAACCTCCATTCATGGTGGTTGCTATCAAAATTGCAGTATTTCAGCTTCTTTTTGTAATAATTAGTAAATATTCTGCAATCTTTTTCCTTGGTCCAAATCTTCTTTTCCAATTTTGCATTTTCATGATCATTCAATACTTGTCCTCATTTTTCTTCCAGGCCAATGAGAACAACAGTGATAAATTTGCTTTAAGGTTTCCTCTTAAAATCTTACACCTCCTTTTCTTGGGCCTAGAAGGGTCCCAGTGCGGGCTAGGCTGCCATGCAGGAGTTAAAAAGGGACCTGAAGAAAAAAAGTCATTTTATAGAGGGCAGTGTTGTCTGAAGTAGCACAGGAGTGAGTTAGTGAACATCATACTGACCAATATGCAGAGCAATGCTCATCCCAGATCATCTCCCTTAGGCTTACTTAGTTCCTGCACCGTAGATTAGTGAATCATAGCAGATGTGGTAGGTGCTACACTCTAACCTGTGGTAACATTTTACCATGATTTGAAGGACTAGATTCTTTCCTGAATTGATTGGGAAAAGCTTTTGTTATGATCTGAAATGCCTTTGTGCAACCATAAGCTGCCCTCCTCAGGAGGGGAGGTACATTCCCACCTGCAGCTCTGCATGCAGTTCTGTTGCTTCGTATGTTCTGTGCAACATATGAAGGACATGGAACTGTTGGAGC